>NW_019091409.1:1198917-1215815 GCF_001949145.1 Acanthaster planci
GGAGAATTCAGGGAATTCACGAACCTCGGGTTGATCGACTTTGTTGCCCCCAAATTTTTGTGCAACAGATCCAGCAGCTGGGGCAAGTACGGACTTCGGATACGAGATCTTAGGGGCCACATACTCCTACACCGTGGAAATGCGGGACACAGGACATTACGGGTTTGAGTTGCCTGAGAATCAGATTGAGCCCTGTGCAGAGGAAATGTACGCTGCATTCATAGAGTTGTTCTCGCAGGTCCTGAGTAAGGTCTGAACAAATTCATAATTAAAGGAATTGGAAAAGGATCTGACAGTTGTGAAAATATCGTTATAAATCGTTCTGTGAGCTTAATTACAAAAGAAAACAGATATTACAATTTGAAAGCATAAAGGAAGGTAAACATGAAAATTTTCGAACAAATCTTTCTGGTAGATTAACGTATAGGTATCCTGTATCATGAGGAAGGTGATAGAAACTGGAAACGATTCTAAAAAAGATCAGGGATTGAGAGAAACTGTTTTATGCGAGTGAAGAATTGTTTATGTGCATTAGGTAAATTAAGAACACTTACATCCATCAAAAAACCTATAAAAGTACTGGTACAAACTAATATTTGGACCAATATCAAAAACCCGGAAGTGAAACTACAATGAGCGTTGCGCCATGGCTTAGACAACTTTAGACCAAACAATTATTTCACCTGAAATAGAAAGACTTATTATTTTCTTTAAAGTTAAAAAGATTTGTTGACTTCAAACGAGAGTGCAGAAATAAATAACATATACCCACAAGAAGCAATTTGCTCATTGCAATATTGATATGAAATTGTACGTGCATTAACTAAGCGACCAGGAAATGAGCTCCATAGAAACTGTAATGCAAGAATTCAAAGGGTCTTCCTTTATTTAATCCAATATCACCCAAAATTAAGTAAATCCACGTGAAATTCAAAAAATGACAGTTTTTCTCTAACCCTAGATCTCTTATGTTCACTTTTACTGGGATGTATACAGCTGAAACTGAAATTAGTTGTTGATATCAATTATTTAGAAAATGAATATCTAACTTGATTTTGCTTTGGATCAATAACTAGAATTTACTGTAGACATGATTTTGGACTGTTTGTCAACAGTATTGTCACTGAATGAGTTACTCAATTATAGCACATTTGTCAGATGGAAGTGGACTTGAATCCCAAAATAAACGTGAAACACCAGATTAAAGCAACATAACAATCGGGTATTTGATGGCTGTCTGTCCAATTTGTGTCGTTTATCTTCTAGGGAAAATAATACACTGCCATAGACAACACACATGATGAAGAGTCCCCTTAGAGACACAGCCTTGAGCCCTCTTGAGTCCAAGCCTGAAAAAGAGGGTCTATATGTTCTGCTATAAACAACATACACGTTTCCGCAAATATGTAATGCAAATATAATCTTTGATGAGATAAAATACCTGATTTTATTGGAATATAGACTAGCTGAACCCATTAGAGAATTTGAAACAATTGCAAAACGTCGATACCGGGGTCTGGGCTCAGAAAAAAAGTTCGGACTTGAGCCTTTTCCTAGTCACAGATTGATTGGTCTCTTAAGTCTACGTTTTGGCTGTTCTGTAGGACTTACACACATCATAAATTGTCCTTTTGGGGGACGCTTAATGCCCCCATTTAGGTCGTGACTCCTAAACCTCACACAGCTTGTTATATATCTAATATTGTGCACCACTGCTAACGCCCCGTGGATGGAGTTCCTCACATAAACTTGAAGTTGTTCAAAGTTAAGCTAACTCAGGGCCTAACGACTTCCTGATAAGTCGCTTCACTTTCAGGTACATCTACACGCAATAGCAGCCCACACAACAGCTCTGGGTATTAAACTAGCTGGCTGTATGAGACTCAACTAACACACTGTAAGGAACGGAAGGAACGGAATTGACAGAAGGAACTGACTAGCTTGGCGCACTGACCAGTAAATAAGTTGCCGTAGACAATAGTGATAAATAGCCCCACTTCAAAAAATCTGGAAAAATACTCACAAGTTTCACAGATGCTCAAAACAAATATCAAATTAAAGATCACTTCCTCATCTTTCATTTTCTTTTCAATTTTCAGTGGCTTAACCGATGACTTTTCAAAATACCTCTCTCCAGAGAAAATAACACCTCAAAACAGTCAGGAGGCCCATTACCATTTTGGAAATTGATGCCAACACTCCATGGCAAAATAGGGCAGTTTGGAGGGCCCCGTTTGGTCCGATACTTTCAGAAATACACGCTGACAGTCCTGCCTTGCATTTCATCCACCTTTGTAACAAACCACCCAATCCAAGTGCCACCAATTGCTCTAATAGCAAAGAATATGACAGCCTACAAATCGTGATTCGGTCCGCCCAGGCAATTTAGACCTATTTACTGGTCTGCAACCTAATGCCACTCGTGTCGCCAGCTTGGCACCACTTACTATATTCGTTCCCATCCGACGTCAAGGTATGCGCCCTAACCCTAACTATACGATAACCTAAAATTAACAATGCAAACTGCTATTGCGCCACAGCCGCACCTTAAGTTACGGTCCCTTGACTGATTAAACTTACGGAATCAAATATGAGCTGAAAACTAATTGAAACCTCACAGGAACACTTCAGAACTAGTTAAACAAAAGCAAATGCCTTCAAGACACCTATGAAGGCGTAATAAGCTAACGCAAGGCATTCTGTATAATTCTATGACCAGGTCCGTCAATAAAGGCGACGTTATAGACGCACGTAGTCTTGTCTTTCAAGATTTTCCGGTCACCGTGTACAGCACTCTGCATGTGGCTTCCATAATCATGGTCACTTCCAAGTGATGTGGTGTTCAAGGTCTTCTTTGCTGTAGGGTGGCCCTAGGCGGTCGATCGTCCCCGGTATCAGTGCTCTGTACAACCCTGCAAATCCTAGACTCAGACGGTGGAGTGGCAGGCTCTGTCTCGCTCAGTCGGGTTATACTCCCAATGGGTCTTTCCTCGCAGCGCCATCGACTTCTCCCGATACAGGTAAGTCTCCCGTACTTCTCTTACTTTCACGGCTTGACCCGGCAACATGTTTTCGCCTTTTAACAACGGTCTCACCCCGGTAGTACCTTGCTGGTTTGCTTTATCTTTCTCATCTTCTTGATTGGTGCCAACCCCTATCTTCATCATAGTGTGACTTAGTTTAGTGTAAAAGATTAGTCCAATTAGGGAATCCCCCAGTGAGTAATGTCACGGGGAGAGTCATGTGGACAGCGCGTGCAGCGTTGTGATTGGCAGCATGCTGCCCAGCAGTGCCGTGTGCACGAGGGAGTGTGTGCGCGGGCAGTGCAGTGAAGAGAAGCCTTCAGTAGGCAGTCTCTGTTCGTAATGAGTGCTAGTTGTGAATGGTGGCCGATCACTGCCGTTCGCTTTTCTCTCATAATCTATTTACAATGTAAATTGTTTTTCATTGTAAAAAGATTTGTTAATTCATTTTTTTCAATGTAAAGTAATTTATAAAATTAATGCATTGACAAATGCAAATTCTTTTCGAAACTTAAGTTGTTTTTAAATGCACTGGTAAATGCAATTTCTAAATGCAATGTCAAAGTCAAAAGTTATCGGCCGATCGCTGCCACAGTATCCCATAATGCTTTGCGACTTTGTATCAGACTAGGCCCTTGATAAAATAATCTGCCAAAAGAGGATAGTGCGAATCATCGGGTCTCATACGTGCCCAGCATCATTCAGCTTCCCCCATTGCGCCAGCCGCGCCATGACAGTCTACGCTAGACATGTTTACAGCCTCCCGAGAGCTAGTACATTATGTACAGCAATGCTGTCTACTAGTCCAGTCAATTTACGACCAGAATGGCACTAACCTGGAACATAGAACATTCCTAACCTGGAACACTGCAATAAAATTTATTTTAACTGTTTAACATTTTTTCTGAGTCTTTGTGTTTTTAAAGAAGTCGTAAAGAATGGGCGATGCAGAGCTCCTGAATGTAGCAACATCAGTTTTCCCATTGACCTCGGAATATAAGTTCATTGATATAGTGTTTGTGGATCTGTTTTTTCATGCACTTACAACTATAATAAGCCTCAGTTCTGAAAGCTAATATTTCTGACTAGGTCGGTAACCATTGTTTGCTCATCATCATGAAGTGTTCCATCACTGTCTTGAAGGCTTCCACCTTAATTTTATCACACGGTCTACCCTTTTACATGTGTCTGGGTCTGCATACATTTTGGAAATTTTCTGAAACTTTTACTCTGCATTTACATGTATTACGGTAAACTGCGTCCGCAGCAAGTCAATCCTGTGCATACATAATTCTGCCTTTTACAGTGGTTGACCAACTGTCATTTCGTACACAACTTTATGCTGAAAATCCACTGTTCTCACTGGAATGAGGACCCAATCATTTTTTCCCGTGATACTTGTCCCCTTTACCACAAAATAAACAACGCTGTGCAAAATTAAACACAGAAGACACAGATCGCAGTACGTGGCAGTCACTAGTTGACCCCTTTTCTGTGCGTTATGGTCTTATTTGCACAAAAAACGCACTTGCCCACGACTTTTTCCACTCTGCTCAACCTGGGAGTCCCAGCCTTGTATGAAAAATTCTGATAATAAAGCAGGCAATAATTTCCTGGAAGGTCTTGGTATGAAGTTAATGACATGCAGTACTGTTTTCGGTATATAATTTAATGTCATATTTATGACTGATGATAAATATAAGCTTTTTCCTACGTTAAAAGTTCGCTTTATTACCCAAGTAAAACGCCGGTCCGTGGTCTGCCACCTTCGCATTCGGTCAATAGTCCTGGGCACGATGTAATACTTTTTATATTCTGCAAGTCAGGTCACCAGACGAATTAAGAAAGGGCACCCTCAATAGTTTGGATATAAAAGAACTGAAATTTTAACCTCAAAAATGCTTCCCGCTTCCCACAAAAAAAATCTTCCCACTCCATAGAAAAGTTAGATTTTTCACAACTTCTCTGTATATTTATTAAAAGTTGTATGACACTAAAATGAATTCTATTGCAATTTGCTCAAGGTCCAAACTTAATTTGACTGGATATACCGCGTGTAATGAAGGCCTCCTTCTCGTAGCCAGTCTAATACAAAGTCGCAAAGCACTATGAGATACTGTGGAAGCGATCGGCCGATAACTTTAGACTTCCACATTGCATTTTGATATTGCATTTACAAATGCATTTGAAAACAACTTTAGTTTCGAAAAGAATTTGCATTTGTCAATGCATTTATAAATTACTTTACACTGAAGAAAAAATGCTTTTTCAATGCATTTAAAAACAACTTTGTTTCTCAAAAGAATGTGCATTTATCAATGCAGTTATAAATTACTTTACATTGAAAAAATGAATTAAACTTTTTACAATGAAAACACTTTACATTGTAAATAGGTTATGAGAGAAAAGCTAACGGCAGTGATCAGGTACCATAGTTGTATATTGTAGCGCCGGCGGGTCCGGCCGGTGGGGGCGCCAGCTCGGACCCGCATGGAGTTGGCTGGCTGCCCGCGCTGGTTGCGAACGGCCCGCGGTTTTCCCGCCTCGCGCCTGCGCAGTCCCTGCCGTCAGGCGCCATGTTGAAAAAAAGATTGTCGGAAGAGGACATTGTGGTGCTGACAGATTGCGACAGAATAAAGCAGAGATTTTTGTGACCATAACAGTGAGTTGCACCAGCGTGTCGTTCTTACAGCGTCGAACCCTGTGCAGCGGGACACGCTACAATATGGTTGGCTTAGGGTAGCTGCACACGGTGTGCGCATGGTTGACTAGGAGACCGCTATAGTTGCTGGCAGGCTATGTCATGCTAATGATTAGGTTTTCTAGAGGGGCCGAGTGTCATTGCTAGGTTATCGCCAGCGGGAAGCGTATATTCGGCCTTGGAGCGTTCTTCGTTGGCGCGGGGATTAAGCTAAATTTTGTTGCGTTCCGCGTTGGTGCGTAGAATAGAGGTAGTAAGCCACACCTAAAGTAATGGTCGTTCTTCGTAGGGGCGAGCTTGTCAACCACGTCCACATGTGTAGTTAGTGGTCCGTTCTTCGTTGGTGCTTAGAACGAGATATTTCGCATGTGAGGTAGAGGCTTCGCAGCTGCGTTGCGTCAACCAAAAGTTGGTGAGCGTATACCGAGAGTCGAGAGCGGCGTTGGTGTTCACTGCTCAGGTGAATCGTGGTGAACTGGGACCGACGCAGCTTTCTTGCAGTCGCGATCTACATGGTTGACTAGAGACACCTGCAGCTGTACTAAACCACACACGCACTCACGTACCTTACATGTATGGTGTACTATTTACGACAAACATTTCTCTCTCTCTCTCTCTAGCTTCTCTCAAGGCTATGCAACCAGAAGACGCAACGGCACAACGGCTCCCTTGCGTCGTGCGTTGCGTCGTGCCGTCGCCTGTCGCGTTGTCCTGTCTCAGGTATTTTCCGCGTTGCATTTTTTACCGCCTGAAGTCGCCCCTTTCGTCGCCCGTCCCGTCGTGTCGTACGTTACGTCGTGCATTGCGTCGCCTATTACGTCGCCTGAAGCACGATGCGACGCTGACACGATGCACGACGTGACGCGTCGTGTGCTGTCGCCCTATGCTTCATTGTGTTTATAGAGGGCGCCTTTACTGTTTTCTTTTCATTTCCGTCTCCGTGTTTGCAAAGTACATGCTATTTGCTCTTTGGTGTTGATTTTCTCTTGTTTTTATCTCATCCATTCATTGATTAGGACTAATTTCTGTCATATTTTATTGAAAAAAATGAAAAAAGAGCAAAACGGAAATCCACGTAGGAACTGCTCTCTCTTAATAAGTGGAAGCCCAAAATTCGTCACTTTTTCAGCCCAGCCAATGATTTCTTTTCAGTACCGTCGATGCACTTCCCATTTGTGGTAGATTTGTAATCTTATAGATACCAATATTTCTCTTTGGTCCATCCCGTTAATTTCTAAGTAGTACTCCCAGTTCTCCAGACAATTTGTCTACAATTGTACGGCTGCAAGTTTGATTACGGGTTTAGGAAGTTACCACCGAGCCTGCTCTATAATACTGTAGCGTGTCCTACTTATTGGGCTCTGACGCTGTCACAGAAGTACACAGTCAACTACAAATTGTCGTTCTGGGCAAGACACCTCTGTTTATTTTCCGACGTCAAAAAAAAAGCTGTTACACACACAAGCCCTGGACACGTTGGTGTCTGCGGGCACTGCGCAGGTGCGAGGTGGGAAAACCGCAGGCCGTTCGCATNTTCTATTTTACTGATATTGTACACGGTAAGCTACTGCTGTGATATTCTACAGACTTTGTTTCACAGGTCATGGGTGGACACTGCAGAATAACGGTGCGATAAAATTGTAGCAGCCCTAAATACTCCAATTAAAATTGACCTTGACGTTAGATTCATCAGAAGATAATTTCGATGGGTGTGGAAATTCTCACTAGAACGGTTATTGAAACAATTTTGACGTTAAAAAATAAATGTCTTCAATGTCATGCAAATTGCTATCTTTTATATATTTTTGCAGGTGATTCATTGTCCGGTCACACTAACATTCCCTTCAGCACCAAAGACCGCGACAACGACTCCAGCGATTCTGAATGTGCTGTAGTTTACTCCGGCGCCTGGTGGTATAGGAGCTGTCACTACTCCAACCTAAATGGCCTGTACCTCAGTGGAGAGACGGATGTCTACGCCAAGGGTGTAGTTTGGCGACATTGGAAGGGGTATTACTACTCGCTGAAACGTACTGAGATGAAAATTAAGGCAGCTAACAGTTAGTTTTATGGGCTGTGTATGTTGGTTGATTTGTTCTTGTCGAAACCCTTAAGTTAGTAATTTAGATAAATTTTGTTCATCAGACCAATAAGGCTGCGAGGCAGGTTTAGGCTGGATGCTCTCTCCGCAGTCAGGCATTTTACTTCGTCTTTGACGCCTATAATATGTTTCTTTGCTTCCTTTTCTCTTTTCCACTTTTTTCTTTGCATTTATATTTCAATAAAAAGACGACAATTTATAAATTATGTTCAGGTTTATGTTCACTCTAGCTGCCCCCCCCCGGGGATGAAAATGCAGTGTCCACCGCTGATAGCAACGTTTGTTATTTTTCGAATCATCTCCATCGTTTGCACAATCCCCGTCCGTTAATATACTGCAATAGTCGTGCTTAGGAACCTTTTGACTTTCGGATCTGTAATATGTACACTGTCGACACTCCGGTTTTCAAATTGATAACGCATAATGTATATCAATATTCTATACATGTTTGGGGTTTTAAAATTCTTATATAAAAGTGCCAAATTGGTAAAGAAGTTTTGTTTGCTTAGTGTCAAAACCTCAATGAGTGAAAGAACCCCTCCCCCAACAAATTTTGTTCTTCACGTATCCGTCTAGTTATTTTGTCATGCACGTAACGCTGCAGTCCTGCTACATGTGAAATCAGCTGAAAAGAGGGTCAAAACTTGTAATTTAAATGTCATTTCATTGTTCTCACGTGACTATCATGGCTGTCTGTTAGAGACTTACAGATAGATGTCCAAATGTAACACTTTTTCACTGGCAATCAAAGAAGAAAAAACAACTCCAGCTTCCATAACATTGCACAATTGTAGTGTTTTTGTTTATCCTGAGGTAGTACTGCAGGAATAGGTCGTGACACCTTGGTTGGGTTGACTTGGCTGGTTAATTTATTCACTGTTCTGCACTCTTTCTCGTATAAGAAGAAAACCTATACAATGTGACAAAATACATGATTGCAACCTATTAATATTTAGTATTGTAAATTCCTAACAATTGAATGTGACACAATATTACATGTCATTCTGGCACCCTGACATGATACCCATGCCTGTATAGACATAATAAGTACATGTAACGTTACATTTAAGTTTGTCGACATGTTGTGGGCCCACACAGACCCTTAAGAATGTGTCGTTTCCCTTTTCAAGGCCACAATAGATCGCTTAATTAACTCAACATAATCTAGCTTACCAACCGATCCTCCCCCTCGATCCAACAACTTATATTTTTGAAGAATAAACTAGGATCCGGGTGATTTGACGTCCGCTGGAAATATAAACGTCTACATGTCGATAGGTTTTGGCGGCAAGTCCAGACGCAAACTAATCCCGGCAGTAAAACTTTACAATATTACTACACATATGCCCGTACAGAATTGTCATTCTCCTTAATTTTTGAGTAACAGTCTTAATAAACATATTGATCACCTTAATCATATTACTTATAATTATATTGGAGGTTTACAATCGAAATATAATCAAATTACAACTAAATGTCCCAGAATTTATCCCCTATCACGACCCTAAAAGTTAGTATCATGTCGCCCCATTATCAGGGCACCGTTAAAGTTAAAGCACGCCCTCTGTTGGCGGACAAAATCATTCAATAACTATCTTACGGTGGATCTTTATAGTCCAGTCCACCACAGTAATAACGTATGAAGTAGGATGTTATGCACAAATGAGGATGGATATGTCCCCCCCCCTTTCAGTCACTGCCAGGGCGATCCCATGATTGACACCCCTCTCAAAGGGTACGTGGGGGAAAAGTTAGAATCCACTAGAGTTCCATCAGGTGATGCGTAGCAGTTGGTAGAACAATCAGATCACGTGATTTCTGAGGTTGTTTGGTCATGCACTCTCTAGCTCTCGCCGGAAGGTTTGTTTTAAAACTGTCAATAGCGGGCGCCGTCATTCATGGAGAACAATAATAATGCACTCTTGCCAATGCATCCTTTGGAAAAAATTGTCTTTCTGTAGCTAAATTGAAAACCATTGAGGACTCTATATAAGTTTTAAAGACTTGCTAAATTGTTTTAATTGATGTGAGAGAAATAGTTTGATGGTATTCATTGATGTCAGGGTCAGGGAAAACCACTGTGCACTCGTATGTCTGGATACCTCACCAACGAGATCTTCGTCTGGTTTCCGAACAGATAAAGGTTTCGGCGATAACTCGACTTGAGTTATCTCTTCCACATTCTCAGCCGTGAATTGAGCTGGTTGGCTCATCCAATTCGGAATCAGGTATACTTGGCACTGTACTTGCCATAGATCGGACAGATTCCTCCTTGGTCGGTCGCTCCTCAATGCATTCTTACCTACCTCGTTTCTCAGGCGACTCCTTGTTGCTCTCGCTCACTTCTCATTATGCCCCCAGGTTGTTGTGAGTCTCGATTCTGACGCTCCTCTTTCTCATCTGCACTTCTGCAAGCGTCTGTTTCTTTGGCGGCTCAGTTCTCTGTCATAGGTAGCGTTGGAGTCCTGCGTCGATCCCCCCCTCTCGCTGCTTGGATTATTTGAGCCATACTAATTGCAATGCCTCCAGCACAGTTGTCATTGCCCTCTTATCATAGCACTTCGTCTGCCTTCTGACATTCAGTTTCGAGTGCTGTCGTCCATTTATGGGCTGACCGCATCGTTTACCTTAGTTGATCAGTGGAAACCATCCCTAAAAGTTCTGCTAAATTTTTCTGTCGTACCCTCCGACTTCGGATTGCAAGGAGTTGTGCGAGTCTTCCTGATCACAAAGACTCGTGACTCAAAGTTGCGTCCTTGATCGGACTGTAACTCGATGAGGACACCAAACCTGCAAACAAGCTCTGACAAAAATTTCTGGGTCAAAGTCCCTGCCTTTTCATTGTGTATTAGGTATACGATTCGACCCATTTCGTACTGCAGTTCTTGACTTCCTGAACATACTTGTTTCCGCGTCCAGTTTCTGGAAAAGGGCCTACATAGCATATCCAAGGATACCCGGTGGCCTCAAAGGCAGTGGAGCCTTCCGCGCCCTAGCAGGTAACTTCTGCCAAGCACGTACACTGCATCGCCTGATGTGTCACCTGATGAATGAGTGCAAAACTCATTCAATACCAGTAGAACCTCTGGCGTACCCTTGCCAAAGTTTTCGTCTGGCCAAGATGTCCTCCAGCAGCCCTTTAAGCAGTTCTCCCACCACCTCTTCCCGACAGAATTGAGGAGCGATAAGTAGGTGTTTCACCAGGTTGCCTTCGTCAGACTCCCATCGCTTGCAAAGGAGCCCCTGCTTCATCTCCAACTGGTCCCACAACAGCCAGATCTTCAGTACATGTACCTAGGTTTTAACGATAGTCCACTATGGTCTGACATTGTTACCTGTTTTCTCTTTGAGGATCAAATTCATCGTTGCATCGACCTCTTGCTCCTTCCCCGGGAGTTGCATTCATTCATCGTTTAAAGTATAACAGGTCTCATGGTAAACAATTCATTCTTCGCTTCTGAGTCTTTTGAACCTCACATTTGACGCCTGCAGAGGTGGTTTTTAGTACTTCTGCCTCTCATCCACACTGTGGGCAAGATCTTACACTCACTTTATCGGCATTTCGACATCGTCATCACTTCTGCTGATCAAATTTCCAGCCATGGTTCCTTCCCGAAGAACACATGTTCTCTTGCCTGGGCAAAAAACGGCATCAATGGAAGGAATGGGCATCGGCAATAATGGTGCTGGCCATCACAGCACCTTTATTCGCCACTCTTGGAAACTGGCTCAAGAATTCCAAGCCCCTTCTTAAGCGTAACAGTACGCTGCAGTACATGTCCTGGCACAAGCGCCTCATGATCTGCTGGTATTCTGATTGTGAATCCACCGCCATCCTAGCACAAAATGCTTTGCCTTCCTCGTTTGGTTATATTACGTTCATTTCCTGGCCACCCCTGCTTCGAAGACCATTTTCCAAGCTTTGCAATCTGCTCTATAAGTTCCTTTGTTTCCCTGCTGCTATGAGTAATGGTCTCCTCCATGTCCTTTCTCTTTTGTAATATTTCTGCTTGACATTTCAGTCACAGGGACTCATACTCGTTATCAAGTGCTCTATTACTTCATTCGGGCTATCTGTTCCTTGACTTGAGAAATCAATCGGTGGTTGTTGCCGTACAGATCGCCTCCTCCAACGTCCTTGGCATTGCGTAGGAAAATTCGCTTGCGGATCGCCTGATCCTCTACGGCGCCAGAGAAATACCTCATCACCAATCTGTCTCCTCCTTTATCTGTCAGGTAGGCCAACCCTGACAAATCTCGAAACGCCTGGCCAGCTCCTGCAGCGGTTTTTCTTGGCTAGTTGAAGATAACCATGAACGGCTATAGTCAGTCTTGACCCCAACATTGGTAAGCCCCAGGATATACTAGTCAAAACGCTGTAATGCAAAGACGATGAGCAAAAATTCCCTCTCACTTTTGGCGTAATGCGGTTGCATGGAGTCAGGCTTCGTGATGCACATGGTTTGGACAGCGCCCAAGTCCATATCGGGGCCTTTGCACTCAATGGAAATCTCGTTCTGACGTCACACGAGTGCAGCACAGGAGCCTGCGTGATAAAATGGTTCACTGTGTCCAGGGCTTTTTCAAGCTGGGACATCTGATAAGCCATTTGCGAGTTAAATTTGAATAAAATCTGGTGCAATGAGTTATCTGACTGCACATAAACATAACGATTTGAATTCCCCAGACTAAAGACACTGTTGCTATACCTCGTGATTCGGGGCAAGCTTTTGCATAGCGACCACCATCTCTGGAATGGACTGGTTCCTTTGTGCTCTTCTTAACCACTGAGAACAGTGTATTGTTGCAAGGCGTCTCTTATGTAACTAAGCAACTCTTTTCTCCCTTCTAGGATTAAAGACCAGCGAGGACCACCCTGCTTCACTTGGATATTCCCCGTCTCCAAGACAGGGTTTTTTTCTTTTTAAAATACCCCTCACTTCTTGGGAGAGTGTCAGTTGACCCCGTGTCGATTAAAACTCGACGAGGGAACGAGGACCGTGGCTTGGATGAGGCAGAGATATATTCTTTGCTTTTACCCGTCACCATTACCAAGTCGTCTATTGGGTCATATTGGCCTCTCAACCTCTCTGCGGGTCTTAAGGGGGGGTTGGCCGCCATTTTCCTACTTTGGAGTTTTTTTACACTCCCGAAGTAAGGAGAAATGTCCTTTCTCCTTACACTTGACACACTTAAAGTTCCAGGTTCGGCTTTCTCGGGCTTACCTGTCTTCAGAGAAGACACGCCCTTGCCTTGCCCCTGGCCTTTAATCTGAGCTGACGTTTACTTAATCAGCTCTACCACCTATTCTTTGAGACTTTCCTCTACAATCTCCATGCAGCCGTTGAATGGCACCCCCTTGAAAATTTAATTAAGAAAGGCCACAAGCAGATGTTGGTTGGCTTTTCTCCTGTAAATAGTTCTTGCCTGGATTAGGCCAGTAACAAAAGAAAACTGGCCCATTCGGCGAAAGTGTCCCTTTTGTGTTTGTGCATGTGCGAGAAGAGCATTCTTTCCCTGGTTTAATCTGTGTGCGGAGCAAAATGCAGTCGCCATCGCCCATTCGACGAGTTCGTTTGTCAAGACTGACTGCAAAGCCTCGACAGGAAGTTTAGCTCGATAAAATAGTCTTCTCTACTCTTCCTTATTCCTTTTTTGGGTGGGGGCTGTTGTCTGGAAGCGGGATATAGGAGCTGAATTGGCAGTGTATACTCCTATACGGTAACTATCCTGGTGGAAGGACAACACCTTTTCATCTGATTATTTATTTTCCCACTTCAATTCTGCTGAGATGGAAAGTTTCCTCGGGGTTCAGTGGTAAGGGATATTTATTTAAGTTCCTATTAGGGATAATTTGGTTTAATTTATCCAAATCTTCCTAAACGCTGTTCTGCGTCAGAATTTAAAGCCCTCGCCAATTTAGCGGGCTTCCGATCAACTAATCTTTACGTGCTGTTCGACCTTTTCAAATTCTCAGTTTTCAGGGCCGCCTGGATTGCTCCGTCCAAAGTTTTTGGACGGGCCCTATAGATACCCTCTCGTATTGAGTGGCTGTCAACAGCACATATGAGGTGATGGTTCTGCGCCAACGCCTATCAAACCTGCTCTTCAATCCACTGATTAACCTCACAACACAATTCAAAATGGTGGAAGTACTCCTCATAGAGAACTTTCCCCACTCACCCGATCCGGCTACCCACCGCTCCTTACGAGTGAGGCCTGTGCAGCAAAAAAGCCTGCAAGGACTGTGATGCTAATATATTTTCGTATCATGTAATACATTGACACACTTATAAGTGAGGCTAGTCAGCGTCAAGAAAATTTGCAAACAGAAGGCTCGAACAAGCCTCACTTAAAAGTTTGCCTACTGTACTGCATATCATACGATAGTATATTATCATCACAGTTAGAGCATGGCTATTTGCTGTACAGGCCTCACTTCTAAGTAGCGGTGGGTAGGCGGATCGGGTGCCCCACTATACCGGTCTGGAATTATGTTCGGCCTGCAATTAAGTCCCTCAAACCTTCCCCTCTGACCCAAATCACCTTTGACATGTGCCTTGCGTTGCAGCGTCCAAGGACTCACAGACGAGTTGTCCACTCGTTTCACCGCTGTCCTTTACCTGCACTGGTCAAAAAGCGAAACTTAAAGGCTCATTGTGCACCTGTTCAGGGTAGCCTTCTCCCCATCAAAAGCAAACGGGTTAGTACTCGACTTACCTTATTCCACACCACCTTGCCTTGACAGGAACAGCGTCAGGTCGTTTTTTACTTTAATCTTGCTGTCCAAGGCGATTGGTGTCGACCCTGCTTGGGGTTTTATCCCTGAGCCTTGTTTCTTAAGAGGTGCACTCTTCATAAAGCTTACCTCCCTCCCCACTTTGGGCCCATTCAGGTGCCTCATTTGCACCTGACACTCGTCTCCCTGTTACACCACATACACACTCAGAAGTTCCTCTGGGGAACCTTAGCTCAACATCGGTATCAACCTGATGGAGCAAACTCCGACTCCCGGCTGGCATGTCCGTGTTCCCTTCCTTTGGAGAACGAACCGACTGCAATGCAATTGGAGCTTTCAACTTCTTTGCAACGAGGTTTTTTCCACTGCAGAAATTGTGCTTCCTTTTGCAATCGCTGCAGCTCGACCTCTGCATAATTATGACGTGCCTGCTTGACCCTGCAATCATGTATTGGTGACTCGGATCAAGACAAGACTTCAGCCTTTTCTTAGTCGAAGGCTAATGGGTCTTAAGGTCTACTGTTACGCTGTTCCCCGGGAATTGCTCACACGATACAGTTTGAACAAAAATAGCTGTGGGCAGTAGCACACTGGAAAATTAGATACACGGCAAAGTTAGTATGACAGATGTAAAATGAAGACTCAGGACGGTAACAAGAGATTATAGATGAAAAAACATTATGTAAAAGCCGTTGGGGTTTTCAGGAAGTGACCAAAACCCGAAAAATTGCTAATATTTCAATCTACCATTTCCTACCATTTTACTTCCTTTGATCTAAAGAACGAATTCGCAGAGTTTCAAAGCAAAGTGTTATTCGCTTTCTTAGTAATTGTAAAACAAACAACTAAGAAAAAGCTCGGTCTCTATGTTTTCACGAAGTGACAAAAAGTCACCTCGTTAGGTGGACAAATGAAGTGAGAGTGTGTGTGCACGAGTCTGTGTGTGCACCCATGCTTGCAAATTTACCTTCAGGAAGCAGAGATGGATTTCAACAGAAACTGCAAGTGGGAGGTAATGTTTTCAAGATGTATTTTTTTTTTTTTGGGAGGTAATGAATGTTTCCGTGTCGAGTGTTAATTGCTCAGCTTTTTTCTATTCACTTTGTACCAATAAATGTCGTGGGTGCAGTATTTAGCACAAGACTTGCAGTTAGAGCTTTTGGTATATCTCACATATTAGAAAATTGATGATACCGACCACAGTAAGCTTTTTAAAGGAAAATCTCTCTAGAAACGACTTTGTTTTGTAGTTCAACCAAATATTGGTGTGGCGTCTGATTTTTAGAAGCTACCTATTATGAGTCAAATTCCTCAACGTCATCGCTGAAAATGGTAGACACTATAACCTGGGACCCGGTGATGAGAATCTCCACGTGCTGACTCACTGCGCTTCGTGTACTGGTGTGGCTGCCCCGACCTTCAAAACTCTAAACACAGTGTTTTCATACCAACTGATAAAAAATGTTTAAACAAACAGTTTAGAAGACTGCGGTTTTGCAGTTAAATATTGAAAGCATTTGACCTATTGAACCTGTAGGCCTAGCTGCAAGTAGCAACGAAACCTACCACGGACCGAGCCCCGTGTCGGAGCCAGAGTTGAGCGGACTGACCACCTGCCTCAAGGCGGCCGGTCAACTGTTCCAATATGCACATGGATGTCCACGCCTACGATCAGTATTAATGCTTAATCCGTGGGGTTATTCTCCATTAGTGCCTCTGCCACCCGAGGCAGAGGTAGATGACTCTCCGCTGTCATGTGTTATTAAAATCATAAATGATAATCTTTTTAAAATCTGCTTGAGGAGTTCCATCTTTCCGAGGATTTAGGGACAAAAATGTACCGATTATTTGTCATGACACAAAATCCTCTTCTAAAATATGAATTGAGTCGTACCTTTGTTCCTCAAAATTAAACTGGAGTCCTGCATTTCTTACATATTTGCATATCAGTATTGACCGAGGACATGTTGTTGCTGAGTTGTGTAGAGCTTTTAACCCCATCGTTTATGTACTCGGGACGCCCGTCTTCTTCGAAAAGCAGGGCGCAATATTGAAACGATTTCGAAGAGCATGATATACAGCAAATTCAATGTACCTATACGCAATTGTTTCATGCACAGCAACCAGAATTTATCGACTGCTTGCCTACAGTTTATACAGGTAAAGACACGTTTGCTTATTATTATGCTATAATCCTACGAAGATAGTAGGCTACAGTCGCTGATTGCATTGTTGTATTGTTCGTCCGATTGCGTTTGCCTGTTTTCAGGGTTATGTTTTTTTTCTCCGTGATCCAAATTGTTTCGATAAACAGCTGTCCAAACAGTAAATTTT
>NW_019091409.1:1222411-1238980 GCF_001949145.1 Acanthaster planci
CCGTGAGGGTTACCCTAATCACCGTGAGGGTTACCTTGATCACAGTGAGGGTCATTCTGATCACTGTGAGGGTTACCCTGATCACCGTGAGGGTTACCCTGATCGCCGTGAGGGTTACCCTGATCACCGTGAGGGTTACCCTGGTGTAGGTTAAGGATAGGTTTCTTAACTAATCACGTTCGTGGTGCAGTTAACCACGTAGGACTGCCTACCTACCCATGAGGATCAGTTTATACATAATTAATTGCTGGAGCACTGACATTGAATAAACCAATCGTGTAATTGCCTTTACTGGTCACCGGGAGATTTAGTCCAGTCCTGTATCACTTATATTGACATTTATTGTTGCATTTATTGACATTGGAATCAATTACTTAATCACAGAGCGGTGGTAAACTTCCATCAAACGAATAGCCCTTAACACACAGTCCACCGTTCGTTAACTAATATCCCCCTTGCGTTTGGATAGCCGCTCATTCTTGCGTAAGGTCAAATAAATATATTTGTGGTGTTAGGCCAGGTCAATTCCCTCTCCGATCAGGCCACAAAAGGTGTCAGTTGTCCCGCCACAATATGAATATACAAGAAACAGACACCAAATTTAAATACACGCAAGGGACATCCTGAAGCGTTTTTGCTGAGCCCACAGAAACACTCATTTTTTTCAAATTTTTATTTTTACAAAACTATTGTATGACACAATCAATTTCCTGTATTGTAAAAACGATGGGCACTTTTATCAACGCGGGGTACCAGGTGAATCGCTTAACTGTTGGTCAAACAGAGCATAAAAATAGGTTAAAATGGTAGTATAAATAACTTTTTCTACAACCGTTGGGTAAAATTAAACTCAAGTTTGCCCAGAATCAACGTGATTGAGTAATCTGTTTGCTGAATAAGGCAATTCACCTGGTACCAAACGCTGGGCAATAGAATCCCCCGCGTTTTTACAGTGTAAATAAATTTGAAGGGCTGGTACAATATTCCAAATACCTCTGTTTAAGCAATTACATAAAGAGGGGTAAACCATTCGCAAACATCTTCAATATCAACAATATTCAAGAACTTGAAACATAAAGTGACTTCCAAACATGGTTATAAGCGTTAAACTGGAGGGACGTCGTAGCGTCTTTTGAATGCATAGGGCCTGTTGAACATCCAAGTAGTACAATTAAAGTATGTGCCAAAAAGTGAACCCTAACATATTAAATGCTCAGTCGTTCCAATTCTGCCAAATTCGAAATCCCATTTTTCAAATGTTTGTAACAAACCTCAAGTACTGTTAATGTTAACATGATAACAGATGATATTAGGTGTAGCCAATTATGGTTATAACGTAACACCTTTTTATATCAGGGGAAAATCGACCTGTAGACTGGCTGCAGGACACAGCAACGAAGGTTGCTCGTGGTTGCTCAACTTTTTCTTCTGTCTCCTGAAGGTGATTTAAGGACAAATACTAACCTCTTTTGAAATAAGAGGATAAGCATTTGCTTGTCTCACATATCCCCGACAACTTTGAATGTCCCAACATAATTTGATTTTCAAACACACTAATAAAATGCACTACAACATCTGTTTAAAAAATCGCAATTAGTTCCACTAATTAGGCCCTTGCTTCAATTTGTACTTTGCACAGAGGAAGTAGACAAGATAACCTCAGTTCGTTATAATCTTGCTTTATCTGTGCTCTGCTTGAGAGCTACAACATCTGCGTCTCAATGCGATTCGGTCCGGTTTGCAAGTTCTGCGTGACCCCCCCCCCGACTAGAATCTTTGTTAAAAAGGGGCACTTATCGAGGCCCATGCCAGTTAGCTTGTGGCAGTGTGAGCCGTAGAGCGAGACGCCATGAAGTTGCTATTTCTATTGCTGACGCTCTTCGCCGTCGCGTACGGCAAGAGTTACGATGGGTAAGTTTCTTAATAGTTCAAGGAAGTCAACGGTTAGTGTGTTAAGGATGTCCATACCTTCAATGAGCAAAAACAAGCTAAACTACGCAAATAATCGTTCTAATGTTCTTGGCAAAGTCCAGTACGATTACAACTGGACAACGGGGATGCCACACTCCAGACATAATTTATATGCCCTTTTGTGACTGTGACAGTGCACCCGATCCGACTACCCACCGCTACTTACAAGTGGGGTTGTACTCCAAATACGCCATGCTGTGAGTAGGTTGGTATCATAGGATCGTAACATGGACTACGTTCGCCACACTTGTAAGCGAGCCAATTTTTAGTTTGTGCACCGAAGCAGTGGCTCTCTAGTATTTCAAGTGGGGCCACTTTTCATGCCATGCTTACAAGTGAGGCGAACGTAGTCTTGCTACGATCCTTTGATACCATCCTGGTTATAGCATGGCGTATTTGGTATGCAAGCCCTACTTAGGCTAAGTAGCGGTGGGTAGTCGGATCGGGTGCACAGTTTATCAACTTAAAGGTTTGTGAAGCGGAGAATCTAGTAAATTAACAATGTATAAAAGACAGCTTTCAGCTTGCATTAATTTTCAACCTTTCCACCTTTTTCAGGTATCAAGTATTCGAAATCACACCCAAATCAAGAATGCAGTTTCAACAGATTATGGATTTGGCCAAGGAATTATTGGACGACGTATGTATCGGAGGAATTTATACAGAAGCATTCTTGATTTAAAGAATACGAAATTTAATCAGCAGCAGTTGCTACATAGATGCAAAATAATTATGCGTGGATGGAATGATAGACAGTTATACCATATTGTGAGTAAGATATTAAATCCGGTCTTTCCAAAATATAAATTCAACATTTTTTCATTTTTTTGACAATAATTGGAGAAATTCAAAAAAATTTGAGACAAAAAGAAGACAACCTATTCCCACGGAATGAAACAGGGCCTACAAAAATTTACAGGCCAATGCATACGAAAAAAAGTGTGTTGTGTGAAGTCTACGGAGTAGTGGCGCTTATGATGCCTAGGAAACATTTTGTCCTTATTTGGGTTAAACCAAATACAATACATAATTCCCTGTAGAGACTAAATAGTTTCATCTATTACTTCCAACTTACAGTTTGATTTCTGGAAGACCGGTCCCGTCGGCAAACCCAGTCAAGTGATGGTGCCTCCCTTGCACGTGGACAAGCTCAAGGAAGCTTTGGAAGAGTTGCAGATTGAGTTTGAGATATACATTGACAACGTTCAAGCCCTCATTGACGAAGAGACGAAAGTTATCATCTCACGTGAGAAGGCCACATCCTTGGCAAGCTTCGATTACAATGTATACCACAGCGCGCAAGAGGTATAGGATCAAATTTAACTCGGCTATATGTCAGTATGAACAAGCCATGTTCTAAAACTTATTTCAAGACTCGTAAGGAATAACTATGTGCTTGGCTGGCCTTAAACAGTTAAGACCGTTAATGCCCGTGTCTTCAATGCCTGAGTCACAGGCTGGGGCATTCAAGACGTCCCTTCCAGACCAGCCAAGCACATATTTTTTTTCCCCATTAATAAATACCTTTTAAGGCAGAGAGTCAAAAGAAGTCAATATGACAGATTTCCAACGATTTTGTTTTAAAATTTTATTTTCATTTTCTCAAACACCCCTGTCCGTTCTGTCATACATTCGTTGTGCAAGTTATGTAGATAAGAATTTCTAAGGATTGATTTGCGTTGGGGAGATTTTAATTTTGGATTTTTGCCCTGCCTGACGTATATTGTAACACGGTATACTCAGTGTTTTCCCCAGAATCTTGTGAGAAAACCACCAACATTTAAATTCCAAAATTAAATTAACATCCCCCGGACGCAAATTCATCCTTTTGAAATAGCTTTTTGTGGTACTCGCTGCTACATTTGACTCAAACCAACCAGCCGACACTGACAAGCTCTGTGGTCGATTGGTTAAGGCTTCTGTACTCGTAAGCATGATGTCGTAAGTTAGAGTCCCACCTGAATACGTTTTTTCCCCCACAAGCTTCGGGGGAAACACTGAGTATACATTGTTACAATATACGTCGGGCAGGGTAAATATCCGAAATTAAATTAGATAAAAATTTCAAAAGAATGATAATGGGATAAATGACAACGGGTAAGAGTCGTTTCACATCTTTAGCCCTGTGGCTGTAATATAACACATAGAAGGGGGTGCGTCACTTAACTCGTTTCTCAATATTTATTTGTTTGGGTTTAGATCTTAGACTGGGTGACAGACTTCCAAGCCGAGTCCACTGGTTCCCTTTCAGTCAAGGAAATCTATATCGGTGAATTCCGTTGAGGGACGTCCCATCAAGGCACTGAAGGTGAGAGAAGCATCGCATAATGTATGACTGTCTTTAACACACAACCACTTGGCATTATTCTGTAGGGAGACAATCACCAACGATTCAACATTGGTCAGGAGTTTCACCCCCTTCCCCACCTCCATTCCCCTGAAAAAGAACCTGACTTAATTTAAAACAGGACAAGGATAAAAACTGAAAGGAACGAATTATTGTTTGGACTTTTGTGAGGGGATGTTTACAATTTTTTGTTTCAAAACAAAACAGAAACAGGACTTTATGTAGTGAATAGCACTCGCAGTTATTCTTGAATTTTGAATGAGGCACCTTTCCATATGCGTTGCGTACACGATGCGTTCATGCGTTTCACTTTCACGGGCACAAAAATCGACTGCATTAACATAACGCACATGTGCGTTGCGTTTGGCCGTCAAATCACCTAGGGAACGATTTGGACGGACGTGCAGCTCTTAGCGAAAGTGTTGACCGGCATATGGAAAGGCACCCAAGTCTGTTGTGCAAGAATCTATGCAGTTATTGACTTCAACCAAATAACGAGCTTCTGCTCAAACCATTCGTTAACAGCACAGATGTTTTTACATATATATTACGCTTTTCGAACCAAAGTTCAAGTTCCAGATTCTGCCACGCATTGAACAGTAAAGTTTCCTCCTACAGATTTCTACAGGGAGCGGTCGGCTCGGTGCTTACACCCAAGGGGGCATACATGCTAGAGAATGGATCTCGCCTGCCACTGTCATCAACCTTGCCCAAAAGGTCAGAAAAAAGTCAGCAATACCCGCAAAATGCTCCCCTTTTCCAAGATCCAAAGTTGAGAGGCATTTTTGCGTTTTTCCCCAAGCAAGAAACGCAGTGCTAACGAGAGACATTTTGAGGTTTCTCTGCAGAAAGTAGAAAACTCATGTAACATTTGAAAAGCGACTCCTGAGCTGCGACATGTTTTCGGAAAGACGTCCAACAGCTCGTTATTTATTTATTTATTTATTAACAGTTTTATTTAAAAAGGGTAGTTTCCTCAGTTGTAGAACTGCTATCCTGAAAAGCCCTGGTTTCAAAATTTAAGACAATTGCGGGCCACAATTGAGTAAAAATTGAAATTAATTTTCAAGTAAAGAGAAAAAAATAAAAATAAACACCCACCCCGATTAACAGAGAAATATATAAAGTCAAAAGTTTAAATGGAAAGACTATAAAAACCAAAAGGATTGTTCTTTAAAAAAAATCAAAAGATAAAGAAGATAAAACACTGTAAGAATCAAATAAATGAATAAATACAAGTATAATGAACTAAAAACTAGTTAAAATAGTAAAATTAAGTGGAAATGCTACTGTAAATACATAAACTAAACTGTGAAACACTAAAAACTAAATAAATTATATGTTTAAAAACTGACAGAGATGGTGCCTGTCTCTGACAACAAGTCAAGTGATTGCCTCCTCGGGTCTTAACATACTGAAAAGTACGCTTAGCATCATTTGTCTACGGGGCTTATTGATACACGTACGGAACCATTTGTAGTTGAACAAGTATTACTTAGGAGACCCGATGGTTGGAAATTTTCACAAAGATATGCTGGGTTCATATTATGGACGCACTTATAACCCTTCACACATTCATGATTATACAATGCCACCTGTCAGGAAGACTTTTCCGAGACAAGGGTATTGCGCAGTTCTGCAGTGGGTGTCAGTGGATGAGTATCGATCGATTATAGCAAGCTGATCGATTATAGCAAGCTGACTATGTAAAATAATAAGCTTGTCGCTCAGGCTTTTAGAGCAGTTGACACCAGAACACGGAACAATAATCGGAAAGTGGGAACACCGTGGCACAACTTAACGATTTAGAGTAGAGCGGGGTAAAACTGATTTAGCTCTGCCATAGACAAATTCTCATCCTGACCAGCATGACTCCAAGATATATGTAGGCTTTGACTCGGTCAAGTATTTTATCCATTCAAGAAAATGTGTTTGGTCTCAAAGTGACGTAAAAGATGAGAAGCGTACCAAATACCATAAACTTGGTTTTGCAAACATTTAGTGTTAGGTGAGTGTAATGTCTTTTTCTGTCTGCTGTGGTGTGAGACCGTGTCATCAGCATGCACGTTAACTTTGCATTCCGTGGTTGATAAACTTAGTTGGAGGCTGTTTATATAAATAGTAAAAAGCGAGGGTCCCAATTAAGATGGACCCTTGAGGAACCCCCACTGTGATTTAAACCAGAAACAGTGTCGTCGATTTGTTTCTGTTGCAGTCTACCACTAAAAGGTATGATTCAAAGCACTTTAGTTCAATGCCCTGAACATAACCTGAACATTGGTAACCTGGTAACATTTAATGTTTCCAGGATGGGAAGCTAGAATCAAGTCGGTAAATGTATATTGTACTAGAGACAGGTGTATCTCTAGTTGGGCAGTTCGCCATCTGTGTCAACTGGGCTTCGTAGAAAAATCGTTAGTTTCTTTTACACTCACCATCATTAAAGACTTTAAGATTAAAATTTAAGGTTTTAATGTTTAATAATAATGTTTAAGGTTTAGATTCTTAATTGCATTCCGCGTATTTGCCAAATGTTCAGCCCATTTATTTGGCAAGTAAACGGCGCCAATTATTAGTGGATTAGTGGATTTGTTGACCTCAGGTTTACCTAAAGCCAACCCGCCTTGCAGGGCAAAAATCCAAAATTAATTTACATCTCCCCGGGGGCAAATCCATCCTTGAAATAGTTGTTCGCGGTACCCACCACTACATTTGATTTGAACCAGCTGACCGACACCGGCAAGCCCGATGGTCAATGGTTAAGAAGTCTGCACAAGTATGCAGGAGGTCGTGGGTTCGAGTCCCACCCGAGTACGCTTGTGGTTTTTTTCCTTCGGGGGCACACACCGAGGGCATGGGACCTGCATCTGTAGAAGTTTGTCCGTTTCCCTTTTCCTTGTTTTCCAGTGTTCCTCTGATGCTGATGAGATGTACCTCAGTGCAGTATAGTCTACAAAAAATGCCCTTTTACCTATCGACCCCTATACTCAAAGAATCAAGATATTCTCGATTCTATACAGTCCCTAAGCAATTCAACCCTTTTGACGCCCAGTTTGATTTAACCAGTTCGTTGCAGCCTTCAAGAGTGGGGACAGCGTAGCCACCCAGTTTTTCAACAAGTTCGACTGGTACGTTCTCCCTCTACTCAACGTTGATGGTTACCACTACACTCGCCCAGAGTCGGTAAGTCTGATTTTTTTTTTCAACAATTCAATAACCCAATGGAACATCAGCCACAAATTGCTTGACTCAAAGCTCCCCTCTTGGTCTGATATTCCCACAAAATTGGTTACTTCCCGCCTTTTAATATAAAGTGCAAAATACTGAGCTTGGGTGGTGACAGTGGAAATGTACTGAAAAACAAGTCTATAGAGGAACATGCACATTGTTGTCCCCTGTACCCCTGAGGCACAAATCCGTGTGTCGTAAGTGAAAATTACGTACTACTGTTGGCTCGCACGTATTGATTCTAAACTCGGAACTGAGAGTGATTTTTTAATACGTCCCTGACACAGCTTCGTACCCAATGCATAAACATGAGTTCGTGAAATACAGGGTGATTTTTCTCTTCTCTACATCTTGATCATCACTTCCAGAAAACCCTCCACTTTCATTTGATTCAATGTGCCCAAAATACCCTCCAAACGCAATAGATAAACGACTGCAATAAAATCCTTAACTCTCGGCGACAAACTTAAAAGTCTTCCACCGGTCGCACAGAACGTCAGATATACGTTTGTAATTAGATTTTTTTGATTTTGAAGGCTGCCTCAAATAATATGGTTGAAGACAACTTAGACCTATAAACAATTTTCAAACTGTATTTTGATTTTCTGGGGCTTTCAAAAGTAATTATCAACCTGACACACATCCTAATTTACCAATGAAATAAAGAACCAAAAGTAGTTTATAATACAGTTCACTTCCATGTTTTTTACAGTCATCCAACAACCGTTTGTGGCGCAAGAATCGTCAATCAGTTTCTTTCTTCTGTAAAGGAATCGACATGAACAGAAATTATGGCTACAAATGGGGTAATCTTATTTCCTAATTGAGTAAGTGGTAAAATGGCGATTTGTATACACATCAGGAGAGAAAAATTTGTGGAATATGAGTTTAGTCCAAATATCTTCACCTTACTTTTATTTATAAATAACGGTCCGGGTTTGGTATGGATGGAAAAGGTTTGTAGAAATTTCAAGAGGGTGGTATTTCCATTTTGAATTCAGTATTGAACGGTTGTTTATTAATCAGTGCAAGTTTTCTTTAGTCACACAAGGCACTACTTGTCAAAAGAGCATAAGAAAAGGTAACAAACAATTGTTTTTCAAGGATTTGAAGGCTTATTTCTGTTGTCCCAACAGTTGAATACTCTTGATAACAAGGTACAAAGTGGAACTTTCTCGAAGAAAAGTTAGAAACGTGTTTTATATATTTTTACACATAGCTACTGAGCCATTCATGTTCAGCCATTATGCATGGAAACCATTACCCATAAAAATCAAAATGTTGATGTTTCTTTTTTACTGGCACAAAGGAGATGGAATATTAAAGTATTGCAAGAAAGCTTTCTCAAACACATTCAAGTTGTAAAATACTCTTTTCACGTCTCCTTTAAAGGACTGTTATTTTTGGGGATGCCCATTTTCTTTCTGAACTCAAACGTTATGATATGTTTGGTTCAGTTTGGTTATTTCATGTGTGTTTCTGGACCAAAAATCATATGAAGCCAAACTTTGTGCAAAAGATGAGGGCTTGATCTTCACTTTTTTAGCCCATTAACCCGGTGGAAATTGAAAAAACAGGAGAAGCAGCAACACAATGCCATGGAAAGAAATATTATTTTAGACATCAAAGTTTATGTTTAAAGCTCGAAGGTTTTCAAGTCAAGCAAACAGATTCAACCATCTTACAATGTATATGCATACACAGTATTTTCTTCAGCCTTTTGTAGAAGATTATTAACAAGAACTTTATTCACTTTGTCCAAGGTGGTGAAGGTACATCTGGTAGTCCTTGCAGTGATATTTACAGAGGTGATTACGCATACGAAGCTCAAGAACTCCAGTTGGTCACGAACTGGCTACTCAACCTGAAGAAAAGTCAGACCTTTATGATCCACGTGGATGTCCACAGCTACGGCCAGTACTGGGTCTATCCGTATAGTTACACTTCCGGTGTCAAGACCAGTGATGACACTGAGTTGGTAGGTATACTGTATATTGTTGGTGTACTGTGTGTGGGATGGCACAATCAGACTAGTTTAATGGCGTATGAATCAGCGTATGAATCGAGCAAGATCATGACCAACTGTCCCTTGATTGACACTTGATTGAGCTGGGGTGGAGGTAGGTGATGCCCACTTTTACCATCTGCCACTTAAAAACAAACTTTGTAAATCTTTTTGGGGAATTTATTTGAAGAAAGCTTTTAGGAAATTTAATTTCTGATAATTTTTCTGGAACTTCCAATCCTAGTCAAACCAGTTCGCCTTTTCATCAACTGGGGAGCTCAGTTGGTAGATCACTGGTACAGTATTCCAGAGGCCGCAGGTTCAAATCCTGCTCCAGTCAATTTATTTGTTCATATTTATAAGCACCTAGTCAGTTTATGTATTTGATTTGTTTCATGGTTCATTTTGCTTAGACTAACAACAGAAAAGTCCAACTACGATCAAATCTTCGAAGTCTCTCATAAACCGACACACGCGATGCTAATAATTCAAGTCCTACGATTTGTTTTTCTGCTGCTTCACTTTACAGGAGAGAGTGGCCAAGGCGGCAACGGGGAAACTGGCAGCAGTGCATGGCACACAATACACAGTAATACAGTCTGGAAGATGGTGTAAGTACTTTTGAGAAGTATCAATAAACAGCACCTTGATTTAAAATTTTCTCCTCGAAAGTGGGCTTATGTTTGCGTCATAATGTGAAGTTTGGGAAAGACCAAAGTTGAACTGTCTTGCCAGTCATTTCACACCTGTGCTGCAGTATTATTATTTTTTGTGTTTAGAGAGAGAGCAAAATTAGCCTGAATTCACAAGTTGAATCAGCGAACGAAGTGAAATCGCAGATAACTGAGGGACAAATCAAGAAGCAAGAATTTTGACCCGTAAAAGCAGGTTTGCAGCCTGAACTTATTTTCACTTGAACAAACAGTCATGGTGTAGTTTAAAACAAACTGATAAACTTACTGACTTCCTTGGTTTGAAATTAACTTTAACTCACTCAAATTCTTCCAAATCCATCACGATTGAAAGGATTTTGAAAGACTGAGGAAGGTAGAGAAAAGCCACTGCTTTTCCGCACACGCCTCGATGCACCTTGCAAATTCAAGCACAAACGTGTAGCTGGTAAGGGATTGTGGAGAACTGTGGGAAAGTGCTTGTTGAAGTAGCTATTCATCAAATTTGTTACCCCCCAACTTTGTGTTTGACAGACCCGGCAGCTGGGTCGAGTGAGGACTTCGGTTACGAGACCTTAGGGGCCACATACTCCTACACCGTGGAAATGCGGGACACAGGACATTACGGGTTTGAGTTGCCTGAGAATCAGATTGAGCCTTGTGGAGAAGAAACCTACGCTGGGTTCTCAGAGTTTTTCTCGCAGGTCCTGAGCAAGGTTTGACTTTTAGGGACTGGACCGGGAACTGACAGTTGTGAAAATGTAAATCGTCCTGTGAGGTTAAATTGAGAAAGAAAATAGACACTACAGTTTGAAAGTGCATGTATAAAGGAAGATAAATAGAAAAATGTTGAACAAACTCGTCTTGTAGATTTATTGTGTAGGAATCCTGTATCAAAGGGAAACTGTGTTAAAAGGAAAGTGACAGAAGCTAGAAAAGATTCTAACAGAATCCCGGGAAATCGAGAAAACTGTTTCAGAATATTTATGGACAGGCCTAGTACGTAACTTAAGAACAATTCCCCTCCGCCAAATCTTAGAAACACTCACATAAATGTGCTTATTACCAGACTGATATTTGGACAAATTTCAAAAATCTGGAAATAAAACTGCACCACCGCTAAGAGAACTTTGGACCATTCAATTATTTCACCTGCATGGAAAACCTTATTTATTTAAAAATAAATACCCAAAAGAAGCAATTTGTTTATTGCAGTATTGGTACGAGATTGTATGTGTATTAAGCAACCTGGAAATAAGTCCCATAGAAACTGTGATGCAAGAACTTAAAGGACCTTCCAGTATCACCCAAAAATAAGCAGATCCAAGTGAAAAACAAAACAGGCCATTCTAAGATACAAAAGGTTCACTTTTGTTAGATTGCATAAAGCTGAAACTGAATTTAGTTGTTGATTTCCATCATTTAAAAACTTGATGTCTAATTTCAATTTGTTTTGGAATCAAATATTGAATTGTATATATGATTTTGGATTCAGTTTCAACAGTGTTATCAATTAATGATTTACTAAAGCACAGCTCATATATCCGATGAAAGTAGATCTGAATGTGAAAAAAGGACAACACCAGATTAAAGCAACATAGGAATCAGGTATCCGATGGCAATCTGTCTGATTTCGGTCATTTGCCCTCTATTGAAAAGAATATACACTGTCATACACAACACACTGAAGAGTCCCCTTTGTTATAAAAGGTGCGTTCGATTAGCTAACACGTGTACGTCAAACTTATACGAGAGCGTTCGTATAGCCATCACATGATCTCCGTGACTGCCCTGGTGTCAGCCACCACTACCCCAGCTGGCGAGCGGGCCTCTGGAGGCTGCCCGAGTGTAATGACGTCACGGATGGATTGTTCAAGCATGCACGTACATGATGGAACGTGGCGGGGACTTGACCTTTTTCCCAGAATGCCTTGGCGAATATACTGCAGCGTTTGATTAGCCTCATTTCGAGGCTTCTCTTGCATGCAACACTAGTGTGTTCAGGGAAGCTAATCGTACGCAACCACTGTGACGTCATGCCCCTCCGACGAAGGCGAGGGCGCCCTCGTACTCCTTCGAGGCGTGACAGCACGCCGCACCGGAAAGCCCCTGAGCCGCTAGGAATGGGTTGGTAGGGATGGAAATATACCTTTTTATCGTCTCCCAAGAAAGTTCGATGATATCTGGTCTTTGTTGAGATGATGCTTAATCTGATTGGCCCAAAACGTAATGGTCGACTTCGTGCGGCCTATTCTTGACACGGGTTTCTTGCTCTCGCGCTCAAACGGCGGGAACACGACTCACAGGATCACACACCACCTCTTCGTCAGGGTTTTACAGGAACACACGGAAAAACTCGTGAGAGTTTGATTTTTGAACAGCTGCATAAAGTAGAGAGATGGCTTCCAAAGCCATAGACAATGGGAGGTTTTGCAGAATTAACATTAATTATTTTCCGTAAAACAGAAATGAATGTTCCTGCTTATATAGAAAAGAATTCAGCCCTTCCAAACATTAACTCATGAATAACGTAGCCTACATGGACGCCGCCATATTGCAAGTTGCTTGTCACTAACTGCCAGCGATAACCGTTTGTTTGTTCCCGTCGTTCGAGCGGCCGACCCACGAACAACAAATCGAGCTGTTCGTGAATATCCGGGAACAAGCCACCCGAACTCAGCCAGTGACGCAACCTTGACAGCACTGTCTTGAAATAAACTCCGTTTAGACACCTTACTTATATACAACGATCAAAATGACTGGTTCATCAACGCCCCTTCAATCGCACTCAATCAATACACTAGTAGAGGGCGCTATTGACGGGGAGACCGTATGATTATACGTGACTGGACTTCGCCCAGAGCAGCGAACACAACAATTATTTGTGGGCACCCTGTGCCAAGTCCGGGGCTTTCAGGGCTGCATACACGCAACCCACGTCACAAGATATCAATCTGCCTCAGTTTCTCGACCGCAAGACTATCAGGAAGTATACTGCACCATCAATTAGCCCTCAACCTCCCGAGCCCCTCAACGACACATGCACCCCTCGGGACTTAGGCACAGTCACACTAGGCTAGGTGACTTTAACCCTTGCACAGGATTCTCGACCTTTACCTCAGTATCAGCCCCGACTAAATCTTGCTTGCCTGCGCACCTCCCCCCCCCACAGCTTCGCGAGCTGGCCGCTGCTGCAACCAGGCGGTGACTTTCGCTAACCAATCCCCTTACGTCCAAGGCGGAGCCTATGCACCGCGCTCACTTAAACGCACGGTTATGCGCGCGTAACATTTGCCCTTGTTACTGTGCAGAGCGCCATCTATAACTTAACACCGGGCCTAGTGACTAGCACCCTCTGTCACGTCACAATACGCGCTGCTGCAATGTACAGTGAAAAATAGAGATTAAAATTAAGACACTGTTTAACTGGGATTGCGAATATTGTATATGTATTACAATGAAAAATCAGGACGGTGCGCAAAGATTACAAATGCAAACCATGGGGTAAAAAATGTCTTGTAACAAAAACATGTACAAAGTAGGTTGTTTGGTGTGCAAACTAATGTTTCTACACGGGGAGGTTTTATGGGGTGTACATTTCTCGTGAAACATTCTCATCACACAAATGCTGTCTATATCTAAGGGAAAACGGAGAATGGTAGCACCAGATGAAAGGGCAATCGTTTCAGTATTATGGTCAAAATCAGTCAGGTTCAGGTTACCAACATTTTAAAGTGTATTTCGCCTAGAGCTTTGAGTTAATCCTTTCGTATCTGTTGCATGGAATGTCCAAATCAATCAAAATCTTCTCCTGGCTGTCCACTGACAAACTGTCAAATGCAAATTGCAGAAAGGTGACTATAAATCTGTATTTTAAAAAAATGGTGTCTCCGCGGCAACATCTTGGTGGCGCACTGTATCATGAAATACCTCCATTGTAAGTTAATAAACATTTACATTTACAAATTTACATTTTGAGCCTTCTCAAGCTCGTTATCATCATTTATGGCAAACACGCCTACACTTGACACACACAAGGGTTGGATTACCAGGATCCTGGACTGGTGGAGGGGAAGCATGATGACGACTTTCCTCAGCCGAAGCTGTGCAGGATGCCTCAGAGGTTGCTGTAAAGAGTGTAGGTTTCCATGGCATAAAGGAGATTGACAGGAACAACTGAGCGGTAGACGTATCACTTATTTGATGGCCAGATGCCTTTTTTGAGCCCAAAGACAGTGATGTAGAGTTTATGCAGACACAAAAAGGTTGCACAGGCAGCTTTGACATGAGCATCATTTCCACATCAGTAAAGCTTCCAATGCAGAACTACCAGCAAAAGGAGGATCTCTAGAGTGTGTGGGAAGGGGTAGAGGCCACTCCAGTTTTCTAGGCGTTGAGAGAGTTGGTTTTTGTAAACCGCCGTGGCTTCTAGAGCTACAGCTAGTCTATAAATAGTCCACGCATCTACACGTATTAAATATGGAGTGAAGACTCAGGCCTACAACCCTGGAGAAAATTGTTGGGAAACGTGTTAATAGACATACTCTCCCCAGGTCCCCCAACCGACCTAGGAGAATGAGGGGGGGGGGGAACGAATACCTTTACTGATTTGACATGCATGGGATTCTCGCTGTCATTTTCTGTTGGTGAAATTCTAACAGGAAGGAAATGTTCGTTTGTTTTGAGTTTGTTTCCTCATTTTCGTGTTTGTATTTTTGGAGGCAGACATGTCTGGACAGTGATAGATAACCGTTCACCAGACAGAGCGTCAGTTGAAACGCATAGGAAGGGGGTGATTCAAGACGGTCCATCCAGTATATTGAGTGGGAAATATTTTTGTGACAATCTCTTTTTGAAAATGTCAAATTTATCTGCAGTTGAAAGAAAACAAAATTGTAATTAGGGCAAATGGAAATGTATTTTCATCAATAAGATAAGGAGGTAAATGCCGCCCGACTGTGCCATCCCTGGATCTGTTACTGTTGAACTATCGATTATGAGACCACTCAGAAGAAATGAAACCCGAACACGACTGGGATCGGTCTTTTGTTGAAAATTTAGGAAATTTAGATTATAAGTGAAAAAAAAATCATCATCAATACTCAACTCACTGTATTCAAACGTAGAAAATGCCTTGTGGGTTCTGTACCCAGGGAAATGAAAAAAAGATGTTGTGAGGGAAAAAAGCAACAAGTTATGCGGTGTTGACCAAGTATTCAGGTACATGGACTCCTGAAATTCGTAATGAATTGCAGTTACCGGCTTCCATATAGGACTCTCTTCTGGGGTCTCGGGATTCCCAGCCTACCGCACCTCCTCCCTGCCCATCCATTTTACCCCAAAAGGATCGAGTGGCCATGCAAAGGAGGAACGATACAAGCCCCTAAAGCCGAGTTGGCTATACTTGTCGCACCTGTACTAAGGCGCTCACCTGGACTTCGCGGACAATATCAGCAGAAGAGCTTACCCAGTCGGCTAAGGTACTGTTGGTATATGGCAGGGGTGCATTTGAATCTGTTAAAGTTACTGACTGACAGCATGCTTTGGAAAACAAGAAGTCACGACTGGAATTCGATCCGATCCCACTGTCTAACGATCTGATAACCGCGAGTTTAACCATTAGGCCGTTTCAAGTAATTGGCTTTTTGCCAATTAACCATTAACCTTAATGCAAAGAATGTTGCTCAGTAAAGACTGAGTGATTAAAACGTTACAATAGAGCATCACGTAGCAAAATACACATACACACAAATAATGATCGTCAACATTTAAAAGATCCAGTAAATGAATTTTTCTTATAATCACTTTTTGTGTATCTCTGTACTCTTCTTCCATGTATGAAGACTGTTTCACATCTTTTTTGAGTTACGTGAACTGAACGGTGCACTTTTTCGAACATTAAAAAAATTAACCTAGTATTTCTGGACAAGTGAGGGCGCCTTTGCTGTGATGTAAATCCAGGAAGACATGGTTCAGGTTGTATATTTCATGTTCAAATTGTGAATCCCAAATGTGCTATCTGGGAACATTTCTGTGGAAAGGATTTTTGCTGGACTATTGCCATGTACTCACATAGCAATAAACTGCCAAAGAAAATGAAATCTGTCATAGCAGTGGTTAAAAATGTCTAAAAAATTATACAAATCAGTGTAACTTTGAGATTCAGTGCCTTGATGACATCATAGTTCTGCTTATCAATATGCAAATTCATTAGCATAAAAACAAAAAGCATCAAAATATTGGTTAAAATTGCAAAACAAAAATTTAAGATAAGGTTTATTGGAACCCAATGATGCAATTTCAAGAGTTTAAAAAGGGGGTTAGCGTAGCGGTTCTTTCCTCGCTTT
>NW_019091409.1:1239574-1255378 GCF_001949145.1 Acanthaster planci
CAAATAGCCTGAGTTGCTGAAAACGCCATTAAAACAAAACAACAACAAGCTTAAACCACTTGAAGTTTTGCAGTTTTGGGGTTTGAAAAGCGACGGGGAGGGGGCTGACATAGAACACTATCTAGGGGCGATGTTCATGGTAGAGATGTACACTTGTGTGTATTACATTCAGGCAGGTGCTTATATCAGAACGGCATATAATGGCTTTTTATTGGTCTCCCTTTCTAAGAGCTATTGAATACATTATTGTTGTTTGGAAGTCCGAAAGAGTGTGCACAATCCACTGCGATTTTTTTGCATCACAAAAAAGACCGGGGGGGATTCAATAGCCCATACCCTAGGTCAAAAGACGTGGCATGCACTGTGTGGACCTCTGCATAAAAGAAGACCACAAAATGTAGGGTGCGATGGCATTGTGTAGACTCCCACACGTCCACAAAATGTTTTCCCCTCTCTGAAAAACAGTCTCAGAGGCATTTTGGTGTCCAGGTTACCCGTGGCAAAATGAAGAGGAACAGTCCAGGAAATTATCATCAAAAAAATCTTGAAATAGTTATCCTAGTTGGAGAAAAAGGAGCATTTTCCTCAAAGTTTCTTTAACCACAGGAGAACAAAGTAATGTCCACACTTTATGATGTAAAACAGGTATGTGTGTGAACGTGGAGGGATTATATTACCCATCCCGCTGGGATTTATGTCCATGCCCATGGGACTAAGTTGCCTTACATTGCACCTACCGCCCCAGGCAGCCTGAGGGGATAAACATACAGTCCGCTTGAAGTACTGAATGTTATATTCCGTGGATTGGGGGGGGGTAATATAAAACGAATCTGTGTGCGAAGAATTATTTGCCATTGACAAAGAATCCGGAGAATTTTTGGAATAAAATGAATACAGTAGTACGTTTCTTTCTCACCAAATTATAGTAACCTGGCTTCCATATGAAGTTTGAAGCGAGGACATGCGGTTGCTGAATTGTACAGCTCTGTGTAGCTTTTAGGGGGGTTGATATAAATGTATCCTTGGAACGCCTGTTTCCTTCGAAAAGCAGAAAGCAATGCTGCGGACAATTTTGGAGTGTGTAGTATACAAGCAAATGCAAGGTTCCTCCATGCCACTACGTTATGAACCATCATAAGCATTTATTGACAACGTAGGGGTGTCTTAGGGTATAGAGGACCCATTGGACTGGGAGATGAAACGTTGAGTATAGTCCCGTATCTTTTCAGAACCACACATACTCATAAGAAATATTTTCCTTCGCATGGTGCTACCGCAAGCCTTTCCGCCCATTGCTGTCTTTCACCATGAATAGGTTGAAATTCCCTATGACCCAAATTGTTTAGATAAGCAGCCGTCGAAACAATGCATTTGTAGTTGTTTTTTGCCAACAGCTGTGCTTACACAGCATAATCTCTCAAAAGAAAGAAATTCATTAACCCAACAACGATAACAACAGCAGAATGATCGATACAAGTTGAAAAGGGCACAACTTATCAGTATCTTTCATTAGTTAGCATGTTTATTCCAGAAAATTAATGATTGAACTTTTCATTTTTAATTAAACCGGCACACTGTTGCCCAACGATACTACCAAATTAACTTAAGGTTTTTACTAGTCTAATATTCTCATTGCACTCAAGACAAAAAAGAATGAAATTTGTGGACTTGGCCTTAGAAGCATAATGTAAATATCGCCTATTCCAAACAGAGGTTAACTGTTTTATTTTCTGCTTGCGGCGTCATGACGTAGGACCGAATGGTGATGATCTATAAATGTTATCCGCCCCGAGTTGAAGTGCACACCCAAGCGGCAAAAGAAAGACAGTTGGTAGTATACAAATAAAGCATGGTTTATGGGGAAGTAGTGGGTTATTCAAGCTGACTTACACCTCGGGACCAGTAATTTCCTCTGTCTTCCCGAAATAAACCATGCTGTATTTGTTTCACTACACTTCATAAATATTCAAACAGAAATTTCACGTTACTTGTACTCACAGACGCCATCGTTGTTCTCAGATGCTAAATTTCCATGTAATAATAGTGGAGTGCGCCTATGAGAAATGGGTTTCGGGTATACCGTGGAATCAATCTCTTTTTGGCAAGGTGTGTTTCTTAAAAGAACCGGTGAGTGTTAACTCGACGTTTGACCAGCGTGCTCTGGCCGTCTTAAAGAGAGTGTACCGGACTGGAGTGGATAGCTGGTTATAAAGGCAATCCGGGAGCGGTGGAGCGTGGAAGAAGATTTGCGGTTTGTGTGACTCAGTGTGTGTGGTGTTGCGTGAAGGTGTTGGATTCTGGAGTTGGCGGGAAACCTTGGGTTTGGGTACAGGGGACCCTTATGCCAAGGGGTGGGGGGAGGGTGGCTTCGGGTAGAGAAGACCCTAACGCCTGGGGTGGGGGGGCATGGGTTTCGGGTATAGGGGACCCTACTGCCCGGGAGTGGGTGTCTGCTTGGGTGCTAGTAGTGGGCGCCAGATGTTGCTGAGCTTGAAACCGATGTTTTGGGGTACGGCGTTGTGCCGGAAAATCTCGATGGCTTCATTTTCCTAGGGAGCCATTTCTGGATGAGGCGATGAGTTCTGCTTTGTCCCATTTGATCAGGTGGTCCGTGGAGTGTGCATGGTTGATGATGGCCGACTTGTCGTATTCTCCTCGTCGGCCGTGCGAGCGATGTTCTTTGAGTCTGGTGCGGAAGTTCCTGTCGGTTTCCCCAATGTATATTTGGCCGCATTCACATGGAATGCGATATACACCGGGGCGACTGCTGGGTGGGTGTGTGTCCTTGTGAGTGTAAAGTGCAGCCTGCAGCTTGTTTGGTGCTGAATGATGTACTTTGATGTTGACCGCCGACTGCAGGATGCTCCGGAGTTGGTGGGAGGTGGGGCCCAGGAACGGTAGACATACTGTGGCAGTGTGGCATTGGCGGGCTCCAGGTATAGGTGACCCTAATGCCGTGGGGGACGGGGGAACTTTGGGTATAGGAGACCCTAACGTCCTGGGGGAGGGCTTGGAAAGGTTGATACGTTGGTTGCGGCAGCCGTTCATCTTGAGGGCGGACTTGATGTGGTGGAGTTCTTGGTGTAGGTTGTTCTGGTCGCAGATCTCGTTGGCTCGGCGGACAAGGGTGCGGCTGACCGAGGTCTTGATGGCTGGGTGGTGGAAAGATCTCTGGTGCAGGTACCGGTCGGTGTGGGTGGGCTTACGGTGGGCGCGGTGATGTAGGGTGCCGCCTGGGTTTCTGGACAGGTGAACATCTAAGAAGAAGAGGTGTCCGTCTTGTTCTTGTTCCATGGTGAACTTGATAGTGGGGTGTTGCTTGTTGAGGTACTCGAGGAATTCTTGGAGGTGATCTTGACCATGGGGCCATATAACGAATGTGTCGTCAACATAGCGCAGCCAAATCGTGGGTTTGAGGTCGGCGGTGAGGAGAGATGATGTTTCAAATTCTTCCATGAATATGTTAGCTAGGACCGGGGGTATAGGGGATCTCATGGAGGTCCCAACAGTCTGCTCGTAGAACTGGTCTTGGAACTTGAAGTAGCTGGAGGAAACGCAGGGGCGGATGAGTTGGTGATCTGGGCGAAGGAAAGAGCTGTGTGGTCAGCGAGAGAGGGGTTGCTGTCGAGATTTTTACGGTGAAATCTGGGGAAAATAAACGACAAATTAATCGTTCAGCTTTAAAAACCACTTTTGCCGATAAATAATATTTCAGACGGTCCCAAGCATTATAGCACAAGGCGTACAGAAACCTTCTGAATGTGCGACTCAGATGTCAAAAGCTGCTCCTTCTTCCAAACTTAGACAGGTTGAGGTAAAGACAAAGACTTGAGATGATAAGGCAGGGAAGAGGAAGTGAACATTTGCAAATCCTGCCTGCGTCGGCTTGGCCTCAGCATCGGCCGTTATGCTGTACCAACCGTATACTTGAACGCACTGACGCCTCGACGCCAGTACCACTTGCAGCCAACGGTATATTTTCACGGACTTATTTTTCAATCCTATACCGACTTTCCAAATCCGTTGGCCCGACGTTTATATTCTTTTCCAACTTCTACCCAAGATGTTGCCTTGATATTCAAGCAACACTATCTCACCTTCTCGCATCTGCCCTCAAGATGAAAATATTTTATCAGTCCATCGACATCCCAAATTTGTCAAATAAAATTGCTGGGATCGATTTGTTTTTCAAATCTTCGATATACCTGGGCATTCTGCTTGTCAGTGTCAAGTATGTGTGATGACAAATTGACTGTGGGTCACGTTAACATAAGGAGGGGCCCAAAGCGAAGGTTTAGGTGCAATCAGAAAACGGATCTGGTACATGACATGCATTGCATGATCTAAGTATAAATGCAGGCGTTTGATAAGGCTCTGTCCCTTGAAAGGTCCTAACAGGAATAACTTAGTTTGGAAAAGCGCATAAACATGGTTCGAAGACTCGGTTGATAGCAAGATTTTACTTTAATTTAGCAGGCACGATTCAAATTAGGCCTAATAGGTTGTTTATAGATTCATGCTTGTATGCAGGCAGGACGTGGCTATGACGTCCAAAAGCAGACGGGTCATACTCTGAGAGACAGCCTAAGACCGTTGGATGGACTCGTCGGTTGTTATTTGTCCCACTGATGACGTTGGCAAAACTCAATAACGAAGGTCAAAACGCCAAAGTTGGCTGGAGGGACTGACCTCTGATGACGCACCGACATTACGGTTGTCATTCGTCCTCATAGGTCAGTGAACCATATGACAGCAGCCTGACATCACATCACTAACGTTGGCTGACCCTCTACGAGATGTGACGACGGTATGATGTTTTTGGCCGACGCCAGAAATTCATTGCAATACTGGCTGAAACATAGAGTAAATTGACCAGAGAAGACGGGCCCACGGAGTTTGTTTGAAACATCGGTCGTAAACAATACTGTAACACTCCCACGGTCTACGGGTTCCACACAGAGGAAAAAAGCACACTGGGCTCAGAACTTCTGTTTACGAGGGCAAAACCTGTTTATTTCTGCAACACAATCAAACTCACCCGTCACAAGACTCACAACAAAACCGGTCTCTCGAGGCCGCCCAAAAGAAACCTCACTGCGCAGGCGCGGTCCCCGCTGCGCCAGTAAAGCTCACAATGATTTTCGAGCACCTGAAAAAAAATAGACGGCAAGGAAAGGTTTAGAACAATGAGCTTAAAACAAGGGAAAACCACTACTGGGAAAACAAAGGGTGAAAGCGATGGTGGGAAGCTTAAGTCTCGATGTTCCCCTACTGGCGAGGCGGTCCCTGTGGTCTGGCGGCTCTGGAACCTCCCCAACCGGGACGTGCTCGGGGTAGCGTGGCGGTGGGGGAACCCCGGGTGGCAGGAACCCTCCTAGAGACGGCTGGTCGGCCACGGAAGGATCGACGAAGAATTGGCCGTACTGCTGCCCATCGTAGGTGGTGAACACACGCCCGGGCACTTTATACGTGTTGGTGATCCGGGTTCTCGTCAGGCGGTGTCCAAGCTCGCCAACCCCTTTTGGCGTCTGCTCTAGTCTCCACTTGCTATGCAGGTGCTCGCAAAGAGGGGCGGGCATGCCTGTCCCAACCTCCCGGGTAGCGCCGCAGGGCTGTAGGGTCCCCGCGTCACCCAAGCACATCCGGGCCCCGTCCGGCAGCGTTACTGTGGTACCCGGAGGCAGATGCTGACGGTTCCCACACCACCGTGGAATGGGAACGTCGGAGGACACCGGGGGTCGGTCTGCACTCCGGCTTCCTTCGGACACCGCCGGGAAGGGGATCCCAACGGTGCATGGCAGGCCTGGTCGGGAGGCGGAGCCACGTGGTAGCGGCCCCCCAACCGCTCTCGGTGGCACCGTCGCCTCCTCATTTCCTGTCTCCTTCGCGAGCAGCTCCTCCCGGGCAGCTCCAGTTGGGGGTGAGGCGTCTGAAGGTCTCCCTCTGGGACCAGGTTTGGTGGCGAGGGCTAGCTTCCCGGAAGCTTGGGGTCCCCATCCAGCTCAGTGTCGCTAGCATGAACGTCCAGCATGTCCGCATCCTCCACCTGGATGGTGTTGATAGCGACCCCCTTGCAGAAGTGGTAGTGCCAACTACGGATGTTCTCCCTGTAGAAGCTGACCCCGCACTTCTCGCACTGGAAGGGAGGGGCGGACCGCAGAACCGAGCAAGGTGTCCTTAAGTGGCGCCTCAAGCTCCGTCTCTTGGTGAACCCCTGCTGACCGCTGGATTGTAGAGCCAGACAGCCTGCCCGGGCTCGAAGCCAGCTCCATGAGCCCTCCGATCATATTGCTGCTTCTGATATTGTTGACTGCGCTGGAGATGGCGCCCGGCGAACTCATGGGCACGCTCGATCCTCGTCATCAGCCCACCACCATGTCCAATGGAAGCCCCACCTCACGGCCAAGCATGAGCATGTTCGGGGTGAGTTTGGTGCTGCCATGCTAGAAGGAACGGTACGCCATCATGACATACGGAAGGTGTTCATCCCAGTCGTTTCGGTTCTCAGCCACGAACATGCTCAGCATGGTCTTAACCGTCCGGTTGAAGCGTTCAACCATTCCATCAGACTGGAGATGGAATGGCGTTGTCCGCGTCTTCTGGATGCCAAGGAGCCGGCAGACCCCCTGGAAAAAGCCAGCCTCGAATCCCGTCCCTGGTCAGTGTCGATCTCAACGTTGTGCCGAAACGGGTGATGACCTGCTCCACCAGTGTCCGGGCCACCGTCTCTGCTGTCTGGTCCGGGATGGGAAAAGCCTCGACCCCTTTGGTAAAATAGTCGGCGACCAGCATGATTGCCGAGTTCCCGGACCTCGTCCGTGGCAGCCTTCCAGTGAGATATGTGGCGATGGGCTCAGTGGGTGAGCCGGAGACATACTGCTGCAGGTGGGCCCTCCCTAGATGCAGCGGGGGCTTCCGGGACCCACATAGGTGGCACTTCTGGCACTCCTCGGCTGCCTGCCGCATTCCTCTCCAATAGACGGGAGCCTGTTGCAGCCTGGCGATGGCCCGGGCGATCCCTAGGTGCCCGGCAGTACAGTGGTCGTGGGCCAGCCGCAGGATATCCTGGTCCACGGAACGGCAACCTTCCAGGTAGGGGGGCCACCAGGTGGTCGCTCCCACCTCACCTGGAGGATGCCCTGTTTTAGCCGCAGCGTCTCCCACCTGGCCCACCATGACTTCATGCCAGCACCGAGGGCCGAGACTTCCTCCCACTTGGGCCTGTGGGACCCTTGTTCCAGCCACTTCCGAACCTGGGCCAGCTCCAGGTCTTGATGTTCTTCCTAAAGGCGGTCAGGGCTCCAGACCCATGGGAGCTTGTCCAAGTCCAATGCGTCCTTTTGGTCCACGCTCTGAATGGTGGCCACTGTGGGCGCCGGCTCGGCCACAGGGGGCGGTGCCCCTGCCATGAAGCACTCCTGCCTGGCCTCTTTCGAACGTCCACATTGCCCGTAGGGGACTCAGGAGACGGCATCAGCATTGAGGTGCTTGCGCCCCGCTTGGTGCTTGATATCAAAATCGAAACACACTAGTCTCTGCAACCAACGGGCCGTCTGCCCTTCTGGCTCCCGAAAATTGAACAACTATCTCAGTGACTCGTGGTCTGTCCTAAACAGAAACCGCCCCAGCAGGTAATGTTCGAAGTACTGTACAAAGTGGACCACGGCCAGCGTCTTTTTCCGGGTAGGGCAATAATTGCGTTCAGACTTCGTCAGTACGTGGCTGCCGTAGGCAACCACCTGCTCGCCCCGGCCGCCATCCTGGGACAGAACTGCCCCTATGGTGCAGTTGCTGGCGTCGGTATCCAGGATGTGCCGGTACTTGGAATGCGGGTACCTCAGCACCTGGGCTGTCGCCAAAGTGTTCTGAAGCTGAAGCTGTTCGACGGCCTCCTGGCAGGAATCTGTCCAGGTGACGTTGTTCTGACTCTTGTTGGTGAGACCATGCAATGGGCGGGCAATCTCCACAAAGTGGGCTATAAAGCGGCAATAGTAGGACGCGAGGCCCAGGAAGCTCCGGACCTGCGTCACGTTCGTGGGTGTCGGCCAACTCCTAATGACGGTGACCTTGTTGGGGTCGGTTCTGACCCCTCGGCAGACACTAGGCGACCCAAAAAGGACACCTCCGTCCTGAAGAGGTTACACTTCTTGGGCTTGAGCCTCAGCCCTGTGCTCTGGAACTGCTCCAACACTGTAGCCAACCTCTGGTAATGCTCCTCGACCGTACGCCCCAGACGATGACTTCATCCAAGTACACTACTGCCACCTGCCACTGCAGCCCCTTAACACCTGTTCCATCACGCGTTCAAAAGTCGCCGGGGCGTTGCAGAGCCCAAATGGCATCACCGTAAACTGGTACAGGCCACTCTGGGTGCCAAATGCAGTCTTCTTCAAGTCCCCCTCCGCCATACGGACCTCCCAGTACCCGCTGGCCAGGTCGAGCGTGCTAAACCAGCAGGCTCCGCTCAGGGCGTCAAGGTTGTCCTCGATTCTCGGAATGGGGTATGCGTCCTTCAATGTGGCTGCGTTGACCTTCTGGTAATCCATGCAGAAGCGGATGGACCCGTCCTTCTTCCTCACGAGGACGACCAGCGAGGACCAGGGGCTGTGGGACGGTTCGATGACGCCATCTTGCAGCATTTGGTCCACCTGTTTCTCAGCCTCTTGACGTTTATGTATGGGTGACCGCCGCACCGGCTACTGGATGAGAGGCGTTGTCCTTGTGTTAATCCGATGTTGTACCAGGTCCGTCCTCCCGAGCTTTCCGTCCAAACCAGTGAATTCACCTGCAAACTCTGCCAGGAGTTCCAGCAGCTCTCCTCATCTTTTCTCTTCGTTTCGGGGGCCATGTCAACCAGTGCCTCCTGAGCTGCCCCCCTCAGGTCTGACGCCAGATACATCGCCTTCTTGTCTTCCGTCCACTGTTAACCGTCGCGACACTCTCAAAATGTATGACGTAGTCCGACCAGGAGGAGCTACCATCAAACTTGTCAGGGAGCATCATTGGCCTTCAGCCCCTCAGGCCTCCCTTGCCCTGGTCCCCAGCTCCTCTCTCGACTACTAATGGTTGTCCAGGTCTCGGAGCTGGCTTCGGGGCATTTGCCCTGCCAACTGGGGCTACCCGGGAGGGGCGGCAGCCGCCGGGGCCCATGCTCTGAAGGGCGGGTCTTTAGCGTGGGCCCAACTTCGGGGAGGCCGGCATGGGTCGCACCTACGACGCCCTGCTTGAAGTCGGCCTCACAGGTTCATGTACGGTGCCCCCACTGGGGATCGGCCCATAGATTCCTGTGCAGTGCACCCCTATAGACTCGTGTGCGTGCGTTACTGCCCTGTGTAGAAAGACAAGAGGTTCTGACCCCGGAAAAGTTACGGGCAGACCTGATGAGTTTTGCTAACCAAATAGGTAGTAGTGACCAACCGGGAAAAGATGAATTCATCCCGTTGGTAGATAAAGAGAGAGCCGAGGGTAGTTAATGAGGGTGAGATGCAGGAGCGGTTGGGGAGGAAGTGGCACCGTCCTAACATTGTGCTGGATAGGTACAGTGGAAAAGTCTTGTGGAGACAGCCATTTTGAATCTTGTAAGAAGGCTAACGGTTGGGATGATGATGAGTCCGCTACTTACCTTGCCTCAAGCTTGCAGGGAAATACTCTCAGAGTGTTTGGTGAAAAAACCGAAGGTGGAAAAGAGTACAGTTATGCGGAAATGGTACAACTGTTGAAGAGGAGGTTTGATTCCGAATTACAAGCCGAGAATTTCGTGGTCGAATTGAGGCACCGTCGGCAAGGGCCGAAGGAGTCACTGCAAGAGTTTGGGCAAGCCGTGCGCGAGCTTACAGGGAAAGTCTTCCTTGAGTTACAGGAGGATGCACGAGACCGACTTGCCAAGAATCATTTCTACGACGCCGTAATAAGTCAGACGGTGCGTGGTGGTATTCACCGGGCACGGCCAAAGAACGTAGACGAGGCCATACGAGCCGCATTGGAGACAGAGAATTATGAGAAAGTCGAGAGACAGCGAGCACTTGATGGGAAGCCTGTCAAGCTAGCCAGGGCTCTCGATACAACCATGGACGACCGAGTTGTGAAGTTCGAACCATTGCTTGTATGTGGAAGGGATTGTCAGAAAGAAAAAATGCAGATTTTTGCTTGACACAGTGTCAACAGATATGTTGATTAGTAGTCAGACATATTACCACATGCCAAAGGAGCAAAGGCCAACCTTGCTCGCATATGAAGTCAGCTGCCGGCAGGTTGATGGTAAGCTGCTGGAAGTTCTGGGAGCGGCATGGGTAGACGTTAAAGTTGGAAGAACCGTTGCCCAGTGAAACAATCATTGCCAAGATACAATGCGTTGGTATCTTAGGTATGGACTTTTTGATGGCGACTGGGGGTGTTTTGAACTTCCAAAGTAAGACGTAGCTGCTAAATGGCGAGAACATTCAGTGTACCGACGGTGGAGGTGAGCCGTTCGTTGGTAGGGTGTTGGTGGCGGAGACCACAGAGATACGTGGTGGCCACGAAGCAGTCGTACCTGGAGTGGTGGCTGCAAGATCCCCAGAGTTGGCAATGCCAGCAATTGTTGAACCTCTAGAAGGGGGAGGCGAGTTAGCCACAAGAGGTTTGGCTGTAGGGCGATCCTTGGTAGAGGTATATCCCACTCCTAGTTTTCAATCCTGGTCGAGAGACCAAGACAGCTAGAAAAGGGACAACTGCAGGGGTTATTTTCGTAGTAGAAGCGAGTGCTGTTCAACCAGGTATCGTGGCTAGTGGAGCCACAGGTGGGCCTGAGTTACCCGAGGACTTACTGGACATGTTTGAGAGAAGCAAAGCAAATGCTGATTGCGAAAAAGTGACAAGGTTCACCCGGCAAAGGAGGCGTGGCTCAAAAGAGTAACACAACAACTCTATGGCAGCGATTAAACTGATGAGCAGGATGGTTTAATGAAGAAACTGTCTGTGTATTATACCCAGATAATTAGAAAACAGGGGGTGGTGATTTGCAATTGGCCAGGATACCGTAGCAATCTTGGGGAGACTGTGCTTTGTGAACGGAATGGTGGAGCTGAAACCAGTGATGAAGTCTTGGAAATATATGGAACAGGAAACCATGGTGACTGGGGAATAAACAGAAACAAACACTAATAAATTCACTGGAATGCACGTACATGTGCCCACTACACGACAACATAATTGTGCATGTAACGTTGCAACAATTGTCCCCGATTAAGGCTAAGGTTTGTACTCTAAACTCCTCTATTTTACATACTAACACAAGAATCACGATATGATCTTATACTAAGTTCATTATGGGCTCTGCTCAGATTGCGTCCGCTTCACGCCTTAACTGGAAAGGCAAGAAAATTTGTTTGGAGCGAAGAGTGTCAATTGGCATTTGATGAGCTTAAGTCTAGGCTTCAGTCTGTCCCGGTTTTGTCTTATCCAATTCCGGAGGGCGACTTTATCCCGGACACAGATGCCAGTGGAGACGGCATATGTAGGGTTTTGCCCCAATTTCAAGGTGGAAAGGAAAAAGTCTTGGCTTATGCCAGCCGTAAGCTTGAGTAGGGCAGAGCACAATTATTGCGTATAAACACGACGAGAGTTGTTGGCAGTGGTAGTGTACCTCATGAACTTCAGGCAGTATTTATACAGCCGAAAAGTGACACTGAGGACGGACCACGCCGCACTTAGGTGGTTGTTGAACTTCAAGAACCCTGAAGGTCAACTGGCGAGGTGGATTCAGATTATCTCTGAGTACGATGTAGAGATTCAGCACAGGCCAGGAAAGAAAGATGGCAAGCGCAAGCTGACGGGCTGTCTCGACGGCCATGTAAACAGTGTGGTCGAAGTCAGGCTGACCCAGAGAGTAATCAGGTCAACGAGGAGTCTGGTAACCAGGTCGAAAACGAGGAGAAAATTATTAGGGGCGTAGTAGCCAAGCCAAAGCTGTCAAGTGAGGTCTTGAGAGAGGCACAATGGGCCAACAAATCCATGATCTGGCTCATTCGAGCTAAGGAGAGTTGTGAGAGTAGACCCCCTTGGTGGGAGGTGTCCCATGCTCAAGCCGCTAGTAAGACAATGTGGTCTTTATGGGACCAGTTGGTCGTGAGAAATGGCCTTCTCTATCGGAGATGGGAAGACAATAAGATGGCGGTTGGTCATACCAGAGTAGCACCGTAAAAAGTCATGTCAGAACTGCATTGAGGGCCGCTAAGGGCCACCTTGGAGTCAGAAAAACTGAGGCCAAGGTGAGGCTGAGATAGCATTGGCCAGGTATAGCGGCCGATATTGCGATGTGTGCGGGGGGTAGGTCGTCAACCAAGAAGGGTCGAGCATCCCTACCAGAAACTGAGGAGACCCCGAAGAAGCAGCTGAAGCGGAAACTAGCAACGATAAGAGAAAGCTCATCAAGGAGACGTGGGTGGACAGCAAGCTGATGAAGAGGGAAGAATCGCAACAAGTCTACCTCGCCCAGGTGAAGGCAACTTGGGAGAGCCCCAGCAAGTAGAAAGTACATTGTAGTGTCATTATATAACCATATAATATGATATTTTCTTGCCAAACGTTATGACTGTATAATCATTTTGTATTTGTGTAATCTTAGTGTGAGTGGTGCTTTCCATTACATTTTTATACGCTTTGTGTCTGTTCTTATTACGACTGTTTCTTGTTTCAGGGACCATTATGATTGTTAAAGGCCAAAAGGGTGAAAGTTTTGTATTGTATAATCTTATATTTTGATAACATGTTTTTATCATTAGAGGAAGGGAGGACAGAGTTGTGTAAGTCGGCATTCGTATCCCATGTAACAGATTATGGTTGATTTTTCTACGAGTGTATACAAGAGATTTGTGCTGGTGCATTTTGATTTAAACTTTTCAAGTGTATCACCAGACTCTTATTAGTATAGAACAGGTAACCTGGAGGAGTTTACGTGTATTAAGAGGATTCAGTTTAAGGTAAACTGTATAAAGTCAGAAGTTTTCAAACCCTCTCGTGGTTACTGACCGAAATTACCCCATGTTACGGTACAGTAGCAACATTTACTGCTACATCTGCTTGACACACTTTATGGTTCTGTACATTACACAAAATAGAGCCATGCTTAATACATTTGTACTTTGCACAGGGAAAATAGATTAGATAACTCCCCTTCCTTATGATCTTGATTTATCTCTGATTCGCTTGAGAACTATAGCACATGCATCTTGATAATGTTCGTTCCAGTCTGTGACACTTACGTGGCACATCCGCGACTAGGGAATCTTTATTTGTTAAAAAGAGGCACTTACAGAGGTCCATGCCAGTCAGCTTCTGGAACTGTGAGCCGTTCCTGGTTAGCAAGACGCCATGAAGTCGCTATTCCTACTAATGCTCATCGCTGTCGCGCACAGCAAGAGCTACGATGGGTAAGTTTCCTCATAGATTATAGGACATTACGGCTTAAGGTTTTATTGGTGTTTCAATAAGATAACACAAGGTGAACTACATAATATAAGACTTCTTCCCAATGGTGTAGCAACGGTGGGGCACGTGCCCCCCATAAATTCCCAATAGAGACCGAGCGATGACGCCGTGAAGAAAGGACGTGCACAACAAGAGCTCTGCGTTCGCTATTATTAATTGTGTGTAATTGCCCAACCGTAAACTGTCTGTTCCTTGCATGGAAAAGTCGTCAGCCATGCTGCCGGAACAACGAGGAGGGAAGAGACCAGGTGGCCGTGTTACGGGTCCCGCCATCCAGCACCCAGCAGCCCCGACAGACGAGGAGAGTGATAGCGCTGGAGAAGACACTGATCTAAGTCATAAGAAGTTTGAGATCTTCGTCAGGTCTACCCTTTCCAAGCTGGTAGAGGGTCAGCAGCCTTTTGAGGCTAGACTGGCAGAATCAATCGAGTTTAACAGTGAGAGAATCGCCAATTTAGAGACAGTTAAAACATGCCTTGAGAAGTCGGTAAGTTCCCTCGAAAAGGAACTTTCTGATGTGAAAGCTCGATTGTCCAAGCAGGAGAAGAAATTAACAAGCAAGAGCGGTTCCCAAGACGTAACAACTTCCGTGTGGTGGGAATGGCCAGGTCAGAGAATGAAAACTGTGCGGAGAAGATTTTAAATATCTTCTTTACGAAGTTTGGCTGGGACTCCAGCCTCACGCGAATCGAGCGCGCCCACCGAGACGGACGGGACAAGAACGGCCACCCAGCCCATAGCGGTCAAGCTGTTGTCCTACCCGGGACAAAGTGAAAGTGATGAGGGAATGGCGACGGGCTTTGCAGGGATCACAGCTCTTTATCCTCGATGACCTCACACTGCAAGACTGGCAGGAGAACAAAAAAGTGGAAATCGGAGGTAAAGTCACTCTATGATAAAGGTACAAAACTGAGGTTTTTTGCTGGAAAATTGCGATCAAGTAGTGGTGAAGTCTTGCACTTCTTGAAATGAAATACAACGGAACTGTGGTCCTTTTTGTGGGGTAATTCCACGCACATTTTGTGACAGATATTGAGTGTGTTTAGGGTGTTTATTCTGTATTTGGGGGCGATCTTTATGTTCCTGTTTGATTTGGAAAAGAGCTCTTGTGTGTCGAAATCATGTTTCCTTCCAGTAATCTATTCCACAGCGGGCTATCTGTCGACCAAAGGATTTGTTTTAGGGGTTGAAGAGGGAATGCTTCTATTTTTTCTCTCTTTTCTTGACGGAAGGTTGTTTTGTGGAATGCAAAGGGTATGGTTCTATGGGAGGGCGGGATTCATTTTAAAAAGTCATTTACCGAATTCTTCATCTACCGAGTTCTTTATTATACCCTTTGGGCCACTGTGTTACATTCGTTTTAGGTATCCTTAGTTTGGTCTTGCTTTTCAAGTTTGTTTGTTTCTTTAAGACCATATGTGGAAACGAAATGATTTTCTTCGCATCACTATGCAAAAATTGTTTCAACGGAAAATGCTCAGTTTTCAATAGCCTCGATGAATTGTCGTGGGCTGGGTAACCTTGCTAAAAGAAGAGACGTCTTTCATTTTCTTAGGAACAAACAATATTCGGTTTATTGTTTACAAGATGTGCATTTTACCAAGGACATGGAACAGTTTGTGGAGACTGAATGGGGTTTCAACTGTTTCTTCAGCTCATTCAGGAGCAACTCCAGAGGAGTGGAAATCCTTTTTAATAATAATGTGGAATATAAAGCCAAGTGGGTCAAAAAGGATGAAAATGGTTATTTGTTAATTATGGATCTAGAAACCAGTGATTACAAAATCACATTGGTCAACTTGTATGGACCAAATAACGATGATCCCAGTTTTTGCGATAATGTGTGCACGATTTTGCATGATTTGGATAACACTCACGCTATTCTGTGTGGGGACTGGAATTCGGTCCTAAATGAATCTCTTGATTGTGTGAACTACGTCAACCTGAATAATTCTCTGGCAGGAAACAGAGATCTCAATATGTGTAATGATTTTGATTTACTTGATGTCTGGAGAGCACACAACCCGGATTCTCGTAGATATAATTGGAGACAACACCAAACTTTGAAGCAATCTAGATTGGATTTTTTCTAAATTTCATCAGAACTGATCACTCTCTTAGTGACATTAAAGTTGACCTCAGTGATATTGAACATGGTCAAGGTTACTGGAAGTTTAATAATTCGTTATTGACGCATAAAAATTATGTTGATGTAGTTAAATACTATTTGAGACTTGGTGGAAGAATATACCGTGTCTCTATATTTACGTTTTAATCTTAGAAACATGCATCCACGAGATATCCAATTTGTTATTGATGATCAAATTTTCTTCGAAA
>NW_019091409.1:1256369-1320334 GCF_001949145.1 Acanthaster planci
GAGAAGACGAATGCCATTTGGATTGGATCTATGAAAGATAGTGAGGAGAAGCTTTGTGAAGGGATCAACGTGAACTGGGTCTCCGCTAAGCAACCTTTTAGAATTCTTGGTATAGACTTCTCCACTGATCTTAACACTATGATTTCGCTGAATTACAATAGGATTATCCCGACCTTACGTGGCCAGATTTTTAATTGGTCAAAGAGACAGTTAACAGTATTAGGCAGAATTGCTTTAGTTAGGATTAAATCATTACTCATGTCAAAACTTATTTACCTTGTGTTAACCCTTCCCGATCCTCCCTGTGATATGATTAAGGAGTTAAATAGTCTGGTTTTTAATCTTATTTGGAAAGGACACGACCAAGTGGCCAACAACCAAATTAAATAAGATTATGGTCAGGATGGGTTGCGAATGGTTGATGTTCGGGTTTATTTAGAAGCTCTGAAAGTTATCTGATTACGTAGACTCCTCAAAGCTCAGTCCTCAGGTTGGTCTACTTTGTGCAATTGTATTTTTTATATTTCCCGATTGTCCTTATTGGAAGGTGGTTCAATTAAATTGATTGGTGCCTGGAGAGTTCGTAATGCATTTTGGTTCGATGTGTTTACAGCATGGTCTAACTTTACTTGGGCCCATTTGCCTACAAAGAAAGCGAAGGTATTGACGTTTTCTCTTTGGTTCATGGTAAAATTAAGATCAAAGGCAGATGTTTTTATTATAAACATTGGTTGAGTAAAGGTGTTAAGTTTATTGGTGATTTAATAAATGAGAATGGCGCTTTTCTTTCTCTAGATGAGTTTAAGAATGTATTTGGTGTCAACACCAACTTTTTAGATTATTTTGGAGAGTTGAGAGCAATTAAGTTGTCCTTTAGAGAATTCATGTCGGAAAGTTCAGTTATTTACTTCCCATTTTTGCCGTTCAACTTCGAAGTGCTTTTAAAGGACCAGAAAGGATCACAAGGGATCTATAAAGTTTTAGTGTGTTTTAAACATGTGCTAAGAAAATTGATATATAAGTGGAATGTTAAACTGAATATAAATTTTGATCTTTCGAAATGGTCTTTAATTTTCAATATTCCCTATACTTGTACAGTTGACACTAAACTACTTTGGTTCCAATTTAGATTAATACACCGGATCCTGGGAACTAATTTATTTTTGTCTAAGATTGGTAAGACAGATACCAATCTTTGTACATTCTGTAACGAGGAGGAGGAGACACTTATCCATCTTTTTTGCTCGTGTACATACACTATCTCTTTCTGGTCCTCAGTATTTGTATGGATGAAAGAGAAGACCAATCCGTCTATTGCAATGGATAATAACGTCTTTTTGTTTGGCAACATCAATGTTAAACGTAATAGGAAAGTGGTTAAATTAATATTGTTGATCTGTAAATTCAATATAATGTGTAAAATGAAAATGAACGAAAAACGACCCTCACTTTCAGTCTTAAAAAGGATGAGAAGAATTATTATTGGATGGAAAAATTCATGATCTATGGAACTGGAACTAGCTCCCAATTTCACTATAAATGGGACCAATTCGTCATATTTGGCCAAGGTTAGCAGGTGTTTAATATTATTGGAATTTAAATCTGTATTTCTTATTTTATAAATTGTTAGCATGGATGTTTAAAAAGACACAGTGAACAATAAATTAGAATCCCAGAAAAAAATAAATAAATAAATTCCCGATACCCCCAGGTCCCCTCCCCCACTAAAAACAGATGAATGGATATTGACCGAGGCTAACAAAAGCTTTCCCTCAAAAAAACACACCCCTGGAAGCTGGTGCTCCCATAAGATGCAGACTCCCGTGCCCCACAACTGGTAAAATCCTAGCTACGCCACTGCTTCTTCCAAATTTCTTGGTAAAGTCAAATATGACTGTAAAGGGTACAACAGGGATGTCACACTCTAGACTAAAATCAAACTTCTAATTTTAAGCAGTGCTTTCGAATTCCAAACAAACACTGTATACCTTTCTGATAAATTTATGTATCATCATACTATTATTCATAAATACTGTACTTCAGACCGTCTCCCTTAATTCAACAACGTGCAACTTGACCGTGTATTAACATTAATGCCTGCCGAGAAGTGATAATTTCCGCTGCGTAAAAATCACGCGCTGGCACATAGATACGAGATCGAGTCTGATTGCTCAGGAGTCAGTGTGAAAAGGAAAGTAACAATTTAGAACAAAATCATTGGAAAACCATCATATGTTGACTTATTTTGACTCTCTGAATAAAAAGATATTTATGACTGGGAATAAATTATGTGCTTGGCGGTGCGGCTCGGGCATTAGTCGCGTCCATTCTCCACGTTTAAGATCGGCCAAGCACGTCTTTATCCTCTTAATAAAGTGCCGCTTCTGCGCGGCCTTCCGAGACATCGCATTTACAGTTGTGACAGTTATCCGCACTGGCAGGATGGGAGGTGGGGGTGGCTTCGGAATCTCGTTGAAAAAGAGTTTAATCTGTTGACTTGTAAAGGAAAAAGAGACTTTCACCTTAACTACGAAAACTTGGCTGGCACTGCATGAGGGCAAATTAAACACACTTCCTGCGTATGGTATGCTAAAAATCGTTTTGCGTATGCCACAGTGCTTTAAAACCCTACCTGACCCAGAAATCAGTGAATACATGCATACCATCAAATTGTATTCACTCATATCAATTAGCAAGTCTTTAGAACTTATTTACAGTCCTCATGGGTTTTAAATTTGGCTACAGAAAGACATTTTTGCAATGGACGCATTGGCAAAAGTGCATTATTAGGCCCCCCAAAAGACTCTGGTTTCTGGTCATGGGCTTGGTCCAAAAGTGGTGCGGTGACGCGGGTGTTTTTTGTCTCTCCTTTTTTTTCCTTAGAAGTGATGCACATGCACATATACTTTAGAAGTATGGCCTTGTTACTATAAGAAGTGCGAATTAACAACTTTGAATGAATAAAACGACCATAAAATATGACGAGAGGCAATGGTTTCGGTTATCTCACTCAAACAAGAGGCTTCTATTCTTGACAATATTGAGCTTGTTAAAATACAGTAGCACAACCGTGGGACAAAAATAAATGTGAAAAATAAATGTTCTGCTCCAGTTTCCGGTTTTAAATGAAATTCTCATGAGGTAGCTGTATATGGCATTCTTTGCACATTGTTTTCTGCTTTAGCTTAGAGGAATTACGGTTGCACGTCAAATAGCCTATGAAAAATAATTGAAGATATTTCAGCTCCACAATCAAAATGAAAATAAAATTCTCATGAGGTAAATGATTTACTGTGCACATTGTTTTCTGTTTTAGCTCATAAGAAACAAACTGCGTATAAAATATTTGGGGATGGGAATTCAGCTTAGAAAATAGAATCTCTCACTCTAATCTACTTTGTTCTTGGCAAGTGACAATGCATGAGTTGTTACATGTATGGTAGTCAAAACGCGATGTCCATCGCCACTACATGCACTGCATGTGTGTGTACCGCCACTGCTCACCGATACTGAAATAGACTGGCCCTCACGGTTTGTTGATTAAATGTTTATATAAATTATTAAAAGCGTTTTTAATTTGTATACGTAAGCAGGACGTGAGACCACTTCGTTTGTCTGGTTCACAGACATGTGCCCAGGTCTGAATCAATTGGCTACGGCCGGAAATTACACCGAGTATTTGGCAGCATCTACGGCCAGTTCCCATAGAATCATGCACAATATCAAGGCGCAGCCAACTGATTCCGACAAGAATGACGTCATCTGATAAGAGTGCCCGACTGAAATGTATGGAAGCCTAGGAGGATTCCTTCACCGTACATATCACTCAACCCCATCCATCAAAAACACGTTAAAATTAGGCGGTAGCAGAATTCCTGCTGATCAAGTAAGTTTGGCGGCTTTTGGAAATCTTTTCATGCTAAATAACGAAATTTGGCCAACGTGCAGGTCTACAGCGACGCGCGCTTTGACCAGAAACCAGAGACTTTATTTGGCCTTATTGTTCTCCACGAATGATGGCGCCCTCTATTGACAATTATTTAGAATTTCTGGAAAGAGTACGAACAGGCAATAGCTACCGTAGTTTTCAAAAATTTCTCAGTGTGATCATTTTAAAGAGACATCACCTTAGTTTGGAACTGAGATCATTATGGATTTGTATGTCATTGCAACACAACGGGAAAGGAGGGGCAAATGAAGAAAAGAAATCGTGTTACTTCGTTTCACTTAATATTCTTTGAAATTCTTGAATTTTTTTAAAGACTCTGATTTTTTTCTTTCAGAGGTATTATTTCAATAAACCAGGTTCGTCACTCTGTATGGGTCCCTCTTTCGCTAAGCATTTTGCTATTAAAGTATGTAATAATTTGGAAAATCGAACAAGTTGCCTTTTCCAGTGACCTCTCTTTCCCATTCAGGTATGTTTTTCAGTTATGTTTTTCAGTTCTTCCGAGAGAAGCAATATTCGTTAGGCGACTGTTTCCTCAGTGCGTTCTGAACCATTGAGGTCAGGGTATCGGATTATATATGTATCTTGCTGGCGATCTCAATGAAATTGGGCTCTTTTGTTCAACCCATTTTCCTTTCAAGTATTTTTCAGTTATCTTCCAGTTCAGGTTGAAAGTAGACCATGTTTCTGTCCATGGAGGTACCTGTAGCTCCACCAAAAACCACAATTTCAATTTTCAGTATTATTTAATTCTCAGAAGTCTTTGTCAACAGTTTTAATCAACATTTCTATGTTAATAAAAACCACACAAAATGTGTTGAAATATCTTACAATTGACGAGCCGAGTTCCAAATCAAATACCCTATTTGGCTAATCGCTAGGCGGTTGGAAAAACTCTGTTATCCACTATTTCAAGCCATGACACAAGACTGAGTTCGAAATAAGCACGAGCAGTTCGAAATGTTAGAAAGAAATATTTGGCTCGTTTACAACATAACTGGTACAAAAAATATCTCTAAACCCTCCAGCGTTCGTTGGAATTGACAAATGACATTACCCCTGACAAAAACCTATATTTCCTTCAACTACCTCTCAGCTTAAATTCCACCTAAGCTGTGTTAAAACCCTCAAATTACGACTAACCTTTGCACACTAAGTTACAACGAAGTCGATGGCCTTCGAGCGAATGCGATGACAATGAGCGCTGAGCGCTGGGCCCGACGGTCATTGGCAGCCGTCACATACGATATAAGCTACATATCTCAACAATAGATGGTGCTGTTCATTGTTCTCCAAACAACGTCAATTCCTGGCTGACGACAGCCTAGAAAGTTGATTTTTATTTTTTGGCACAATGATTAAATGCGCGACTTTTCCGCTGGCATATATTTGTAGCTAATTAATTAGTCAACCAATTTATGAATAAGCTAGACATTTTTGCCCTAGCCGTTTATAGTGATTGTAAAACTGCATCTATGTCGATGTGTATTTTTCTTGTTTGGTACTTTTCATAGTTTACTGTAAATAGTAAACGGGAATTTCTGCACCCTACTCAGTATTTTTCGAAAGCAAATTTGTATCAGCTAAAAGAGTGTCTAACAAGCTACAAAATGATGTAAAAGGTTTCTCTCTAAAGAGATAAATTTGTTTTTGAAAAGCAAAGTTTTTTGTTAACATTTTTTCAATTATTATCACTCTACCTTTCTTCAAAAAGGCTAAGGTACGTACTTCAGTGGAATATACGGCAAAACTATTAAAAAAACAAAATAATTTTTGGTGAGCGTTATCGCATTAGATACTACTTCACTGATTAAAAGCATAACATAAAGGGGGAAAATTATGAAATATCTGGGTCTTTAATACAGCATAGGGTATGCATTTTCTGAAAGAGAGCTTTTACAGTTTGCTTCAATAATATTCTCAACCTTTCCACCTTTGCAGGTATCAAGTATTTGAAATCACACCCAAATCAAGAATTCAGTTTCAACAGATGATGGATTTGGACCACGAATTCTTTGACAACGTATGTATATCGAAGTAGTGTCTTAAAGGAGCATTCTTGACTTGGAGGGCTTACTGCAGTGGTTTTGCTCTAAAGATGCGTAGTTGATACGATGACAAACACGTATGCCACACTCTGAGCAAGACGTGGTGTTGACTTCGCACCAGTCCTGACGAAACATCAGTTCAGTGTGTATTCTCTTTTGAAAACAGCACAGATTAATAATAATTAATAAATCCTAATTTTGAGAAAAAAATTAGTGTATGTGATATACACAGAATAAACTAGGACCAAACAGGGTGTAAAGCCTGCGACCACTTTAGCCGATGGGGCCCAGCTTACGAAACACTTCATTCGGTCCCGGGTTAAACCCAACCGATGCAGAATTCTTATAGTAGCAATTTAATGGTTTTGTTTCTACCACTGCAAACATATAGCTTGATTTCTGGAAGACCGGTTCCGTCGGCGAACCCAGTCAAGTGATGGTGCCTCCCGTGCACGTGGACAACCTCAAGGAAGCTTTGGAAGAGTTGCAGATTGAGTTTGGGGTATACATTGACAACCTTCAAGCCCTCATTGACGAAGAGACGAAAGCTATCACCTCACGTGAGAAGGCCACAACCTTAGCAAGTTTCGATTACAATGTATACCACAGCATGCAAGAGGTAGGCCCCCCGTAGGATCAAATTTAACTCGACTAAATGTCAGTATGTACAAGCCATGTTCTAAAAATGGTATAATACGAAGCAGAATTAGAGTCAAAAGATCGGAACATGTTTCCGAGAAATGTAATGCTTTTTTACAAATCGATTTTTTTTTAATGTAATGTTTTTAAAACAGACCGTACTTCGAATTTTATGAAATTTTACAGACCTAACATGTTTTTAAGATTCGAATAAACTTTTTTGACCCAACATGTTTTTAAGATACGAATAAAATTTTTGGACTTAATATGTTTTTAAGATTCGAGTAAATTTTTTCATACCTAACATGTTTTCGCAATCCGAATGAAATTTGACAGACCTAACGTTTTCCAGATTCGAATGCATTTTCCCCGACAATAAACAGCCGAAGGTTTCAAGTTTTGACGGTGTTCGGTATGCGCATGCGCAGTCGAACTATAGATTTATTCCCGCTCCATTAAACAATGGGGCAGTCAGTGCTATAAGCCCCATGTTTCGAATTAAGTCAAGCGACTACATACGACGTCCCTGCACGTATGTTCAGCCCCCATAGACTGTGCACTCATTCAGTTTGTGTATTCGCGCCTGTGCAATAGTGACATAATTCGGCCTGAAAAATTATTCTAGCAGACGACGTATATCTTGGTGACCCATGTGGGGGATTGTATTGTCATTTCCATTGAAGACCTTGTGTATGAATAAATTGCCAAGAGTGTGTCAAATGGTGCAAAAAATCGCCGATAAAAAAATCAAAGAAAGTGGAAAATGTCAATTTTTCGACTAAGTACAATTATGAAAATCTATTGTATTTTTATCTGGCTTTGTGTCCAATTTTCACACTTTTGTCGAATTCCCCTCAGATCACCGGTGATACTGTCTGGAAGACTTGTATCTATCAGTTAATTTTTTCAAGATCGAGAGCCATTTGTCTGAAATGCATTTCGTTTTTCATGCGGATTCAAATTTCCACACGAGTTTGGCAGCGGTCAAAAATGAGATGTCCGGATTTCGGGCATGGTGCATGCTCGTACCTACGCAGACCTGGATACGAGTGCGTTTGGTTACGAGTTGAATGCGTACAATCACGTCAAGTTGCCCGATTATCAGGCACAAACAAAAACTTCCCGTTCTCATCCATACCGTTTCCTTCTTACATGATACTTTCGCATTTGAGAGTTCATGATATTCCTCATTATTCACAAGTAAAGAAATGTCAGGGAAAACTCCCAGTCGGCAAAACTGAAAAAAATCCCCTCTAACATGTTGGTTCACTTCCAACTTCTGACTCTGTTACTTTTGAGGCATGTAAGAAAGACGGGCGAAAATTTGGCCGAAAAGGATTTTTATCGTGTGCAAGTTATCAAAAGGGACTTTGAGTGTTGAAATACTAATCGGTATGGAAATAAGGGGCAAACAACTTTTTCTGAGCTTGATGTTGATCGATTACTTTTGGGGTCCACCTGTCCGAGTCAACTGGCTTCTGGCTACAGTGGCATTCAGTACGCATGCGCACAAACTAAGCGAGGGGCATGAACATACGTGGCCCGGCGCGCTGTGGCTCGCACTCACGGGCGTCCAGACGACGGACATATATAAAAAAAAAAGTGGACTTGCAACGTCTTGGTATGAAAGAGAAGCCAACTAGCGGCCATTTTACCAAGCCGGATACAAATGCGCGGGTTGGCTCGCTTCTATTGACGCCAGGGAGAACAAACGCGGGCATTGCCGGGCAAGCTTGGTAAAATGGCCGCTAGTGGATTCAATAATTTCTATAAGCTGATTAAGGGCATTGCGAGTCCAGATCTACGACCAGCAAAACATCCGTGCCGTCAATGTATTTATGTAGTCGCTCGACTTAATTCGATATTTGGGGCTTATAGCACTGACTCGATTGTTTAAGGGAGCGGGAATAATTCTATAGTTTGACTGCACATGCGCATACCGAACACAGCCGAATCATCGAAAAAGATTCGGGACTTCGGGTACCATCGGGCCAAACACCGTCAAGAAGATGCTTTCTCAATTCGGCTGCTTTCTCAATATTTGGATGCTTTTTAAAGTCGGATGCTTTCGAAATTCGGATGCTTTCTGAATTTGGATGAAATGCGGTGCGAAACTTGAAACCTTCGGCTGTTTATTGTCGGGGAAAATGCATTCGAATCTGGAAAACGTTAGGTTTGAAAAATTTCATTCAAATCTTCAAAACATGTTAGGTATGAAAAAAATACTCGAATCTTGAAAACATATTTCGTCCAAAAAATTTTATCCAAAAAAGATATTATTAGGTACGAAAGATTTCATTCGGTTTTGGAAAATGAATTCAAGAATTCAAAGTACGGTCTGTTTTAAAAAAACACTTGAAAACAAAGAAAAAATCGATTTTAAAAAAAAGCATAACATTTCTCGGAAAACATGTTCCGATCTTTTTTACTCTAATTCTGCTTCGTAATATAAAAGCTCGTATTGATGTGTTATGTCAGTCGGACCACTTCAATATTTCTGACTTCTGCAATAACTTTTACGGATTTTTTTTGTTGTATCAAATGATCAGTTCTGCAAAGACTCCACAGATTTTATGTTGCCTTTTAATGGTAGATAATAAGAATTTTAAAAAATAGAGACTAGGAATAAATGACGACATGTTGGAGTCTTTCAACATCTAATATAAAACAACACAAAGAGCATGTGTGTAAATCCGAGGGATGGAGAATATACCCCCCCACGTTTTGAGGGGGGATGGGCTACTGAATCACACCCTAACTTTTTGTGGTGAGCAAAAAATAGAAGCAGATTTTGAAGGATTCTTTTTTAGACTTTAACGACTAAAATGCATTCAATACCACCCCAAATGGAGGAAAAATTTGAAGCCATAAATATGCCTTTCTGAAAATGTTACAGATGTACATCAATATCATGGACAATGACCTCTTTTTAGAATCATATGGTGTCCCCCCCCCCTTTTCAATTTTCATGTCCAGGCAATCATCCCCTGCCTTTTCTCATCCCCTTCACCTCCAATTTCTGGCACAAATTTACACCACTGACAAAGAGGCACTCGTCCACTGTTTGTCCGGTCGGTGCGTCTCTGAACTTCTTTCTCAATTATCGTTCGTTTTTTAGATCTTGGACTGGATGAAAGCCTTTAGCCAAGCCGAGTCCTCAAGTTCTCTTACAATCAAGGAAATGCATCTGGGCTATTCAGTTGAGGGACGTCCACTCAAGGCATTGAAGGTGAGAAAAGGACATCATAAAGTATGACTGTATGGCTTTGAGTCTACTTGGTATCGTCCTGCATGTTAGGCTTCTCTAACCAAAGTTCAGGGTCCAGATTCTGTCACGCATTGAACAGTAAGTTTCTTCTTACAGATTTTTACAGGGAGCGGCCAGTTTGGGGCTTACACCCAAGGGGGCATACATGCTAGAGAATGGGTCTCGCCTGCCACTGTCATCAACCTCGTCCAAAAGGTCAGAAAATAATGTCCTGTAAAGTTTGCTATCTTACCAGTAATGCCCACATAACATTCCCCTTTTCCAAGATCCAAAGCTGACCGGCATATTTTTGAAAGTTTCCCCAAAGCAATTGCTTTAACTATATTACGAAGGAATTTCTGAAGTTCCCCTATATACTGGGAGTAAGCTAGCAAACTCGATGCAGTGCCCTACAAAAGAATGCACATGCACCCAACCCTAAATGCGCGTTGCATCAGGATGTTCCCGATTCCATTCAGTCCCTGAGCAAATTCCACCCTTCTGATGCCTTATTTTAATCGCCAGTTCGTTGCAGCCTTCAAGAGTGGGGACAGCGTAGCCACCCAATTTTTCAACAAGTTCGACTGGTACGTTATCCCTGTACTCAACGTTGACGGTTACCACTACACTCGTCCAGAGTCAGTAAGTCTGATTTTTTTTCAGTAATTCGGACATTTCACAAAAGTGCGCCTCCAAGAGTTTGCAACTCATTGACCTATCACAGTGCGCGAAATCTGTCGACCCAATGCGCGTTTGGAAAGGGTCGACAGATTTTGCGCATAGGGATTGGCCAACGCATTGCGAACTCTTGGAGGCGCACTATTGTGAATTGCCCGTATACGATAAATCCAATGGGCCATTAGCACAAATTACTCTTGGCTTAGCCCTTGCTCCCCACATGGTCTGATAAAAGAATGATATTCCTCCAAAATGGTTATTTCCCGTCTCTTACAGGAAAGCACATAAATTTACTGAACAGTAACTATACGTAAGCACGTCACGAGCACAATTAAAGGCATAAACATTTGCGCTACACCTCCCACTTCCAAATGACGACACTTCGGCACGCTTCTATGGGTTTTGTAAGTGGAGACGTAGTGAAAGCTAACGCATTGTACAAAGCTGCAGTAGAAACATTGTGAGAAATTTTCCTCCACTCCCACTTCTGAGGTAAAATTCCAAAGTTGTACAGAATTACAAGTTGTACATACGTCCACGGAGGCTTCTTTACCTCCATGGTACATTTATTCTCGTATATACGAGCAACTGAAATTTTAACTCAGAACTGAGAACTGAATTATTATTTTTGTTCCTAAAACAGCTTCGTAGCAATGCACAGACTTGACAAAAACACCAATAAAGCAAACTTACAGCTAGACATGAAATGTAGGATTAATTTTCTTGTCTCTTCTATATCTCCTGATCATCGCTCCAAGTCTGAAAAACACTCCTGCTCCATCTAAAAAATATACACAAAACGCTCACCAAATACAATGTATATCTACCGCTGCTCTAGAATCTTGTAACTCTTGCCATCGACACCGTAACCGACAATCTCACGGGACTTCAGAGAGCTTGTAGTATTCACGTATGTTCACTCCCATCCCATGCCCTTGTGCACCACTTAGTTGAGAGTTAGCGCATGCACACTCGATCACTTTACTGTGGATTTTGAGGCAGGCTATGTCGGACATCGTTGGGACACTTCTTTCCGCGGATGGAGATCATAATTTTTTTGAACAAAATACAAACAAATAAAGTTCACGCATATAACCTGATAACTAAAAACTGATTTGACAACATTACTCTATTGATGTGTTAATTATTCACTTACATTTCTTCGACTAACCTCATTTTGCTTGTCACAGCCAATCAGAAGTTCCTTCTACTACTCCTTCTACTGTGCACAGACAAATTAAAGGGGATGGGTTAAACCAATGTAATATATGAACCCAGTTGCATACAATTTGAAACAAATTCTGAAAAATTGATTTTTACAAAAAAAATAAATACGATCAGATTTGAAAGAAAATACGTCCACGGTCTTTCCATTTTAAAACAACTTGTCCAGTTTATCCGAAGTGTACTAAGACGCCAAAAAATAATAAGGCCTAGAAACTCTTATTTTGCAGGCTGTTTTAAACAATAATGGTATAAAGACATTTTAGACTTACAGTTAAATTGTCTTGATATTTCTCGGGCTTTCGAAAGTAATTAGTACGGATGCTTAAAGTGACCATCTGCGTTTTTATGTTTCCAAGATATTTTGTGTGTTCTCATATTTCGGACGTGATTCCCATAGAGTATGATCGGGGAAAACATCTGTTCCAGATATGATATCACAGGAAAGACGTCTTTCTGCAGTAGAATATAACNAAAAAGACGTCATTCCCAGATACAGTATCACTGACAGATGTCTTTCTTAGATAGAATATCACGGAAAGATGTCTTTCCTAGAAATGACATCGGGGAAAAACGTCTTTCTGAGAAATGACATCAGTGAAAGACGTCAAAAAGATCTCCCCATACCGTCTTTCCAAGATAATATATGTGAGCGTACATCTTGGAAGCGTGGAAAGGCCGATGATCACTTTAAGCTTCCGTAAATCATTAATCTTGCAGACATCCTTATTTATCACTGAATGAAGAACCAAAGTAGTTTATAACACATGCAAGTATACTTACAGAAATACTTGAAATATCTTTTCCTGTAGTCACCCAACGATCGTATGTGGCGTAAGAATCGACAATCAACCTCCTTTTCCTTCTGTAAAGGAATCGACATGAACAGAAACTACGGCCACGAATGGGGTAATCTTATTTCCTGATTGAAAAAGAGGCCGAACGGTCATTTGTGAACAAATCCAAGAGAACTGTTTTGGGCGAATGAGTTTGAGGCAAGATGTATTAGCCTTGCTTTATTTACAAACGCTGACCCCCGTTTCGTGTGGATGGAAATTTTTGTACAAATTTAACCGATAGATTTCCCTACACATCTGCCCCATGAGAAATATACACATGAAGCAAGATAGAGACGGAGAGAACCCCCCCCCCGTGTTGGTCATTGTTTCACTATAATCTGACGAATTCTTTTCGGACGTCTAGTGCGGAGGGGGGTGTTTGGTTAACAATAGTGTAGAGTATGTGAAGTGATTGGATATGTTGGGGGTAGCCCTCCGTCTCATTTTTCTGGATATAGACGTATAGACCTTTTTCACCCACGTGACTGGATTGCGCTAAATGTAAACAACACCACCAGTGCGGACTGCCTTGGCTACAGTGATCGCATTATATTCCTACGGGCAGCTTCAACCACGTACAAGCGCACGAGCGAACTCTGCATGCTTGACTAATTTATCTTGAATAAGTAGATTACCATTACAACACTATTCACTCATTACCGTCACAACATCTACATCGCAGCCCAGCACGATTGTGACATCACAGGAAAGAGGTCTATCCGAGTACCCGGCTCGTGGGTGTGACGGCAATTCAGTTTAAACCACGCCCAATGCACTTCAAATAGCACGTATGTTCATGCCCCTCGCTTAGTTCGTGCGCATGCGTACTGAATGCCACTGTAGCCAGAAGCCAGTAAAATGGCTCTTGACTCGGACAGGTCGATCAACATCAAGCTCAGAAAAAGTTGTTTGCACCTTTTTTAAATACCGATTAGTATTTCAACATTCAAAGTCCCTTTTGATAACTTGCACGTAAAATTTAAAAAAATCCTTTTTCGGCCAAATTTTTGCCCGTCTTATCTACGTACCTCCAAAGTAACAGAGTCGGAAGTTGGAAGTGAAGCCAACATTTTAGAGGGGAGTTTTTTCAGTTTTGCTGAGTTTTCCCTGACATTTCTCTACTTGTGATAATAATAATAATTATAACAGGTTTGCCCTTACCCAACGTATATATACGTTGGGTAAGGGCAAACCTGTTATAATTAACATCTCCCCAACGCAAAAAATACATCTTGAAAATAATAATAATAATATTAATAACACAGTTTTTATATAGCGCATCACACCAAAGTCTTGATGCGCTTCACAAGAAACAACAATTAAAAGCAATTAATGGAACAGGTAAGTTTTAAGGACTGCTTTAAATTCATTTTCGAATAGTGAGGAATATCATGAACGCTCTAATGAGAAAGTATAATGCAAGAAGGAAACCGTAGGGATGAGAACGGAAAGTTTTTGATTGGGCCTTTTAGTCGGGCAATTTGACGTCGTTGTACGTATTAGTGCAATACAGTAAAGTCTACTCGTATCGAAACGCACTCGTCCCCAGGTGTGGGTGCGTGTACGTGTATACCATGCCCCAAATCGTGACATCTCATTTTTGACCGCTGTCCGGTCATGTCGGACTCAGTGCGGATATTTGAATCTGCATGAAAAACGAACCGCATTTCAGACAAATGGCTCTCGATCTTGAAGAAATGAACTGATGGATACAAACGATTCATCAGGCTTCCAGACAGTATCACCGATGACCCGAGGGGAATTCGACAAGAGTGTGAAAATTGGGCACTTAAGTAAGTTGAAAAACACGGAAAATGATAAAAATAGATCCGAAGTAAAAAAAGAGTTTCTAGTCTTTTATGTGGCATCAAACTTATTTCAAGGTAAACCCGGCAAAATTATGAAAATTTGACACAAAATTAGCTAAAAAACGATAATTTTTCATAATTATCCTTTGTCGTAATATTGACGTTTTTCCACTTTGATTTGTTTCAGAAGCTATTATATATCACCATTTGATAGATTCTTGGCAATTTATTCACACACGAGGTCTTCAAGGGAAATGGAAAGACACATCCCTCACCCATATGTGTCGTCTGCTAGACTATCAGTTTTCAGGCTGACGACAATATGTTGCTATTGCGCATGCGCGAATTCACAAACAAAACGCACGCACAGTCTATGGGGACCGAACATACGTGATAGAGAGACGTGCGCTGATCGCCGTTTACATGGAACCATGGAACCGGTTAACGCGCAACTTAAGCGATCGTCCGATAGGAGCCTGCAAATCGTGGCACGTCCGTGTGTATGACAAAGTCATTCACGAACAGGATAGGGAAAGTGGTATTTCCATTTAGGCCTAGTTGTACATGCATTTTATTATTCAGTACATTGATAGGTACATGTACAATTTTCAAATACAAGTAGTTTGAGTTATTCTTGCAGTTGCATTCAAAGACTGTACGTCATTTAAACAATTTCTGCGTCCCAGTTAAAGGATTTTTCTTGACGGAATATTTCGATTTTCCTACCAAACTTATACAGTTACAAAAAATGGTTCAATACATTTGTGGCGGGTGTGTCTCTACACCAAAACTTAACAGAGTAACAGTATGGGAGAAAGATTTAAATATTCTCTGAAAAGGGGGTTCCTTTTGGGGCAGGGAGTGTGTATGTGGATTTTAAGCCTTTTGTGGGGATACAGGTCCCTAAAGGTCCTTAGAATATGGCCTTGGCGTGTGAGCGGCCGATTGAAAATGTACAGGGTATGACTTTGGTGATCTTATTCTCTCATATTTTCTGGCTGTGTTCGGTTTTTCTTCAGAAAATCTCATGAAATCGTTTTGCTATTAGTTTCAAATTTAAGTGGAATTTTTAAAACTCTGTAAAAAGAATTCATAATCGTAATATTACCTGGGAGCTGTGCGCACGAGATCGCCGTTTCTTAGTATCTCTTTTATCGTAACTATATAAACTATATTCTTGAAGCCAACCTGTGCATTAAATTTGTTAAAACACGCACTGATGTTTATCGTACATGTACCGGTACTGTACCCATTTGGTACGCTGCTTTCTGCACTTGGGAAATCTGAAGAACCAGATTTCTTTCTCTTTGGAATCTGCACTTTGTCTTGTACAACCCCACACACAAAAACTGGACATACCGTTTCTTTCAGTAGTACTATGTACATGTACATTGAACATCTGTACGTCTTTTGACAAATGCACAGGTTGGCTCTAGAATGTAAAATATACTACTTATGATGGGAGGGGCCATACGAAGAAACGGCGATCTCGTGCGCACAGCTCCCAGGAAAAACAACGACTATGAAGTCTTTTTACAGAGCACTAAAAATACCACTTAAATTAGAAACTAATTTAAAAAACGATTCAATGAAATTTTCTGAAGAAAAAACTAAACCAAGCCAGAAAACCTGAGAGAAAATGATCACCAAAGTCGCACCCCTGTACATTTTCAATGGACCGCTCACACTTCTTGCCGCCAAAGCCATTTGTAAGCTTGCGTACATAATTATGAGTTATTAATGAAGAGGTTGCTCAGAGTTGTTCAAGTCAAACATGTGCTGAAAGCGCAAGCCATGCCAAAGAATCTTCATAAATTGGGAAGGACTTCCAGCCAGTACTTGGAGTGTTATTACATGTATTAGTTATTAGTTATTAACAATAACTGTGTTAACTTTCCAAGGTGGGTCTGGTTCCTCTAGCAACCCCTGCAGTGAAGTTTATAGTGGAGAATACGCATATCATGCGAAGGAACTCAAAATGGTCACGGACTGGCTGCTCAACCTGAAGAAAAGTCAGACCTTTATGATCCACGTGGATGTCCACAGCTTCAGCCAGTATTGGGTCTATCCTTACAGCTACACTTACAGTCAATATGATAGGACCAGAGATCATGATGACCTGGTGGGTATATCAAAGCACAGGGTGGGATTGCATGATGGTGGTTCAGTGGTGTATGGATCGAGTGTAACCATAGAGGAACGACACAGGAGAATTCTCAACTGCCCGGGCTGTAACATCTGGCCAATTACCGCTTTCCGGCATACCTGGTACATGTATGTCCATAGAGCGCAGCGAACGCTTGCTACGCGCGCATCTTGTTTCACAACCATGAAACCCCTTTGTACCCGATGATCACCGTCGCAATTGTCGCTGGTAATCTACATCCTTAAAATTTTGTGAACTGAGGTATGGGAAATTGAATATTCATTCATTTGTCATGACAACATCAGATTTAATGCATGCGCAGTTTCTTGCGTTAGTTTTATTTGAATCATTTTTATTATGGCAGTTGCACAAAAGCGTACTTTATGAGATTCCATGATCACTCCCTGTGTTGAAATACTGCATTTTGTTACTTATGAACTTAGCTGTCCAGTAAAAGTCAACATTTTGTTGGCCAGTGTTTGCCAATTTTGTACCAAGACTTTGAAAACTGATGTATTGGAGGGAGTAGAATAAAATGACCAACCTTGCATGGATAATGAATGGAACAGTGTATCAAATTTTAAAAACTATTATTAAAGATGGCAAAAGTGGGTCTAATATCAGGGATTTTTCCGTATTTCCTGGTCACAGCAATAATTTGTATTTAATTGCAAGCAAAAAACTACAAATATTGCTAAGATGTTACTCGCCCCGCTTGTCCCACTAAGATGCAGGCGGTAATCAGGCATTTTTGGGATGTTTTCTATTATTCGGTCGATTCGGCGGCCATCATTGAACACTCTGAAGTACCAGAGTTGCTCCTTCTGTGCCCTTCCTCTTTGGTATAAACGATAATTAGCACACACGTCGGACTTCTGTGAGGGTGGGTGGATTTAAAGCCTACCTACTAGTCCGAGTTACTTGGACCCAACAAATCGCCATAAAAAAATGTCCAAATGTTTTTTTAAAAAGGCTATTTGTAGGGTCAAACTTACTTGGACTAAGAATACGTACTTTTACGATCCAGACGAGACCTGCTACTTTCTCAGAAAATTTGTAGGCCCCAGATGTACACCTTTGTACGCATTTACTTGTAGCAAGCTTTCGGGAGATTGGATTCCGATATTTTTTCTGGGGCTTCCGATTTCGGTCATATCAATTTGCCCTTTCATTATAATAGCAGACTGATTACAATTTATTTGCTTGTCCATAAAGCTTTGGTTATTTCATGGTACTCAGAACAACAAACAGAACAGTCTCACTCTGACCAAATCTTTGAAGTCTTTTATAGACCGACATGGGTGATTCAAATAACACAGCCAGAGGACTTGCAATATTTTTTTACTGCTTCACTTCACAGGAACGGGTGGCCAAGGCTGCGACACAGGCACTGACAGCAGTGCATGGCAAAAAATACAAAACAATGACATCTGGAGACTGGTGTAAGTACATGTACTTCCGAAAACGAGTGATAAACGCATCTTGAAATTCTGCCCTTATACTGGTTTGATTCATAACATGATGGAATGCAAAGAATAAGTGCAAAAATTGGGAAAGACTAAAGCCAGTTAATTAACTGGCCTTGCCTATCATTTCGCAAACACTCTCAATCTGAATTGGTTTTTTAAAGCAAAGTTTGAACTAAACACGCTGAATGTAGAATTACAATGAAAAAGAACAAAGTGTAACTGGTGGGAAACTGAACGATGCAACAATTTTAACTGACGAAGATGGGTTTGCAGTCTAAACTCTGTTTGACACTGATGCATGCAACCAGGTCATTCTACTGAAAGGAAGACACAAATTTCTATTTTGCTTTGAAAATGATTTTTTTCATGATTTATGTTCAAAAAGTCGTATCTTCTTTTAGTGCTCCCTGATCACCACTTCCCAGGTTATATCGTGTAATTGGGGTGTGATCCCTGGCCACATGGTGTTTCACTGAGGTTTAATGGTTTCTGGCTAGCGTCGCCCGAACAGAGATATTGACAAATGGGAAGAGCCACCAACATTGGGCTGGGTAGCTCACTTGGTAGAGCACTGGTACGGGGTTCCCGAAGCTGCGGGTTCAAATTCCCTTCCAGTCAATTTCTTTGTTCATCTTCATATTCATTCATAAGCACCTACTCAGTTACCCTATATGATTTGTTTCATTAATTTCTTTGAAAATGTTTAAAAAGGCAAGTCTTATCTTGAGGGCAAGGTCATATTTTTTACTTTTCACTGATGAAAACCCTGGCATCGAGATAAGACTCCCTCAGTTTGTAACTAACTCTAATTCACCCAAATCCTTCAAAATCCACTAGGATATGAGGTTTTTGAGGGATTGAGGAAGGTAGAGACAAGCCACTACTTTCTGTCACAGGACTCGATGCAACTTGAAAATTAAAACCACACAAATGTGTGGTAGTGGAGGATTGCGAAGAATTAAGGGAAAGTGCTGATCGAATCGCTAGGGCGCTTAGGTTAATCAACTTTGTATCCCCAAAATTTGTGTTCGACAGACCCGGCAGCTGGAGCGAGTGAGGACTTTGGATACGAGATCTTAGGGGCCAAATACTCCTACACTGTGGAAATGCGGGACACAGGATATTATGGGTTTGAGCTGCCTGAGAATCAGATCAAACCTTGTGGAGAAGAAACCTACGCTGGGTTCAAAGAGTTGTTCCGACAGGTCCTGAGAGAGGTTTAAGCATAACTTAGAGGGGTTGGAACAGGAACTGACAGTAAAGAAAAGATTATTATAAAATAATCGAGAAAATGTTATTAAATAAAAAAAGTAAACGATACAGTTTGAAAGCAACACTACTGTAATACTAATGCAATGGAACGCCGCTATAACGAACACGACTGGGTCCACGCTAAATGTTCAGTACCTCGGTCGTCAGGTATAGCGAAATCAACTGCCGAACATTTCGTTACCATGTTAATTAAATAGCGCCTTCTCTTGTCTAACTGAAGTGCACTCTCTTGTGAAACTATAATTCGCTGTTTTCGTGATGTTTTGCCGTTGCGTTAACGTTTGAAGTTTCTAGAAATGTATCTGTTAATTATTTTTGTTTTTTATTAAATCTTGAATTTAAATGATATTTAGTTTATTCTACAAGTCGTGAAGCTACCGCTCAGGATCGATATCTGATTCATGCTGTGGCGCATTTGCAAATGCATAATGTTCGGTAAGTTTTGTTTACAAAATATTGGGTGCCAAGGACGATGTTCGGTACAGTCGAATGTTCGGTACAGCGGTGTTTGGTATAGCGACGTTCCACATAAATGATTGACGGTCACAAAGAAGAATGTAAAACCTTTAAATAAACCCTTCTAATTATGGAGGAATCTTGTGAAACAGTATCCATCAAAAGGAAAGTGACAGAAAGTAAGAAAAGATTCTCAAAAGAAAATAAGGGAAAGTGTCCTACGGGTTTACGGAATGGTAATGGGTATTGTGAGTAAATACGAAGAAACCTAAAAGCACTCTGACAAAAACTCAGTGCTGACATTTAGACTTGGACCGCGCAAGCCGATGTAGCGAACCCTTTTATTTTAAACAGGAGGCCTTGTTGCATTTTTCTTCCAAATTTACCTGTAAGATGTTTGAAAACTTTTAAATGAAAACTGTCAATAGAGGGGCACATAGTCAAGACAGGTAATATGTTCACGGTACATGTAATTCATTGTGAAAGTGTTCTGCGTTTATAAAACAGGGCACAAGAACTCACAGGGTGACATGATGCCTCCATTCTTCTCGGCAAATTTATTCAAAAATGACGAAAAAAAAACGTTTTCCCTCGGACAGTATATCACTAACTTTATTCACTTTTTTGCTGCATACAACAAAAACAAACAGAATTCACTTTTCTGATTTTAATTATCTTAAACAATGTCACCTTGCACATTTAACTGTAGAATCAAATGAAACTGAATTAACTGAAGATATGATTGTAGACCACAGTGTCGGTTATTGAATGACACATGTTCACTCAACTCTGCAGTGACGTTAAATGAATGTCGATCTGAGCTTAAGAATAAACAGAACATTGTATGGGCAAGTATGCAAATAAGCTTTTCGTTTGGTTGGTATATTCAATTTGTGTCATCGAAAGGGGGAAATGGGCGCTATGTGCATGAAAAGGAGCCTGTTTTGTAACAAGAGAATGGTGAAATTTCAGGCTTTTCATGGTGAAAGACAGCAATAGGTGGAAAGGCTTGCAGTAGCACCATGCGAAGGAATATATCTCTCTTATGAGTATGTGTGGTTCTGAAAAGAACCGGGAGTATGCTCAACGTTTCGGACTGCGTGCTCAGTCTGTCGTCAGGAGAGAAAGGTGATTTTTTAATCCATTTAAATTCCCTTCCTTCAAAGGCATGTAAAAAGCACTTTAAAATATAGCCTACCCATATGAAAAGCAATGAGAGGCTACACGAAATAATTACCAAACTTTTGGCCCTTCCCCCAAATAGGATTTTGGATATACCCTAGTTAGCGCTCTATGGAACATCTACACTTCCATACACAACGTGCCACAGAGTTCCCTTTGGGATACATGCCAGAACTTACTTGTGTCCAGAACTGAAAAAAGAGAGTATATGCTCTGCTACAATCAGTGGCAGAAATTTGTGGCAGAAATTAGGGATGGGCATTTAGGGGGATCTTTTTATTGGATGGTGGGGGGGACTGACATGAGACACTATATGGGGGGCGATGTTTATGATAAATGCACATCAGTATTATGTACATACATTTAATCCATGCACAATATTACAGAATGTAAGTTATTAAGTCTTCACAATCCTCTTTTTGCTCGCCACAAAAAAGTGGGGGGTTGGTTCTATAGCCCCCTCAAATCATGGGGGGGGGGAATATATCCCCACCCACCCCCTACCAGAATCCCCTGTGGATACATTATACAGGTTTCCGTCTAAACAAAAATGGGAAAATGATCGGTGGTGAGGAATCTGCCCTAAGCAGAAGGCATCCAAATTATCGACAACTTGCAAGCAATTTCCACTGTTCTAGAAACGGTTTTTACCCTGCACAAACAGTCTGTCCAGAATCTCTTAGTGCGTATTGTTGTTATCTCCGTCCGATTGCATTATTGTTCAACAGTTCTACGGGTTGTTTCTTTCGTGTGACATAACTAAAACTGTTTAGGTATTCAGCTGCCGAAATAGTATTTTAGTTGTTTTCGCCAACAGCTGTGCGTACATAGCATAATCTCTCATACATGCAGGGCTTGCTATCTCAAAAGGAAGTAATTCAATAACCCAACAACCATAACAACAGCAGAATGATTGACGCAAGCTGACAAGGGCACAGCTAACAGGTATCTTTCATTAGTTGGCATGTTTATTCCAGGAAATTAATGATTAAACTTTTCATCTTTAAACCAGCACACTGTTGCCTATCAACAATAATGTCAAATTAACTTCAGGTGTTTTAGTAGCCTTAATATACTCATTGCATCCAGACCAGAAAAGAATTAAATTTGAGTATTTGGCCTACACATAACGTAATACACATGTATAACCTATTCCAAAGTGGTGGTTCCTTAGGTTAGAATTGAACTTTGCTGGTTCAAGAACGATTATGACGTTAACACATTACGGTCGCATCGCTAAAAACAAAATGAAAACTCCTGGCCAACATGGCTCTTTTCAACCGATGAAGGAGTGCTTCCGCTCGAGGATGGCTGTCTCATCTCGTAGGGGGTTTGGCTATGGCAGGTAAAAGTGAGCCTGAAGCCCACCGAACTAAAAAATCACTTACCAAGCCCCTTCGTCTGCCGCTGAAACTCTGGAGTCGACTAGGAGGGTGTCCTATCGTGCTTTCATTGGGTTCATCTGTATTACTGTAAATGAGTGCATTATGCGCACCTTTCAGTTTCTCTCTCTTTCTTCAGTTTTAATCGCGTCTTTTTCCAAATTACATTAGCTTTTATATACGGAGGCAAAATTGTACCCTGTATGAAAGTGGGTTTTACATTAAACACTTCAAATTGTGTGAAATAAACGGAAAGGGTGAAAGGAGGGGATGAGTTTGGTGATGTAGGTGAAAAGATGACTTCAGATAAAGACAAAGACTTGAGATGATAAGCCACAGAAGAGGGAGTGAACGAATACATGTACATGTATGTTATAGGCCCTAACCGGGAAAACTCGGAAATAGCCCATTAATGGTTGAGCTGCTGACACCAGAAGACGACAGCTGGATGTCGGTAAACAGAATATTTGAAAATCCCACCTACGTCAGCTTGACCTCAGCATCGGCTGTTAGGGGGATGTTGGACCGCCGTGCACCAACCGTACTTACACACTGACGCCCCGACGCAAATACCACCTGCAGCCAACGGTACGTTTTCACCGACTAATTTTTCAATCCCATACCGACTTTCCAAATCCGTTGGCCCGACGTTATATTCTTTTCCAACTTCTACCCAAGATGCTGCCCTGATATTCGAGCAACACTATCTCACCTTCCCGCATTCTCCCTCAAGATGAAAATAATGTATCAGTCCATCGACATCCCAAATCTGCCAAACTGCTAAGATCGATCTGTTCTTCAAACCTTCGATATACCTGGGCATTCTGCTTGTCAGTGTCAAGTATGTGTGATGACGAATTGACTGTGGGTCACGTTAACATAAGAAGGGGATTGATAGCAAGATTTTACTTTAATTTTGCAGGCAAGATTCAAATTAGGCTTAACAGATCGTTATAGATGCCTGCTTGTATGCAGGCAGGACGTGGCTTTGACGTGGCAGATAGATCATACCCTGAAAGACAGCCCAACACCACTGGATGAACATGTCCGTTGTTATTTGTCCCACTGACGTTGGCAAAACTGAATAACAAAGGTCAAAACGCCGACGCTGGCTGGAGGGACTGACCAGTGATAACGCGGCCAAAATTTCGGTTGTCTTCGTCCTCATAGGCAGCCTGACATAATTTCACAAACGTTGGCCGACCGTCTACATGGTGTGACTGTATGATGTATTTTGGCTGACCAAAGCCGACGTTGCGCAGACTACGTCTTAGCAGCTTAATGAGCAATTCCTTTTTCAGTATACTGTAGCGTGTCCTACTGATAGGGTTCTGACGCTTACACAGACACAAACAGCTAGCCACAAATCGCCGTTCCGGCCAAGAAATCTTGGTTTTTATTTCTTTTACGTTTCAACACTGTGTCGATCCAAATCTCTAGACACGAGGCGTCTAGCCGGGGACTGCGCAGGCGCGAGGCGGGAAAACCGCGGGCCGTTCGCATACTAGCGGGGGCAGCCAGCTAGCTCAATGCAGGTCCGAGTTGGTGCCCTCACCGGCCGGACCCGCCCGCGCTACAATACAGTCACAACCTTTAGGCTTCGGCACCCTTGGTGCCAAGAGCACGTTCGCTATGGGCTCCTATACTGCCCGAATTTCAGATCCAATCCACAGTCAAGTAGCTGTTCAAAGCTACCAAGGAACTCGGCATAGGAGTCTCATCGCTGAGTACAGACTGTAGGCTGTAGGCACGTGACTGTGTGAACTGGAGAGCCTTGTCTGTTCCGAACAATCATCACCAATTGGAAGCCTTTAATCACACTCCCAAATCGTTATTAGCGTTGTCACTGAAATTGATACAACAATAAGGGCAATGACGAACTTCACGGAAATATATAAGAAAGAACTTCGATATGTTTGCGCTATTACCTTTGCGTTCAATTTTCCAAGCTAAAAAGGTATGATACCAGTGGCAGTTAGGGCAATGGGTAATGATCGAATCTGTGATTGAACGTTAAGTGTGCTGTTCCTACACTGTTGTTCATGGTTCAAGAATGGTCACAACTTTTGGTAGCAATGGGAAACCTCTTCGATTGCTCAAGATGTGGAAGCAACAAATTCTAAATTTCAATTTGCAATTAATAAGAAAAACGAGCATCTTAATGAATGATCTAATTATGAGTAATAATTGGGAAGAATGGAGTTATTCAGTTACTCTATCTACAACAGTTCCTTAGGGGAATCCAGTGTGAATTACTTCCCATGAGAAAAATTCCCTCTGTGCTTTACACGTCGTTGGCGACAGTTGAGGAAGCTATGATACAAATACAATTTTGAATTAAATCGAACTGTAACTCTCATGACACGTGCTACATCAAATAAACCCTCCTCAAAAATGTGTAAATTGATGGCTGTCACGAAATGCGTAAATGGTTTGTGATTTTTCTAAAACAAACACCAGTATAGAGCCACAAAGCAAAAATTTCCACAGGGTTTAGTCGCAAATTCCAAAGGGGGAAGTGGAATCATTTTAAAAAGGTAAAGGGAATGTGTCACGGATTTGCTTTCTTGCCAACTTTAGCCACCCTGTCAATGCCTTCAAGGGTAGAGGAAATGGCCTCTTCTGGAGAAAGGCCACTGCAAAGAGTTAAACTGTAAATAAATACGTCAAAATGCAAAAACCACCAATAATATCCTACCCTGGCCAGTCCATGCTGAAAACCTGGTTGAGTCACTTTAAAGTCAGGGCCTCCTCTATCCAGAAAAAATTCCAGTCGGCTTCCAGCCAATTTCCATTATATTACAAAAACAGTGCCTGGGCCAGGCAGTGGAATGCTTTTTTTAATCAGTGACAGCTGTCAGGAACTTGTCAGAAGCCTGTTTCGGCTGTCTTTGAAGTGTTATTTTGGCGGAAAGGTGGTGTTGTGGCTTGGTTGGCACGTGGCAAGACCCCCCCCCATCGGGTTAGCCTGGGAAACAAGGCCCCTGACGGTACTGTGATCTACTTTTTTGCAGGTTTTAGGAGCTGTAGAGGCTACAGGAGAACAACTAAAGTATTTAAATGCCCTTAATAAGGAATCTGAGCTCCGAAACCCGAGAAATGATATGGCCTCTTCAGAAGAGCAGCCCGTGCAGCCAAAAATACCTAAGGGCATCGTAGGGTAAAAATTTAGCTAGTTTCACCGCGCATGGGTATAGCCCTGATTTGAGAAACTGTCTACGAACGTACACAACTGTTTCACAACTTTGCACAAGTAATGATCCCCAGTGACCATATTTCCAAACAACATACAATGGCAACATTTACTACAATGGCAACATTTACTGGAACATCTGCTCGACACACGTTACGGTTCTATACATTACACAAAATAGAGCCTTGTTACGTTTGTACTTTGTACAGGGAAAGTAGATTAGCTAACTTCGGTTCCTTATACTCTTGCGTTATCTCTGCTCCGCTTGAGACTCACAACATCTGCATCTTGATAATGTTTGTCCTGGTCTTTGACACTTGTGTGGTACCTCCACGACTATAGAATCTTTGGGTTTTATTTTAGTTAAAAGAGGCACTTACAGAGGTCCATGCCAGTTAGCTTGTTGCAGTGTGAGCCGTTCCGGTTAGAGCAAGACACCATGCAGTTGCTATTCGTATTGCTGACACTCTTCGCTGTCGCACACGGCAAGAGTTATGATGGGTAGGTTTCCTCATACATTTTAGGGAATTGCGACTTAACGTTTTATGGATGTCTGCAGTTTCTATGAGAAAATACAAAATAAAATACTTCTTCAAAATTTCTTGGTAAAGTCAGGTTTGACAGCAAAGGGTATAAAACAGGGATGTCGCAGTTTAGATAAAGAGCATCAACTATATTTCCTTCTGTGACCCAACTTTTGAACTTTTTGTCGAATCAACTGCCAATAATTAAAAATGCTTTGCAGCTAAAGAGCGGATTCCAACAACGTCTTGGTTATTTTATGTCAAAGGAACAGTGCGGCAGCATCAGGTGCGAGATAATTCAATCAATCAATGGCAGGGTGGGGTGGGGTGTTTATCATTTAAAAAGTGTTTAATCTGTCGACTTGTACAGGAAATAAAGACTTTCACCTTAAGTCACGAAAATGTGGCCTGCACTCATGGCAAATTAGACATACTTCTTACGTGTGGTAATTAAGATTCTTTTTTGCGTATGTATTTTCTGAAAGAGAGCTTTTAAAGTTTGCTTCAATGATATTCTCAACATTTCCACCTTTGCAGGTATCAAGTATTTGAAATCACACCCAAATCAAGAACTCAGTTTCAACAGATGATGGATTTGGACGGGCAATTCTTTGACGACGTAAGTATATCCTATGAGTGTCTTGAAGCCTTCTTGATTAAAACTTACTACAGCGGTTTTGCTCTAGAGATGTAAAATTATGCGTAGATACATGTTGTGATTGGTTTTGCCTAATGGGCCAGCGAAACACTTGATTTGGCCCTAGGTTCAACCCGACTAATACACATAATTACAGTATAATTTAATAGTTTTATGTATACCACTACCAACATACAGCTTGATTTCTTGAAGACCAAACCCGTCGGCGAACCCAGTCAAGTGATGGTGCCTCCCATGCACGTGGACAAGCTCAAGGAAGCTTTGGAAGAGTTGCAAATTGAGTTTGGGGTATACATTGACAACCTCCAACCCCTCATTGACAAAGAGACGAAAGCTATCGCCTCACGTGAGAAGGCAACAACCTTAGCAAGTTTCGATTACAAAGTATACCACAGCGTGCAAGAGGTAGGCCCCCCCCCCTTGTAGGATCAAATTTAACTCGACTAAATGTGAACAAGCCATGTTGTCAAACTGATGTTTAATGTCAGTCAAGTCACTTCAAAATTTCTGATTTCTGCAAGAACTTTTACAGTTTTTAATGTTGTATCACATCAAGTGTTCTGCAAAGACTTCACAAATTTTACGTTGCCTTTTAATTGTAGATAATAATAGTTTTAAACAATAGACACTAGGGATAAATGAAAACGGGTTGGCGTCGTTCTACGTCTAATACACTCCGCTCCGAGCGGAACAAAAGAGGGCGTGTTTTTTGGTACTCGCCGCATAATAGACACGCCATGAGGCGTGCAAGTATAATTTGACGCGGAGCACGCTGAGTACGCGTAACTAACTTATTCCACCTTGTATGGTCTTTGCGTACACGCAGAACGCGTGCAAGAACCCGCTTGTAACCCACCTATCTTTCTTTCGCCGATTGGGGGTGCACTTCAGCTCGGGAGGATACAACACAAAGAGCATGGCTGTAAATCGGGCAGGGTAGGGTATATATACATATCCCCCTACTTTTTGAGGTGGGGGTGTTACATTTTCTGCTTAACTGCTACCTGGAACAAGTCACTCTGGTCATTTACTCCCAGCATAACACAAGGTACAGGCAGGCAAACATAGCCAAAGTACACCAGTACTCAAGTCTGAGGCTGAGTGCATGTGCGCGGGGAATCTGTTGAGTAGATTCACCAAGCACCAGAGCAAGTACTACACCAAGGGCTATATCAAGTGCCGAGTGTTATGGCAAGGTTTAATCTAAAAATAAACAAACAAAATCTTTCTGATCGATTGACAAATTGATACAAATTACACACGGTACATGTACATGTTATGCACAATGATATAAACCTTAATTTCCTAAACGTGCCGACATACTAGCATACTAGTATTACAATTCTTGCGGGTACACTTTGAATTGCCCTTTAAAACATCATGTTGAATATGCCTATATGACCGTGCATGTGGAATTTACATATCGCTGAACTACTACAATCGAACTCGATGTCTCGACAACGTTTCACAAAAAAACCTCTTAAAATTTACGACTCTGCGGGACTCTAGGAAAGTTTCACAACAGCTGCAGAAAATATAGGCCTAGTGTACATCCACTGTTACAAAGTATATAGACAAATACCCAAATTGGGAATTATTATGGGCAGTTTTCGCCTTGCAGTTTATCTGGTCAATCCAACCTCTGCAAAGGCAGTCCTTCACACACCCAAGAATTAATGAGCGATCGCAAAACGCGTACATTCTGGAACACGTTTTGTTACCTTTGACCCCTAAACTTTCGGATACGTTACCGGTGGAATGGGCTATTGACTCATTCCCAAACTTTTTTTTGTCGCGAGCAAATAATTAAAGCCGGTTTTGAAGGATTTTTCAGACTTTCAACGACCAAAATGTATTCAATATCACCCACAAAATTACAGATGTACCTCAATATCAACATCAACCTCCAATATTGAGTCATATCATGTCACCTCCGCCTCGTTTTTCAAATTTTCATGGCCAGGCAGTCATCTCTCCCGCCTTTCCTCATCCCCTATCCCCTCCAATTTCTGGCAAAAATTTACAGCACTGACAAAGAGGCACTCACCAACTATTGTCCAGTCGGCGCGTCACTGAATTGTTTCTCAATTTTTGTTTGCTTTTGTTTAGATCTCGGACTGGATGACAGACTTCAGCCAAACCGAGTCCACAAGTTCCCTTACCATCAAGGAAATCTATATAGGCCATTCATTTGAGGGACGTTCTATTAAGGCACTGAAGGTGAGACAAGTGAAGCATAATGTCTGACTGTCCATACACAGCCACTTAGAATTGTTTGCGTGGGAGACAGTGTGTTAACTTCTCTTCCTCCATTCCCATGGAAAAGGACCTGGCTTGAAAACAAGACGAGGATGAAAAAAATAAAACAGAATGAATGAATGTTTTGACCCTTGGGGCAGAGTTGTAATGACTCGAGTCAATGACTCGACTCCAGTCTGACTCGAGTCACATTTTTTGGCGTGTCGACTAGAGTCCCGACCGGTAAATGACTCTGCTCAAGTCTCTGCGATCAAATCCCGGACTCGACTCAACTCGAATCTCTAATAGAGACCAGATTACAAGCGTTTCCTCTTACAGATTTCTACAGGGAGCGGTCGGCTTGGTGCTTACACCCAAGGGGGCATAGATGCTAGAGAATGGATCTCGCCTGCCACTGTCATCTACGTCGTCCAGAAGGTCAGAAAATAATGTCCTGCATAATTTGCTATCTTATCAGCCCACCTAATATTCCCTTTTTCCATCGGCAAGATCCAACGTTGACATGATTTTTTTTCGAATCAACAATGATAATGAGGGAAGTTCCGAAGTTCCCCTACAGAGAGTGACAAACTCGATGCAAATATATGCAGTGTCCTACAAACAATGCACATTCACCAAAGCCCTAAATGCTCCTAGCATTGGGATATTTCCGATTCCATGCAGTCCCTATTAGGGACTTAAAGCAAATTCAACCCTTCTGATTTACCATGTGCACCAGTTTGTAGCAGGCTTCAAGAGTGGGTACAGCGCAGCCACCACATTTTTCAACAAGTTTGACTGGTACGTTATCCCCCTGCTCAACCCTGACGGTTACCACTACACTCGTCCAGAGTCGGTACGTCTGATTTATTTTCAATTAAACGATAACCAATGTGGCATCAGCCACAAATTTACTCTTGGCCTAGCCCTCGCCCCCCTCTTGGTCTGATATTCCTACAAAATGGTTACCTCCCGTCTCTTACAGGAAAGCACATACATTTAGTAAACAGTTACTGAAGAAAATAATTCACGCGCACAATTAAAAGACATAAAAGTTTGCGTCACACCTTCCAGTTCAAAATGACAACACTTAGGCACTCTTTTATGGGTCTTGTAAGTGGAAACTAAGTAAAAACTAACGCATTGCACGAAGCTGCATTAGAAACACTGTGAGAAATTTTTTCCCACTCTCACTTCTGAGGTAAAATTTCCAAGTTCTACGTCGGAGAAACATGTATAAGTCGTACGTACGACTATTCTCGTGTATATATAAGCGAAATTGAAATTTTATCTAAAGGCAGAGAGATTAATCAATTTTGGTTTTCAATATGTTCCTAATCAGTACTATAGAAATGCACGGACTTAACAAAAAGACAAATAAAGCACACGGGCACTCACAGGTGGACCTAAGTTCATGAAATGTAGGATGGTTTTTCTCGTCTCTTCTTTATCTCTTGATAATCACTCCCAAAATCTGGAAAACGTTCCAGTTCCACTGACAAAATATACATAGAACACTCGCCGAACACAACGTATCTACCGCTGCTTTAGAATCTTGTAACTCTCGGCGTTAACAGTAATCCCCAGTTGCACAGAATTTCAGATAACCTGTAGTAATTAGCCCTAGATATGTTGATTTTGCAGGCTGCCTCAAGCAATATGGTTTAAGACAACCTAGACTACACAGTTTAAATTGTCTTTTGATATTTTCGGGCTTTTGAAAGAAATTAGTACGAATGCTTATAGTGACCGTCGGTGTTTTCACGTTTCCAAGATAAATTATCACAAAAATTTTGTATAGGGACATATTTCAGGTTTGTATGATCGGGGAAGACATCTTTCTTAGATATGATATCACGGGAAAGATGTCTTTCTCAAAAGCAATACAACGAAGAGACGTCTTTCCAAGATATAACACCGAGGACGGGCGTCTTTCTGGGGTATGACATCATCAGGTATTAAGACGTCTTTCTGAGATATGACATACATGTACATGTAAGTGAAATACGTCAAAAAGATCTCCCTATGCCGTCTTGGAAACATGGAAACTCGGATGTTCACTTTAAGCTTCCTCTAATTATAAATCTTGAAGGCATCCTAATTTACCTCTGAATGAACAACCTAAGTACTAAGTAGTAGTACATTTAAAGAAATACTTGAAATACCTTTTCTTACAGTCACCCAACGATCGTATGTGGAGTAAGAATCGTCAACTCACCTCCTCTACCTACTGTAAAGGAATCAACTTGAACAGAAACTATGGCTACCAATGGGGTAATCTTACTTTCTGATTGAAAAAGAGACCGAACCGTCAGTGATGAACAAATCCAAGAGAACTATTTTGGGCGAATGAGTTTAGTCAAAATGTATTAACCTTGCTTTTTTTTTTTTACAAACGCTGACCCCGTTTTGTGTGGGTGGAAAAGATTTTTACAAATTCAACCCATAGATTTTCCCTACACATGCACATCTGGCCCAGGAGACTTATAGGGAAAGCGGTATTTCCATTTCGGCCTAGTTATAGATATGTATAATTTTAATACATTTTAATACAATATTGAGTTATTCCTGCAGTTGCATTCAAAGATCGCAAGTCAGTTAATTCTGCGACTGAACAGAACATTCCGATTTTCCTACTAAACTTATACAGTTACAAAATACTGGTTAATAAATTTGCGGCGGGTGTATGTCTCTAGACCAAAATTTTGATAAAAGTAACAATTTGAGCAAAGAATTTAAACATTCTCTGAAAAGGGTGTTCCTTCGGGGGTCGGGGAGTGTGGATTTCAAGCCTTTTGTGGGGATTCTTTGGCTCCGTCTGTCCACATAGACAATGGGTTGCGCCGAGTTGCCAGTTAAATCAGGAGGTGTGGCTGTACAGGACGATTCTGGAGTGACAGTCTCTGGAGCAGCTGCTGCACACGAACGTCTGTTGCCTTTGGATAGTCTCTGCTGAGGCTTTCCTCTTCTTCCTACGATCTGACCGCGGGCAAGCATGTTTCCCTTCAGCTGTGGAGATGCACAGCCTGTCGCCAGGCTGTGCGGTCTGCTGCCATGGTTTCCCAAGCATCCACATTGATGTCCGCAGACATGAGGTCTTGATGGCAGGCATCGCTGAGGCGCAGCTGAGGACGCCCTGTGCGTAGAAATCCTGTGGCCAGCTTACCATACAGAATGTCCTTTGGTATGCAGCCATCGTCCATACGCTGTACGTGGCCAAGCAAGCGACGCCGTCTCTGTGAAAGGGGGCGTACATGCTCCATAAGCCTGCCTGGTCCAGCATGACTGTGTTAGGTACGCGACCCCTCCAGGAGATGCCTGGGATCCGACGCAGGCATCTGAGATGGAAAGTGTTAAGGCAGTTTTCTTGATGAGTGTAAGTAGCCCAGCTCTTACTGCGGTAGAGGAGGGTACTCAGCACATAAGCTCTGTAAACCACCATTTTAGTAGCTGTGGTGAGCTTGCTGTTTTCCCAGACTCTCTTGGCTAACTTTGCCGCAGCAGCAGCAGCTTCCCAATACGTCTGTTGAGTCTGGGTCTAGGGACAGGTTGTTAGAGACCGTCGGACCTAAATAGGTGAACTCATCAACCGCGTGCAGTCTGTGGTCACCAGTGGTGATATGTGGGACTTCACGGACGTCCTGGCACATGATCTATGTCTTCTTTACGCTAATGGAGAGGCCAAACTCCTGGCAGGTACGTGTCATGGACCTGACAGCAGGCCTGTCTGGGTATGTTACATCAAGGTGGCATCATCAGCAAACAGGATCTCTCTGATCAAGACCTGTCTATCGAACTTTGGTCTTTGCTGTCAGGCGAGCGAGGTTAAAAAAGCTTGCCGTCAGAGCGCATGTGGAGGTAGATCGTCAGAGATTCTGAAAGCCAGAGACAGGACCAGGGAGAGGATCCCCATAAGTGTTGGGGCTAGAACACATTCCTGCTTGACACCATTCCTGATGGGGAAAGGCTGTGTAGGGGAGCCATCGAACTGCACTGTCCCCTGTATGCCGTCGTGGAAGGAAAGGATGATGTTCAGCAGCTCTGCTGGGCAACCATCGAGCAGTGCGAAAGGCCTCTTCTACTGCCAGGTCAAACGCCTTGGTTAAGTCGATTAAGGCGATGTAAAGAGGATGCCTTTGTTCTCAGCTCTTCTCTTGCAGTTGTTTGATGGAGAAGATCATGTCGATCGTAGATCTCTTGGCCCTGAAGCTGCACTGGGACTTGCAGCAGAATCGCTCTGCTTGCGAATGCAGCCAAATCAGAACAACACGTGCCAACGTTTTTCCAGCAACTCAGAGGAGGGATATGCCTCTGTAGTTGTTACAGTCGCTAGACCCCTTTTGTTGTGATACAATGTGATGATGGCAGAGAAGCTTGTGCAAGTGGGTGAGAATTGTTTGCACACTGCAGCACCTCAGCTGGGATGCCAACTGAACCTAAAGCCTTGTCGTGGGCCAGCGACTTGATAGCCTTGCTGAGTGGAAAGACGTCATTCTCCCTGGCGTACAGGTCCTGGATAGTGTTCAACCCACCTCTCCATCTGTTTGGCTGGGTCTTTAATGACTGCACCTTTCTTAAATTTGAGGGGGGCAATTCTGCGTACTGAGGGGCCGAATGCCTTCTTCGATCCCTGAAACATGCCTTGCACGTTGCCACCGGCGCCGCAGATCTGAATTTCCTAAGGCAGGGCCTGCCAGTACTCGTTTACAAAGCGTCTGGCGGTCTTCTGAGCTGCACTTCTTGCGGAACGCAGGGTTGCTGGGTTCTTCTCTGATCATGGGTCACACTTGTCGTTAGTCAGAGCGACCTTTTGGTTGTGATGACAGGTTCCATCTCAGCTTGATGTTCTTCGAACCAGTCTTGGCCTCTCTTCGCTTTCTTCCCGAGTGTTGCCATAGCTACAGTGTAGACAGTGTCACGTAAGTGGCTCCAATTTTCCTGCACTGATGAGATGAGCTGACTGAGCCTGTTTGATTTGTGCATTGAGTTCAGAACAGAGCTTTGGGTGGGTTGCGCTAGAGATGTTGACAGGGGCGACCTGATCGCTCAGTTTGAAAGATCTTTTATGACAACAGCCGGACTCTGCTGCTCACAAGAGAGTGATCCGTGTTGCAATTGGCAATGCAACTGTTCAAAAATGTTGAAAGCAGCTCGTCTGGTAATGGCCATGTCAATCTGGCGCCAATGTTTAGATCTTGGATGCAGCCAGGAGACTTTATTATGTGGTTTCAGCTCAAAGAACGAGTTGGTAATGCACATCTTGTGGTAAGAGCAGAGCTCGAGCAGAGCTCAAGCAGACACTAGCCGTTAATTGGCGTTCTTATTTCCGATTCCAAAGTGACCGAGGCAGTCTATGAGGAGTGATTTGATCCCACTGTAGCATTAAAGTCACCCAGTTTGAATGTGCTCGAACTGTATCTTGTCGATGACCGCATCAAGGTCCTCATAGAACTGGTGGGTTTCTTGAGGAGAGGACTGTGTTGAAGCATAGACGCTCACGAAGTTCACTTGGCCGATAGATGTTGCGAGGCAGAGGAAGAGGATGCGTTTCGATTTACCTGTAGAGGGAGTACTACCATATGGCAGTAACAGCAAAGCAAACACCGTGTAGACGGGCTTCATCGGAGGACTTGCCTTGCCAGAAGCAGGTGTAGTTTTCGAACAGCATGCCATCTGCAGCAAGCCTGGTCTTCTGCGAAGCTGCTATATCACTTTCCAATCTTTTCAGCTCAGAGTTGATGCTGTTATTGATCTGCTGTAGGTCGTCCGAGAGGCCAGGACACATGATCATTACATTCCATGTGGCCAGTTGCATGCTTGGTGTTTTTTGTTGTTGTTTTTTTGTTTTTTTCCTTTCCTTAACGTTACATTTTTGGTCTGGTGCAATGGTGACTATTTGCTTTTCGAACAAATCTAAGCTCCAAGCACAATGAGGAGCAGGCAGACAGCGGCGGAACAGCACCCGCTGCTCGGGGGCTGCCCGGATTGAGACGGGCGGCCGTTCAGTGAGGTGCGATGATCTCTCCCACCGTTGGAGCCTACCCGTAGCGTCCGTGTCTCATGCCAGTTGGACTAGGACGTGTTATTTCTTCTACTTTGCAGCAGCACCGAAAGTGACCTCCCCGGGAGCAAAAACTTCGGCGTTGAGTATGGAGATCATGGTCTGCCCAAACGTCAAGATCGCTCACTCGGCCTTAAAGGAGAGCAGAACAATACATTTGGCACCTGCTTGACTTCAGGGGTGCCGGAAGAGGGCGTTCACGTCGTCCTTCCGCCTCAGGGGCTACACTCCGAATTCTGTCAGGATTACTCCTAGCCTTTTCCTTCCCCTAGGTGCCCATAAGGCAGTGAGGCTAAATCAGCCATAGCAAGGGGGTTTGAGGTCAGTATTTTCTTCACCTAGATGGGCTACCTTCCGAGGTTAACAAGCCCTATCTGCCCGAAGAAGATGTGATGATACAGGCTCGTAATGGTCCCTATAATTGTCCCAGTGGAAAAATGAAAACATAAAAGGGGTCGGATTTTCTAGAATGAGAAGCAGCGACACACTGTTTAAGGAAAGAAACATTGAGATATCAGAGCTCTTGTGTAAAGCTCAGAGCTGTTCAAGGCAATCATTTGCTAACAAATTCAGCCATCTGACGTTAAATTTGCAAGCATAGATTTTTCTGAAAGCCATTTAAAAGAATCTCCATGTTGGGAAGGACTCCCTGCCGGTGTTTAGAATGTTATTATTGATATTAACAAGAACTGTGTTCACTTTATCCAAGCTGGGAGTGGTTCCTCCAGCAACCCCTGCAGTGAAGTTTATTTTGGAGATTACCCATATAGTTCATACGAAATCAAGTCGGTCAAGAATTGGCTGCTCAACCTGAAGAAAAGTCAGACCTTTATGATCCACGTGGATGTCCACAGCTACGGCCAGTATTGGGTCTATCCTTACAGCTATATTAACAGTCAATATGCCAAGACCGAGGATCATGATGACCTGGTGAGTATATCAGGGTACTGGGTGGGATGGCATGACCAGAGTGGTTCAATGGTGTGTGGATTGAGTATAACCAATAAGTGCTTGGCAGACTGTCTCAAAATTAGAAACAAAGATCCACATAATAATCAATTCACTATCCACACATGTACTGATTTCTGTGATAGTGGATGGAGTTTAGGTAATACCTACTTTTACGATCCTGACCTGCTACTTTCTCACGAAGGTGATAGAGGTACACCTCTTTATGCATTTACATGTACTTGCAGCAAACTTTCGGGAGACGGGATTCTGATTTTTTTTCTGGTCAAATCAATTTGCACTTTCATTTAATTACAGGCTGATTATAATTCATTTGCTTATCCGTAAAACTTTATCTTTAGTGGTGCTTAGACCAACACAGAACAGCCTCACTCTGACCAAACCTTTGAAGTCTTTTGTAGACCGACATGAGTGATTCAAATAACAGCGGACTTGCAATGTTTTTTCTACTGCTCGTGCTTCACTTCACAGGAACGGGTGGCCAAGGCTGCGACACAGGCACTGACAGCAGTGTTTGGCACAAAATACAAAACAATGACATCTGGAGACTTGTGTAAGTATATGTGCTTCCCAAAATTAGGGATAAATGCATCTTGAATTTTTGCCCTTATGTTAGTTTGATTCATCACATGATGAAATGCAAAGAATAAGTACAAAGTTTGGGAAGGACTAAAGCTATCATTGCCTATCATTCCACAAACAATCTCCATCTGAATTGGTTTTTTTAAAGCAAAGTTTGAACCAAAAACACTGAATGTAGAATTACAGTGAAAAAGAACAAAGTGTAACTGGTGGAAAACTGCGAGATGCGACAGTTTTAACTCATGAAGATGGGTTTGCGGCCTAACTCTGTTTGACACTAGTTCATTAACTAGGTCTTTCTCCCGAAAGGAAGACACAATTTTTATTTTTCTTTAAAAATGTTAAAAATGCAAGTCTTATTTTGAGGGCAAGGCCATTTTTAACTGATACTCATAGTCAGATTTTAGTTTAATACAATGTGGTCATAAACACCCTGGCATCAAGATAAGACTCCCTCAGTTTGAAATTAACTCTAATTCACCCAAATCCTTCAAAATCCACCAGGATATGAGGATTTTGAGGGATTGAGGAAGGTAGAGACAAGCCACTACTTTCTGTCACAGGACTCGATGCAACTTGAAAATTAAAACCACACAAATGTGTGGTAGTGGAGGATTGTGAAGAATTAAGGGAAAGTGCTGATCAAATAGCTCGGGCGCTTAGCTAGGAGAATCAACTTTGTATCCCCAAAATTTGTGTTTGACAGACCCGGCAGGTGGGGTGAGTGAGGACTTTGGTTACAAGATCCTGAAAGCTAAGTACTCTTACGCTGTGAAATTGCGGGACACAGGACATTATGGGTATGAGCTGCCTGAGAACCAGATTAGACCTTGTGGAGACGAAACCTACTCTGGGTTCAGAGAAATGTTCCTAGAAGTCCTGAAGGAGGTTTAAGACATAGAGGGGTCGCTACAGGAACTGACGGAAAACAAAGGATTATTACAAATAATAATCTAGAAAAGCATTATTAAATAAAAAAGTAAATGATACAGATTGAAAGCCACACTACTGTCATAATAATGGTAACATAAATAATTGACAGTCACAAAGAAAAATATCAAACCTTTAAATAAACTCTTTTGGTAAATAATTGTGAAGGTATCTTCTGAAACAGTCTCCATTTGAATCAAAAAGAAAGATAGAAACTTAGAAAAGATTCTCAAAACAAAATAAGGGAACGTGGAAACAATTGTCTTAGGGGTTTACAGAATGGTTATGGGTATTATGGGTGAATTTTCCCCTCACCAGAAGAAGCCTAGAAGCCCTCTGACAAAAACTCAATGCTGACATTTAGACTTGGACCGCGCAAGCCGATGTAGCAAGCCATTTTATTTTTAAAAGGAGGCCTTGTTGTATTTTTCTTCCAAACTTACCTTTAAGACGTCCGCAAACTTTTAAATGAAAACTGTTAATATAAGGACACATACTCAAGACAGGTAATATGTTCACGGTACATGTAATTCATTGTGAAAGTGTTTTGCGTTTATAAAACAGGGCACAAGAACTCACAGGGTGACATGATGCCTCCATTCTTCTCGGCAAATTTATTAAAAAATGACGAAAAAATAACGTTTTCCCTCGGACAGTATACCACTAACTTTATTCACTTTTTACTGCATACAACAAAAACAAACAGAATTCACTTTTCTGATTTTAATTATTTTAAACAATGTCACCTTGCATATTTAAGTTTGGAATCAAATGAAACTGAATTCACTGAAGATATTATTGTAGGCCACAGTGTCGGTTATTGAATGACACGTTTACTCAACTGCAGTGATGTTAAATGAATGTCGATCTGAGCTTAACAATAAACAGAATAACATTGTATGGGCACTTTGGGCAGCATAAGCTTTTCGTTTGGTTGGTATATTCAATTTGCGTCATCAGAAGGGGGGAATGGGGGCTGTGTGCAAGAAAAGGAGCCTTTTTTGTAACAAGAGAAAGGTGGAATTTCAGGCTTTTCATGGTGAAAGAAGCAATGGGTGGAAAGGCTTGCAGTAGCACCATGCGAAGGAATATATCTCTCTTAAGAGTATGTGTGGTTCTGAAAAGAACCGGGAGTATGCTCAACGTTTCGGACTGCGTGCTCAGTCTGTCGTCAGGAGAGAAAGGTGATTTTTTTAATCCATTTAAATTCCCTTCCTTCAAAGGCATGTAAAAAGCACCTTAAAATATAGCCTGCCCATATGAAAAGCAATAAGAGGCTACACGAAATGATTACCAAACTTTTGGGATTTTGGATATACCCTAGTTTGTGCTCTATAGAACATCTACACTTCCAAACACAACATGCCACAGAGTTCCTTTTGCGACACATGCCAGAACTGACTTGTGTCCAGACCTCAAAAAAGAGAGTATGTATGTTTTGCTACAATCACTGAAAGAAACTTGAGGGATGGGGATTTGGGGGGCATTTGGGGGGGGGGCCTGACAGCATTAGACACTATAATATTCATGATACATGCACATCTGTATTATGTACATGCATTACATTCATGCAGAATATTACAGAATGTAAGTTAAGTCTTCACAATCCCCTTAATTTTTTCTCACCACAAAAGGGGCGGGGGGAATAGATGGTTCAATGCCCGCCTCAATATATATCCCCACCCACCCCCACCTGCTGAGATTTATGCCCACAGCTACAATATACAGGTTTCCTTATACACAAAAATGGGAAAATGTTCCATAGTGAGGTATCCACCCTAAGCAGAAGGCCTCCTTGTTAACCTCTCTTGTGGAAAATTCAGGAGGAGTGTCTGTCAAGTACCAAATACCCCCCTCATCAGTTGAAAAATGGCCATGTTGGTGGGTAATGTTCATTTTGTTGGTAGTGATGTGATCGTAGTATATGTTTCCTGGTCGTTGATGAATGAAGTTCAGTTCCAACCAAAGGAGCCTCTGTCGCTAAGAAAATTTCCCAAACTACGCGTCAAGCACGGGGCTCATACCAGAAGTGACAAGAATAGATTCGAATAATCCAGCTGAAAATTGGAGACTAGTGTGAAAATTGCAGGCCCTACACTGGAGTCTGGGCTAAGGTCAAGTGAAGACTTGAGCCTTTCCCAGTTAGAGACTAACAGGTCTTCAAGTCTACTTTTTGGACTGTTCTCTGGGATTTGTTCAAATGATTTAGTTTGAATGAAAAAATAGCTGTGGGCAGAAGCACAGCCTGAGGGTTTTGGTAGTGGAGTCTAGGTGAAGATCAAGGAAATTTCGATAAAAATTATTATGCTGTAAAATCGGGGTGATTAATGGATCATACAGAGTTATAATGATTAGAGTCAATGGCATGAGTCAAAATCTGACAGAAGTCAGAATTCTTGGTGACTTGACTAGAGTCCTGACAGGTAGATGACTCAATTTGAGTCAGTGCAAGCAAATAACTTGATTCAAGTCTCTCATCAGAAGACCCGACTTGAGTGACAGTTTGAGACTTGCGTCCCACATATTAAAGCAAATTTCCTTACGAAAAAATATTTGCAATGACTTACAGCACTGGTTTATAAAGTTCGTGTCATGTGTTGTCATTAAGAGTACGAGGAAGTGTGACCACATGTAGAACACAGAGGTTAATTACAAAATGCTAAAAATGACCTTCTGTCTTGTTATTTATCATACTGTGTTCAAATTTTTATGATCAAATTGGCCCAAGCTAAATACTTGACTTGTCTCAACTCACAGTTTTTACCAAATGACTTGACTTGGCTGGAATCACAAAAAAAACTCCTTACAACTCTGGGATCATAAATGAAAAATCAGGATACTGAAAATAGATCATTTTGTAATTTAATCTAAACAGGATTTTTATTTTGCCAAGGGTAAACTTGATTAAACTTTCACTCAGTTTCCCTCTGCACACCAAAGGGTTGATGAAGATGGTTGGCACCATATCAAAGAATAACCATTTCAGTGGCCATTTCATATTCAGTTTTGCACGTCACACCTTCTAACTAAAGAGTCTTAAAATTGAATCACATAAATGTTGTCAATTCTTCGACAAATTATGAAATTAATGCATAAAATGAAAAAGAATATATTATTGTTTTTAAAAATAAACGGAAAACCCTCAGCCTACCTCCAAGGCTGAAGTGTCGAACTGCCCCAAGCTCCCACATCTGCTTTAGCAAAGATCAAAAACTACATCCAGAACATCTGCAACAAGTTATCTTTCATTGCATGTATGAATGGCTTAAGGTCCATGTTTGTATAAATCCCAAAGAATGAACTCAACAAAACATACAAATACACGATTTGAAGGGGCAATTACAAAGTAGTTTATGCCTGGGATAGACAACATGTTGGGGATGATAAATGAGAACAAAAAGGTCTGATGATGTTTACGAGGGTTGAAGATTTTAGCACAACATTCAGGCATCATCTAAATCTAGAACTATGAACAACCAATTACAAGTCAAGAAACTTTGATTTGTACAGGGAAAGCAAAAGTGCAGTGAGCAGCAGGGTTATATCAGTTTGCTAATCTCACTCTTATAATTTTCCATTCTGAGCATTCTCCAGCTCAACCTATGAAAACTTCAAGTCCGGCCAAATAGAGATAAGTTTTTAATAATGAGGGTGATAATGGACAACATTCCAATCCTCCCCCCCCTGAAAAGAATAAAGTGCAAAGGCAAAGTGCTTGACTTAAAATACCCTGTTCAATTACCTGCCTTCCATCTACGGAGGTTGCTTGAAGTTAACCCCTTGTACTTGAAGAGATTTCCCTGACGTGGCAGAGGCAGGTAAACTGGACAGCTGAAACTTAAATCACATAAGAGAAAAAAATGGATTTTAGGCAAATTGTCCTGTGGTTGAAGGTGTATGGAGGTTAAGCAGGAAAATTTGAGTTGGTGGCAAATTTAAGAAATAAGGATATTATCTCCCTACAGCAGATTAACATACTGCCAGCTACTGCACAAGTACAATTGGTCCTTTACAGTTTTTCTGAACAGAGCCTGGTCCAATACTCTCGCCATCACTGGGGGCCTTCATCTGCTGAACGTACAAAACTGGATTTGTTTTAGTTAAAAATAGACTCTAAAGCGCCACGATGTTACCAACCATAAAGGCTGTTACGTGTGCTTTTTCAAAGGATGTTGTTTTTTTCCTATTCATACCTTTGGAGTACTGGAGACTGAACTCATGTAACCCAGACACATTGTCTCTGTAGTGTGTGCCCACACTAGTTCCACTCCCTCGTCATGGTGATGGCTCAATACAAGGGCGCCCCCAAGTTTTTCGTCAACTGACGCCAGAAAGGGCGATTCTAAAGGAGTACCAAATAGAAAACTCATTCTCTTGTAACATAAAACTGTGCGGCACTTCTTATCACTGTATGCCCTTCCCTCATTTCTGATCTGTTTTGACAAACAAACGTCAATTAACTACAGCACACTCAAAAAAAAAAAGCCAAAATAGTTCGCACTAGAAGTTAGCGTTCTAGTAATTTGGCATAGCTCTGGGTGTAAACACACACATTTACGAAGGTACTGTTGAAATGTGCTTAGTTAAACAAGTTACAAGCCAAAACTGCCATGTGGCACATCCTGCCAATAAATGGTTTCATACAGGTGTAAATAAAACAAATTTTTAGAAATCTGGTTATTTTTTAACCTCCTGCTGGCTCACTCCTAGCTACATATACTCAGTTTTTACTGACTCTATTCCCAATGAAGCTAGTTGGGCGACACTGACTTACCTATGAATCCTTCCCTGAAGGTCCTCTGCACAGCCATGGCGGAGCAATCGCCCGAGCCTAGCACACTTCTGCAGCACTCCTTGGCTAGCAAGGTTTTCATGAGGTGCTCCCCACAGCCCGACGTAGAACAGGCCACGGATGGCCGGTCATCTTTGGTCCCATTCTGGGCCCAGCAACCACACCCATACATTGATGCCTGAACAAAATCGGAAATACGGTGTCCCCTTAGTTTCATGTACTATGACTTTTCCCAAACTTAATTCAAGAAATGCTGCTTAACGTCTTTGCTGATGGGATCTTTTTTTTTACCCTAGTATAAAGCAAAACACAGTGAAAATAAACTCACATGAAAAATAAAAGTCAAGAATAATGGTTCCTTGTGCTCTTGAATTTAATTGGGACATCGTGCCAATTGTCAACAAACATTAAATTCCGGATTAATAGCGCTATGTGAAATTCACCAGAACTTTGCACTCTGTGTAGCTTTGGCTGAAGCTCCATCACCAACTTGATCGCAGAAAAAAAATTGAAATGCGCCATGTTGGAGGACACACCACTTCAGAAGTTCTCAAAATTAAACATGGACACAGGCAACACCCTCAAAATTAGAGAGAGTGTACTTGTTACCATGCACTGTGCCTATTCTATATTCCCATTGAGTCCAGTAGTTTTATCCCTTAAGCACAGGAAAAAGATGAGATGAGTTCTGACATTTACAAATGATGCAACCTTTTTATAAGTCACCAACATTGGGGATGAGTTTGGAATACCGGCATGGGAGTTGACAAAAAGAGGCAAAGATCTGGCCAGGAGAAGGGGGAAAAAAGAAGCAAACTGAAAACCTATCAACAGCACAACGTGGTTGATTCTGAGGCCCTTTCAAGCAAATTGGTGGTTTTTAACCCCTTTCCTGATGTCTTTTTCATTTCCTGTCCCTTTTCTATTGTTTTGTTGTTTTGTTTTCTCCAGTAGCCAGCATTCCCACCCACACCCATGCACCATGCCTTCCCCATGAAAACTTGCACAGGCATGCAACTTGGACAAAAAAATGAGGACACTTTCAATCCGTACAAGACTTTGTACAGTTTTTTTCAATTTTCAATGGCATGAATGTGATGAGAAAAATGAGGAAATCAGCTGAATTGAGGAAAAGTTGCCTGCCTCTTGCATTGGTGTCATCTCTCACCTGACCAACTCTGCCCGGGTGTTTGAGGGCGATACCCCCACTAGACACAGCACTGCTAACGTTGCCGCTTGCATCCACACACACCGCGCCCACAGTATCTAACAAGGAATCTATGCAACTAACACCATCGGATGGCAAACTGTCAACAACCAGGCAGGGAGGTTGGATCTTGAGGAGAAACAGACAGCAAATATGTGATTCAAGCAGGGTCAGACTAAATGTTCTGTAAGCCTTGGGCTTCAGTGCTCCGTAAGCCCACTCAGGGTATCTGTACTGAAGCCACTAAACTGAAGGTGCTGGTGAGTGCTTGAGCCTAACATTTCACAGTGTTTCTAAAGTGTACAAAGTTGTTTGAGGGTTTCTTAAGATTCAGATTTTAGAGAGAAGAAAAGATGCCACAACTGTGAAACTCTTCTTGGTGTGAGCACTTGTTAATGATACGTTGTATCATGGTATTTTTGTAGGCCCGGATTTTTTAGCAAGCTGAATACACAAACCCTACTGTCCCTATTGGATTATTCGGCCCTACATTTAAGTCCCATATACATGTAATGGCTTGTGACTTTGTTAGTGTCTTACATTGACAAAATAAGAGCAAGTCACTCTAACGCTTTTGTGGTTCCAATCATTTAACAGATAGCATTATGGTAATAAGCCTTTTGAGAGTTAAATTTGAATAAAATCTTGTACATTGAGTTCTTTAAATTCACATGAACACAACAATTTGAATTACTCCATACTAAAGATACTGTTGCTATACGTACCACACGTTTCCTTAGTTATATAGAGATGCCTAGCATCAATACACTGTTTTCTATGGATAAGAAAGGTACAAAAGAACCAGTCCATTCCAAATATGGTGGTCACTTTGCAAAAGCTTGCCCGGAATCACCGAGTATAGCAAAAGTGTATTTAGTCTGGGGAATTCAAATTATGTTTATTTGCAATCAGATAACTAAGTGTACCAGACTTTATTCAAATTTAACTTGCGAAAGGCTTTTCAAAACACTAAAAACTGACTTCAGGAGAGAATAATTTAAAAGTATTTGCTATGCTCTTTTCATCCGATGAGAAACTAGCTTAACTCAGAAGAATCCCGATTCCAAGCAAAGGCATGCAATGAGCATTTACATGGTTGTCACTCGTGTCACGTTTCTTTGAAGAGTTCTGGTCCACCGCCGACAATCTCCTCTTATGTTTGCGGTAGGCAGAGAGGGTGCTCTTTGTCAGCAGTGAGCTGGTTGTCGTCTCCTGAATGCCGTAGTTCCGTGCCCACTGCAGTGCCCCATTACCTACCAAAACACTAGGGGAAGATAAATGTGCAGCACAATTTGAAAGAATCAGGCATTTAAGGCTGACACATGAAAATTCATGCATATTAAGGAATGTAAAATATATTTTTTAAAGTGCCATTACCAATACTCTTGTGCATGAGATTACGATTATTAAGAAAAACTTGGTGTAAAACTATTGACATGTTTCCTTTAGTAGTGTTAGGTCTAACAGTGGACATTTTCTTATGAACAGCAAAAAGGTGGCATTCTTTTACCAAGGTGGAATTCTGCCACAAGACAATGGTCCCTTCATCTGTTCCTGAATGAGTGCTCTGCACACTTTAATAGGATTCTGCACACCTGGACATATCAAAAGAGAGGAAAAATCAAGTGAAATGCTATAACGATGCCACCCAATCAGGTGCAGCCCACGTTGACTGGATGTGTTTCAACCTAGGCTAGATTGACAAGTTTATACATTCAGTTTATTCACTGATTTTCACAGAAAGTTAACTGAAGTAGAAAACACAGTTGTTACCAGCACAACACAAAGACTGCTTTACTGACTTGTTCTGCCAGCTAATTTTCCGTTGAGATCTTTATAAGCTAAGCACAAAGGAAATTATCGCTGCTGATACAAGTTGCCAATAACAATTATGTAGAAGTAGATGAATTGCACAGTAAAGGAAAAAAATCTAAATTTTGGTTTGGGAAACAAGGAGTTGAGGGCCTGAAATCTTCAGGAATGTCACAGAAGTTTTAAAACTTAAAATGTTTTGAATACATGGCACAGCAAAATATTTACTTTGAAATAGGGCAACACCACTTCACATTACGCTGTGTACATATTTATGCATTGTTTTACATTTTTCAAACAGAGTCCCTAGTGTCGACTAGATGATGGTGTCAAGATTATTTTAAACGAAACCAGACAAGATATTCCAAAAATGCTGCGAAACATGACTTGCCAGATAATGCTCCTACAGCACCATACTGCAGACTTCTCCCATCCATGATGCTAGCATCGCATTCCACATTCCCGCACAGATTAAGGTTGGATCCAATACCTGCATTGGTGAATGGACTATCCTGAAACAGGTGCCAATCAATTATGCAAATTAGGGAGTCACAGACAGAGTACTTCTTTTAAACAAACTTCAAAATCAACCATTACACAAAGTCAATGAAACACAATGTACTAGGCCAAACATGTCAGTGAATGTCAGTATACATACATGTGTACCATGACTGATACTGTCTTATAGGAAAGATTTCTGTTGGCAGACAAATTTAAACCAAGTTGTGGGGCTTTTAAATGTTCTCATAAATGCTCTGGTCCCCAAAACAACTACAGTTTAACTCATACATGGTGCCCACAAGTATTGAACAGGCTGGTGCGTAATGCTTGTCTAAGAATGCATGAGCCAAACAACAGGCTCACTCTTGTTCTAGAAACAACGCAAACCAGGTAACAGTGCAATTACAGTAGTCACTGGAATGAACAAACTTTGTTAACTCATGTGCCTTTCAGACAGCAATGAGCATCAAGAGCAGAGTGAAAACTTGGGCAATCAAGCCTTGCCATTTCAACCGTACAATATCAGAGTCAAGCTCACCTCTAGGATGGCAACAGCTGCAGAAACCACATCCAGGGCACAACATCTGTCATGTATCATTTTCATGGCCTGCAGAAAGCATCACACAAATGTTGATGAATAAAATGGTTAGCTGAGAGAGCTAGATGACAATGCACAAACATGTATCGGACAGCCTACATGTAGATTACAAAAATAAAAATAATGCAGTGTACAAAACAAAATGATATTTACTGACTACAAAAAACTGTGAGAAACAGAAACAAAAATACAACTGAGTGAGCCACCTGTTTGCAAGCTTGCTGACACACTGCTTTGTACTCTTTCAAATTGAGGCTAGAATGATAACCAGCTCCTGAAAGAAAAACATGAGGGATTTCATTTCAGATTCATGGATTTATTGACTGAAAAAGGTTGCTTACAATGCATACTAGACATGCTGGAACTACAGGCATGTGGGCCCTATTTACCCAGCACAATGTGGGTCTTGGCTATCCTTGAAAGATCCTTGCTGTGCTGTAGTATCCAGCCATATTCATGTCGTCATCTGGCGCGCTCATGGGAGCACAGCGGATGACGAACCCCACAATTCTGGGGGTGTAATACATGTACGCACTCTAGCAAAACTGGAAATGAATGGCTGTACGTAGGGGAGTGCAAAAAATATACCGGATTATAACAAATTAATATTGCCTCGCCAAGTGCCTTCCTGTAAGGTTACAAAATATCACAAAAATATGTACAAGGGATGATGTAAACCAACAGGGCCGAGGAAGGGTTCTGGTTATCACGTGTGGAAGAAAAAAGGTACTAGAATGATCAACGAACATTCCAACTGCTGAATTTAATAACAAGTTACTAGTGATGGCAGACAAGTTCAACCTTTTAAATAAGTCAAAGACCAAATGATTTTGTCAGATTAGGGCTGCGCATTAAGGGGTCCCATTCGATCATGGAGGAAGGACATCCGATTAATCCAAATCTGAAATCAGATTGAACCACGTTGAATCCGATCAGAGGTCAGATATGGATCAGAAGCAGATTGAAAGGAAATGGCACATATTAAAAAGTAAGCTTAAAGGGTACCGGTCAACTCAGTCCATAACCAACTCGGTCCGAGTCAACTCGGTCCCAAGTTCACTCGGTCCCAAGTCAACTCAGTCCCAGGTTAGCTCGGTCCCAATTCAACTCGGTCCCAAGTTATCTCAGTCCCAAGTCAACGTCGGAGATCATTAATTACATGTTGACCATAAAGCGTATTGACCCTAACTATGCTGAACCCAACAAGGTTATGCAGGATTTCAATGGTCCCTAGGGGTTAGGGTTAAACAGTCACACTGTCATCATGGTCATTATTACTACTAACAACCGGACGGTGTCTGTTTCCTTGCTCTATGATCTCTGAGCAGTCTTTATCTGCTCTTAACTGTGGACAACTGTTTGTAGAGGCAGAATGCAACCGTTGCAAGAAACAGATTTAGCAATTTAAACTTTTCATGCAGCAGTCCAACATCAGACGCCGCCAGTGCAAGTCATCCGTCATGGCAGTGGTCAGCACGGTGAGCGGATCTTAGTCCGACTCCTACTGACACGACTGGCTGGAGGAAGGAACTTATCGGCGTCATGCAAATTGCAGTTCATGGTCTTACCCAGATGCACAGCTATGAATCCAGATTTAACATTTTGACCTTCCATCCTTCATTCTAATGCAGAACGCTTGCTTAGTGTAAGCAAATTCGGTATTATTTTATGGGCAACCGTCGATTATCCATCAAGTCCATGGGAGATGCAGTAAAGGGAGACTGATATCCTTCCTCGGAGATTATATTTTATCAAGCTGTTGTGTCTGGGTACAAGTCTTACCTAGTACCCAAGATCAATTGAGCGTATTTGCTATGACTTATAAAGTGTGGGATCAGATGTTGCAGTTGTTTTGCCTGTGCTGTTATCGATCATTTTGTTCAGGCCTACGTTATTTGTTCGCAAAGGAGTTCAAGTCAGCTGTCGTTGGTTAGTGGCGGTAGTAAGCTTGTAAATTCATTTTATTGATTGCTTGAAAAGAGTTCCATATAGGCCTACGGACGTCACTTGATACCCTGTGCACAAACCCTGTGGGACTGGTCTGAAAAATTCTAGTGTTTTCTAACTAAAAACGACGTGCATGACGTGGTTTTTACCCTTCTACATGTAAATTGAACCAACTTGGACACGTTTTTGCTGTTTTATGGCTAGTGTAGGTTTGTATTAAATCATTGTAGGGAACAATTACTGGCGTCCGTATATATGGAACTCTTCCCTATTGCTACACATTAGGAAAGAGTTCCATATAGCCTAGGGCCCCACTTGACACACTGCACAAACCGTAGGCTAAGACTATCACCATCAGGCTGAAAAATTCTGAGTTAGGCCCTAACTTTAAGTCTTTCCTTAGTAAACAACTTGATTTTTCCCTCCTAAATTCATCCTGGAAAGAGTTCCATATATGGTCAACACTTGAGGCCCTGGGCACAAATCTATACTGAATTGTCTGAAAAAAATCTAGGCCTAAGTCATGTAAGTGTTGTCTAAGTAAATGCTTCAGAATGTTCTTTGCTAAATTTCACTTTTTAGGACATGTCACACATGTTATCACTTTCTGATGGCTGTTATAACATTTTAAGGGAAAATTAGTGTTGTACATATACGTATATTGAAAGTTTTTTCCTAACTTTTCTGGACATGTTTTTGCTTTCTGACGGCTACTACACATAGGTCACTGTAGGGAATAATTACTGGCGTCTGTTTATGAAACTCTTTCCACACGTTACATCATGGTTATATTTAATGTCTTGGTCACTTTGTATTAGATTTAAGACGATTTATTCAGATTTGGATATATTGGATAGGAAAACTGAAATTGACCAACGTGCCCGAGGAAGGTCAAACCATGGTCAAACGGTCAAAGGCAGAATATCCTGCTTTGTATAAATTCTAGCGATCATAATAGCTGAAACTTGGGACTTGCATAGAGTAACTAGAACCCTAAAAAGGACCTTAACCCTAACACTCCTCAGTCCCCCAACAGGTGAAGGATTGAGGAGGGTTAGGGTTAATGGACATTGTGTGACGTCAGAATGTTGAGAAGGGATTTATAGTGTCCTTGTTACTCAAACTAGGACTATCGATTGCTAACGGGATGGAGCAAAATGGACATGGAGCTGTTTTCTTCATGATGTTTGAAAGGATGCAGATATATCTGAACTGATTGACAGAGTACAGTCATGCACACATTTTCTGGATATCCATGCCTCACATGGGTGAATCCTGTCAACTTGGCACTGTGGGCATCGAGGACCGTATGCATGTGTTTGGTACGATTGGTGCCCGGTCGGGGCAATCACTCGCAATTAGTCCATCTGAATGCATGATTTACCCTAGATCCAATTGGGTTTTGTTTCTAATTCATAATTGTGAAGATTCTTTCAAAAAAGGATAGCTGTAGTAAAGTCTGAGATTGTGTGAAAATCAGCTGATAGCCCAACGCGATTGTGCAATCATGCTGATTGTGCCGAACACATGTACAGTGAAAAGGGCATCCTTACAATCCATCCACTTTTAGATGCTTGTCCAAGCATCCACACTACTTTATGTACATGTAGTTGCCATCAGTGACAGGGACTTTGGTCCTGAATTTGGATATCTGTCTTTGTCAGAATTTAGTCTGTAGACACAGGCCAAACTGAAATGAATAACAATGTGCTAAATGTGGCTAAACTAATTGAGTGAGGGCGGTTGTTTTCTAAGGCAAGCTAGAAATCATTTTATTACTCCGCCAAAAGACACTGATAGCTCCAGGAGCAGTTGTTGTTCCCTCAGTTACAGAATGTTTTTCTTTTAACAGCATGGAGTGAAGGGCAGTGCCAGAGTAGGAATGGAATCCCAGCTGAGGGAGTACCGAGCTCGCAAGGCACGGGAGAAGATGGAAGAGGAACGCAGTAAGCAAATGGGAACATGGACACACATTTGGGGAACAAGGGCCACAGCTGAGAGTCAGGATACCAGAGACATGCCATTGGAAGCTACTGCACAGGTATGTGCCGGTAGGGCCCGTCCTACTGGAGCAAGGGGTCATGCTTAACCACTTCCTGCCAGGGACTCCGGATCCAGACAGTATGTTTTATATGAGTGGCCGGGGTCTCCGAATTCGGACAAAGGGCACAGGGCCTTGTAGCAAAAGACTGTACTCAGAACAAAAGAACAGGCTGCTGGGCATTACCGACATTTTTTCACTCTCAAAAGGGGAGATAATCCTGCCATGTTTTGAAACAGTATACCAGGGTTTGGGGCATTTAGAGCGAGCAGATTACCACCGGGGACAAAAGCGCTCCACCACCGCAGCGATGAGCCACACAGCACTGCTTCATGCTAATCTGGCTCCTGTTGAAAAGAGGTCAGCAGCGCAGTGGGCCAGGTTCGTGAGCAAAAAAATATTACGTAACACCACAAAATCTGGGCTCTTTTTACAAGGCTGCAGGCCTAGCTGAAATACTCAGGCATCAATAGATTTCATCTGTCTGGCTAGAGTGGACACCAGACATGCCTTCATGTGTTTGTGTCCAGTAAATGAAGATAGGAATTTTTAAAGAATATTGAAAACAGAAAAAAAATGATAAGTATCCCGCCCCAGCATCATCAACATTGATAAATGCCCCGGCAGGAAGTGGTTAAGAGTGTAGACCCATCAACTAGTATACTTTATTAGACACTAAAAGTAGAGAATCCACATCTGGCATGATTAATGACACGCATACATGTACACCAGTTATTGAGTGTTGGTTCTCAAACTTCACTTGAAATACAGCCAAAAAAATCAAATTGCATTGCCGCGGGAAGAAGGACGTGACGTTTTGAGAAAAAAATGAAAACAGAATCAAACCAACAATCTCATGATGTAAAAACAGCATTGCTATTTACTGCACCTCAAAAGTGCTTCTTCAAGTGAAGCAGGTCATTTAAGCACCTCAAAATGTTTCTCCAAAGGATATTACTGCCACTGGTTCCCCAGTGGTTACAGATGTATGACCCCGTAAGATTGAGGACTGGCACTTGATATACAGCCACAGCATATAAAATGTGCACTCCCCCCAAAAAAAACATTGCATTGTTTCCTATTCATTAGGTTTTTACACATTTGAAGCAGAGCCTTGACAGAAAGATCCATTCATACTCATGTCGGGGAAAAAAATTTTTATTCCCTTGAATTGTACTTGTTCCTCTTGTTATAGTCCTATGAACTTCTTGGAATCTTTGCTTGGAAACCTCCAGGACCAATCATAACCTAAATTTTCTACAGAGTCATCCAATGCCTTAATAGCCCAATGCATCAAGAACACCTGAAGGATTTGGTTTCAGATCAGGTATTTTAAGTATCGAGTTCAATTCCTGCCGCACCAAAAAGTCTGGGTAGTTAAGCATCAATGTCAAGTCTTCATTAAACATTCTTGAACTTTATTCTATTTCTGTTGATAGAAGCTGACGACCCCCACTCTCAACAGCCCTCAAGAGTACGTTCCCAGGAATTACTTTCTACGGTTTCTTGCCCAGGATGACTCTATTCTCACCAATTTGACCTTCTTGAAAGTCCTACTATGGATTGTCCTCTTCGTTCTCTTCCTTCACCTCGAGTTTGCGGCTGTGTTTGTGGTTGCCTCATTCTTGTACATTATTTACTCAACCTTGGGAACCAGTCGGAGAAGGGCACCGGGGGAACTCAGTGCGTACTCGGTGTTCAACCCAAATTTTGAACAGATTGAAGGAACTCTGACCGCTGCGCAGTTTGAGCGGGAACTGAAATATGGCATAGGGTCAACAAACAAATGATAATAGAAGTTGGATACATGTGAAAGATTTCTAGCTCCAGATGGGCTTCCATTTCATGCCCATGAGACATCATGGTTGTCTGTTTGGATGATGGTTTGAGTGTTGTCTTTTTAACTTGTGAACAACTCTTATGCTGAAATGCCCACAAATAAGAAACAAACCTGTACATTTACTGTTGGTCTCATGGATATATTTTAGTCAAAACCTGGGAGTATTCTTACACATTTCTGCATACATGTACATGTCTCATTGTTTCTGCAAAGAAAAGGTCTGAAGTCGGAAATAACCATTATTATACCCAGTTACATCTTAACAAAGTGTTGCGATGTTGATAAATGCATTAGAAAAAATCAGTAAAATAACATGTACATGTACATGATGCCTGTTCCAGACATTTCTATTTTTGTTTTTCATGGGATATTATCATTCCACGTCACGTCGCCTTTAGTTGAGATAGATTCTGCTAGGATCAGACCTCTGAATGTCCAGCTTTGCCGGATGAGTTTGAAGTACAGAAGCATTCTTCAACTGTGCAGTGGCTAATATTGCATATACAGCTGAAGTACCTGAAGCATGCGCAGCATTCAAAGTGGCAGTAATGCATCAAGGGAGGGGAGTTGTCAAAGTGATAACCATAGCTCTGTAATTACCCCTTCCACTGGTGGCCCCTGGACTGGGTTCTTTGTCTGCTAAATGTACCCCTACGAGTTTTCCTTGTACTATTTTGTGTGCCTTCCTTAAACCTGAAATGAAAATATCTCTGTCTTCTATCAGTGTTTTTCATGTGGCTGACTCTGCCATGTCAGAGTTGAGATACATTATCCAATCAGGTTTGAACAAAGAAATACGAAAATATTCATTCCTTGAGAATAGAGGAAAAGGCATGTGAAAACAAGATTGTGTCTCACCTGCTTGGTTTCTTGAAGGAAATGTATTTTTAAATATGTGTATAAATTTTGTAAAGAAATAAAGACTAGTTTTTTTTAATATATTCTGTCCATTCTCTGTCTACCTGCAGAAAGTATGTTTTATTTCTTGTAAACTTCTGTCCAGTAGGTTTTACATGTAGAAATATAAACTTGCAGTCAATAGACACTTTAATCCACAACAGATCCATGTACATGTACAAGGGAAAACTAAATTTTGCAGTGCTAAGCTATGAAATATAAAAATAGGCAGGTGTTTCAATGTTTAAAAGAACATTCACTGGAAATTCTCATCATTTTGAGAAGACATTCATTGATAAAATGCAGGAGTACTTAAGAGAAATTGTAATAGCTGCATAATTCTTTTCTTCAATTTCAGTGGTGATGGATTGGGGGGGGGAGAACGCAAGCTTTTATGTTAAGTGTTGAAGAAAAGTTGAAGTTTCCAGTATTTTATTTTGGATTGCAATAAAAAAGAAAATTATCAGTTTCAATCTCAAATTTTTCATGAGTGTTTTTACTTACTATGTTTTCTATTCCTTAGGGTATTCATGCACATGCAGTATCATTTTGACACTTAACTGTATGCCAGCTAGCCTGGACAGTATCCTCTCCTTGAGAAATAGTGGCTGGCCTCTACCTCCTTCAAAATTCTCCCAAACTTTCTGATGGATCACATCAGATCAGGCAGGGTTTGGGTTATGTACACCCTCCTCTTTCCCAGTTAAAGGGGCAAAGATATTTAGCAGAACACACTTCTGATCAATTCATTCTCCTTCAAAACAAACCCACCACAGGCCTGAAGTCACAATTTGCCCCAATGGACTATTTCTTCTTCTGATTCGGTTTCAGGTCCCCTAAATTAAAAAAGTGGTTCGGAAATTCCCTTCACAATGGTTATAAGACAAATGGGAAGACTTCTGAGTCCTTGAAGAAACCATTGACTACAAATAACAATTTCAGTTCATCTAGAGTTCTGTGCGGTCCAAGACCGTACTGAGAGGGGCACGGAGTTCGATGATGTCAGTTCATCTGGAGGATACTGATGATGTCACAAGTTCCAGTATTTCCTGGTATGGCTGGATGTCAGCACTTGATACTCCTATCGATTGTATCTGGAAGAAAGAAGTGTTATTACGAGCATTTAATTAAACTACTTTTAAGTAATTTTTTTTGTTCAGGGTATTCATTCAATACGTATGCCAAGCACCAAAAGTAAAGATAAAACCCTGACTTGAAAGAGAAGCATTTTTATCCTTTATGATTTCAATTAAAAAAAATTCAATCTGCAAAAAAATTGGGGGCAATAATGTGGACTTTTTTGTTTGCCAAAGAGTATTTTAATACTTATTATCATAGCATGAGCAAAGACACCATTCACATACTTTATTGACAAAATTGAACACAAAAATTTTATTTAAATCTCACTTTCCTATATTCTATGAAAGGAAAGGCAACGCAGTATTTGACAACCTCTTGCAATTCCTGAAATACAAAGTACCAACAGCTGACAAGGATAATGCTAAATGTCCAAATACATCTGACAAATCTGCAATTACAAGGAGACAAACTCTAACCTGATCACCAAAGTAGCGTACGTCTAGAGCCAGTTGCAGGCGGATCTTATCATCATCACTGGTACCCTGCTGAGTGGGAGCAGCTGCAGCGTCCGTCTTACGCAGTGCCTTGAGTCGCTTCAGGCTGTCCTCCATCTTTTTGACCGAGGACAGGAGCTCTGAACTGATGGTCAGGTAGCTGAGGAGTCAAGCATCAAGGTTAACCAATTAGGAGTATTTTAGACTACACACCCATTATTTGATGAGATGTCATTTCTACAATAGCACTACACTCAGGTGTGCATTTTAAAACTTCAGCACGCATACCCTTCACAAGTTACAACAGCCTAGTGGTTAAAGAGGCATATGGTGCGTGTACAACCTGCATGTGAGCACTGTGTTATCACAGGAATGGTTTTATAAGTCCAGTCATCACATCAGTCTACAGCCCTTCAAGATGTCCACAGTGGCAAGGGTTCCGGGTTCTGCACATTATTCTCACTGAAAGCATGCTGAATATTCAACATAAACTACACCCATTCTCGGGTAATGCTTGAAGGTTTGCATGGTGGATATGCAGTAAGGCAAAAGGATTGAGGAGACACCATGTGAATTATTTCTTTTGTGAGTATGTGTAGTTTTGAAAAAGAACCGGTACTCTACATTTCAGACAGTGAGTGCCCTGTCCATCGTCAGGAGACTGTTGGATTCCAACTTGAGTGCTGCTTAAGTATCGGCATCAGCTACATCTGATGTCCCGTCGTGTCCAATGGTTCTCCTATACCCACGGACACTTCCCCCAATCCCAACCTGCTGCACGGGTCTCATACCCCAAGCAGCCTCTACTCCCTAAGGTCCCGCTCAAACGGACACACCTGGCTGAGAAGCCTCAGGTCAACACACACAGAATCCAGACACAGCTCCTGCCTAAACAACTCACATACAGCCAGAATCCCACTCCACCACGCCTCATCCAACACGTATAGTACTTACACAGCATTCAAACTGGAATCCAGCAGTCTTCTGACGACAGACAGAGCATTCACTGTCCAAATCGTTGAATGCCAGCTCTTTTCCAGAACCACACACACTCACAAAAGAGATAATTCACATGGTACACCCATTCTGTTGGAGACTGGTTCAAATCGTAATTTGATGTTGCATAAGATCCCGTTGCTGATAATTTATATGCAAACGCTATGCAGAAAGTCTGATTAAAGATGTTTTTTCAACAATGAATGCAGAAAATACTCTGGTTAATCAAAAAAGTCCCATTTTTGTAAGAAAACACAGCCTTTAATGAGTAAAAGCAAATAAGAGTCTACATCAAGTAGAAAAGCATACACAGCATTTAATCCAGCCTTGGAGCTATAAGGGACCAAACCACAAAGCTCTGTGATGTTTTGGTTAATCACAGCCAAGACAGCCCAAGCAAATGTCCACAAGTTTAACATACATTTTTGGAGCATGCAGAGTGGTTCTGGAGAGGCAAGTGTTTGGTTGCAGGTCTGGAAGGGCTCTAACTACTGGCAAACAAAATGTGCCCTGGGCATGCATTTTGACCTCTATCCATCTTGAGAATCTGACGGCTCACCTTTGACAGATGCTGGTCAGGATGCCTATCAACCACTGGTTTCTCCTCTCTTCCTTCAGCTTGACACCGTGTTCGTCCACAAACAGCTGCAAGGGTTTCAGCGTGTTGCTGACATAAGCTGACGGTTTGTTGGGGAGCTGAGAGAATAGAGATTGTTAGGAGTAAACAAATTTTCCATTACAATACCTCACATATTTACCGTCAAGAGCTTAACCCTCACTGATTCCTTCCCCACTACACGACTGTCACTTATTTTGCTGTTTACCAGGCAAACCTAAGAGTCAGCTACACAGGCATATTGAACGGTCTCCCAGCTAACCTGGGGTTGGCATGCAATTCACGAAATAACTGTGGAATTGTTGCATTGGGTCGAAAAAACTGTGCAAACACCACACCTGCACATGAAAAAATGTGTAAATATGTTTTCCTCCATTCAATGATTTCATATATTAGAGGTTTGGTAAAACAAACCTAGCATGGTTTAGTTTGAGTAGCTGGTGGTGCACCCCTGCATTGTGAGTTGACAAACTTGTTTTCCACTGTGTCATATTCGTGCGTACACCATTCAATATGATCAGCTCAACCACAATTCTGTCTCTCAACAAATTTTGGTCTTTGAGGGTACAAACCTCTCTATTGGTTCTCCGGTAAAGACGAGGAATGTCATTGGCTGATTTCAGATGTACAGCACACTGGCTGCAGACGTCCTGGGCAATATGCTCACCGAATGCCTCCTGTCGCCTCGACAGGCTCTGCTGAGACTCCTTAAAGGCATCTGGGTCAGAGGTCACAGAGGATGAATTTTGATTGCACAATGTGAAATGATTCTAAATTTAAGATGACAAATTAAGCTACTGCAACTTTTCCAAATCAAGAAAAAGACTACAGAAAGGCTCAACTTTAATTTGACATCCACATTCATTAAAGAACTGGCTGGGTACAACATAATTTCTATGGAGAGAAAAGGTAACGATCCAACCTCTCCTGTAGAAATATAAATGCACCTTCTAAGATAACTACGGAGGATGAACATGACACCAAAGGATAAATGAGTTACTGGAAACACCTACCTGAGAGAATGTCAACAGACTTGCAATTGGCAGCAACTACTCTAGGTAGAATGATGCGGTCAAATAGAGTGGGTAACTGAAGGAGAAAAAAAGAAGCAAAAAGAAACTCAAAACCAGTCTCTGGCAGTATGCACAGTAGGGAGACAGCGTACTGGCTGAGCCAATGGTGCATTAGTGGCAAATAAATACTGTGTCAAAAATACAGAGAGTGGCCAAATTGGAAGAACATGAGAAGGCGTGTTGTAAGGGTTGGTTGAAACTTGGAGTGGATTTCAGAATGACGTGAATCTGTTAGGGTACGGAAATCATCACACTTCTTGAAATCACGTCACAGAATCTACATTGCTTCCCTCCATCTGAAATATGAACCAGTCCCACCAAAGAACTTGCTCACAAATTCATTTGTTTGTGAACAAAAAGTTCAAAAAGCTGCATCTCCTCAAAACTAGTCCTTGGTAGTTCACTTAAGCAACCTCCTTTCCAACATTACTTTGCAGCCACATAACTACAAGACCAACCTGAAGGAATAAATTTGACAAGCACTCTGTCAAGTGATGATTTTTTTCTCTACATTTGTGTCAAGGAAGATCATAGGGCCAATATAGCCAATAAAAAGTCTATTGGAGTCAGGTCAGGATGATGCAGTGGGACTTTCCTCACTTTCCACCTCCGTGACCCGGGTTCAAATCCTGCCCAGGTCAACATGTGGCTTGAGTTCTCAGTACATGCCTTTCATGGGCTTTCCCGGGAATGTTTGTCTAGGGCTTTCCTCCAACTGTAAAACTGGCCCCTAGGAAGAACAGCTCATGACCAACAGGTCAATTAAGAATATATAAAAACCTTGCTGCATATGTGGTCCACGTCAACGACCAGGCTGACAATCTGGGCGATGGTAACCAATGGACTAGCAGCAGAGCCTCCAGCTGCAGCTACAGTGGTAATTGTGGCAGCACCAGCAACTGTCACCGTCAGGGCCTTGCCGCTGTCACTCTGGGAGCTAGAGTCACTCGATAAGGCCGATGATGCCCCTGGCTTTGGTGTTTCTGTCTTGGATAAGGGTTCAGACTCCTGCGTGTCTGACGCAACCTGTGGATGAAACATACTTTTGGGAATTTTTCTTTGTTTCGGTCTGTGTAACATCACGTGGGCACTTGTCAGAAACCAAGCACTGGAAAGCAAAAAGGGGCACTGAAACATTCCACAGAAAATTGATGATAATGATCATTTTGAAATCTTACTCCGACTGTTGCTCGATTACGATGGGGTCAATCCTAAAGCAAACAAGATGTGCCACCTTGGTCTTAAAACTGACCCCAGCCAGGGTAAGCCAAGAGAAAAGAATCTGACTAAATCCAAACCATGCTATAGCTTGTACTAAAACAAAGCTGTACAACAAGCAAAGTTGGGCAAGTTAATGTCTGTAGTGTATTGCTACAAGCACTGCACTGTTATTATAATTATTACACCTCAATGCATGGCAATCACTTCAAACCATTTACACCATACCTGAAGCAACAACCAGATTGGACAGGGTACTCCATTACACAAAGTCAACTTTTCCTGTAAAAAACCTTCACAAAGATTTCAATCGTATTGCTAATCCCTAATAATTGTAATTATCGGAGAGTAGTTAAATTTTGGGTTAAAAGTGACAAAATAGGAGTTTAGACAGGTGGAAAACACCTGTGGTCTGGAACCCTTGACTCAAAGGGCTAACCTGGGAAGTGTAGACATCTTCTATCCACACAGCACAGCGGGACAGCAACTGCAGCGTCAGCTTCCAGAATCGATGGCAGAGTGGCGACAGGTAGACGTCCTGCTGCCAGCAGCGATGGAGACACTGCCACAGAGTCTGGAAGGCATTCAGCTCCAAGTCTGATGTAGCTTCATATAGAAAAAGGGAAAAGGGGGGTCATAATTCAGATATTTAATTATCAAATATTCAAAAAATCAATTTTGAAATTGAATATTCAGAGGTGAAAATCCATAAACCACAAAAAGGGAAAAATTTCATTACTATGTTTTTGAAACTGCACTCTAAAAGCATATTCTCAAGGTGTGTTGAGTTAACTTAAAGGAGGCATGCCTAACAGTAAGGCCAAAAAATTCCTTTTCATTCATGTTTTTTCTTTTCCACTTAAGAGAAAAAGAACTGCAAGTTAAATACCAAGGTCTACAATCAACTCGAAATTGACTTCTTACCCAAATGTGCCTGATTTGGTTATTCCAAGTCACATTCACACAAAGGGTCTACAATTTTGTGCTGAAAGCAAAGATTTCATTTTTGGGAGGCAGGGGAGTGAGGAAATTTGTTATTGCCACACCTTCATGAGCTTGTGTGTCGAAAGGAGTGATGAGGGCTGTCTCCAAAGAACCAGCGATCTCCTGGAATCTGTGATGAGATTATACGAAAGCAGGAATGAAATATTTTGGTCTCTTGGAACAATTCTTAACTATTGGGGATGAGCAAATAACTGTGTACTTTTTAGTTGTATGTACTTCAGTAATGAATCTTAAATAATTATATCTTCATGTTTCAATCTAGTCACTAACAGCGCGTTCCCACTTGAATTGGGAAAAGGTGGATCTTGATCCAGCATTTTGGTGTGATTGTTATCTTACCGCAACGAAACCACAAGTCGCCTTTCCACTTACGCTTGATCCACCTTTTCGCACGAACATGTCAAGCCCGAAAGGTCATTGAGTTCGGTATTGCGCATGTGCTAGCTAGCTGAGCGCACGCTGTGTGGCAGTGTTGCATGCTGGGACAAGTCACATTGCATGCGTGTGACCCTTGCGGTGTTTTGGGTGCGGAGTTCTACTAACATAACGACCTAGAATCGGACCGAATGTTCAGCCTAGTACGTTGCCTCTTCAAACTTTGCTTCCGTTTTCGATACTCTGTTATACACTGCAGGCTATACAGTGGAACGCCGCTATACCGACCGCCGCTATACCGAACGCCACTATACCAACCGCCGCTATACCAAACGCTGCTATACCAAACGCTGCTATACCGAACGCCGCTATACCGAATGCCACTATACCGAACGCCGCTATACCGAACATTCTGCTGTACCCAACATCGTCCTTTGTTCCCAATGATTTGTGCACAGAACCGCCTACCGAACACTATTCAGTTCCCGAACATCAACATGATAAAAACAGTTGGTGTGTTTTTCTGTTGGAAAGTGACAAGTGGCCATTATTTCCCCAAGGATTAGAAGGGAAAGCCACTAGTTGTCAATGGTATTGAATAGGCACTGGTTTTGCGACTCCACATGATCGGGTGCAAAACTGCACGTACGCACACCGTGGCATTGCACTAACAATAGTCTAAAGAGGGCGCTGCTGATACACAAATCAACCGAGATTAACCACGGCATACATACATCAGAGATCGATCCTGAGCAGTAGCTTCGTGACTTTTAGGATAAACTTGATATCAATTTTGTGACTCAAGATTAAATAAAAAACAAAAATAATTAACAGATACATTTCTAGAAACCTTAAACTTGAATGTAATGGCAGAACTTCACAAAACCAGCAAACTATAGTATCACAAGAGAGTGCACTTCAGTTAGACAAGAGAGGGCGCTATTCAACATGGCATTGAAACGTTCGCTATACCGAAAGACCGCTGTCCCGAACATTCTGTGTGGACCCCGTCGTGCTCGTTATAGCAGCATTCCACTGCACTCTAATACGGAATTAGTTTTTGATGGAGAGCAAGTGAAATCAAACAAATGAAAAAGGTTAAGAAACGGACGAATGCACAACGAAAATTATGAAAGGGCAAGGCACACATCGCAGCATGCATGCATGGTGAAACATTTTGCTAGCCTGCAGTTCAGCAGTTGTTTATTGTGCATGCTGTGCACGTTAAAAATTTTCACATGAGCTACACACCAAAAAACATATTTCTTTGTTCATCAGACTGCAAAAGTTTCGCGCCACTCGTGCACGGACAGATGTTGATAGGTCAAATTCTGGATTAGATCCACCTTTTGCGTTCCAATCTGATCGTCATCCGACATTTGCAGCATCTGATCCACCAATTAGGGCATCTGGTCCCATAATTTGGCAAAAGGTAGATGAGATCCGCCAATTGGTGGATCAAGTGGGAACGCAATGTAAAGTGCAAGGAATGAGGAAGCAACCTAGTGGCATGACAAAGAACACAGGCTTCTGAGAAAATGGGTAGAAGCACATGAGAATGTCACAGGCCACGTGTGTCGTAAGCAATGTGTGTCATAGGCCATGTGTGTCATAGGTCATGTGTGTCATAGGCCATGTATGTAGTTGGCCACTGGCTATGTGAATCCTATAGACCATGCGTGACACAGGCAGTGTGTCACAGGCCTCATGTGTCACTGGCCATGTCAAAGGACTTGGCTATGACCAATAATAACGAATCAGCCTCATGAAGCCACCAACTTGCGGCTAATTCCATTTCTGACAGAAACGTGAGTCATTGTCAGCTGTAGCCAAGTGATCTGCAGCCAATGTCAGATACTGCAAGAACCATGGCATCTCTCACCTGAGCTGGAAGTAGACAGGCAGGCTCCACTTGGTCATGAAGGAGTGAAAGCTGGGATGGGCCCGCAGTCTCTTCACACTGGCCTGGGAACCACACTGAAGCTCAAAGCGTTCCACAAAATCCATGGTGGCCAGGTATTTCTGCAGGAGAGGGAACGGGAGTAATAAGGAACATTACTCACAGACAGTGGACCATAGGCTGTGCGTGGAATAGAAATTCTGGAAATGATGAAAAGCAAATGTTGACAACAACCACCTAAAATACCACAAACTTGAAACTGGTGCCCATGAGTCATAGCAAGAGTAGAATATACATCAATTATTTAAATATTGATAAGAATAAGACTCCAAGAATGTTAGCTTGAGCTAAGCTCATGGGTGTGGTGTCGGCTCTGTGCAAAGGATCTTATTGACGTCATACTAACCTCATGAAAGGTCGATGGGTTCCCTGCTGCAAATATGGACGTTGTTCGCGTTTCCAGACTGCTGGCTATCTCGGGCCAGACCGCGTTGACCAGAAAGTCGTACCCTCTAACAACATCCTGGCCACTGGAACTAGAAAGGTTAGAAGCATAAGAGGTTAAAAGTTTGAAGGAAAGCCTTGAGATTACTATGGAAAACAAGGATCTATGTTTAAGTCTAAGATGTCCCACTCGACCTTCAATAATTCACCATCTGATATTCAGTAACGTATTCCATATACAGATGTAACATATACATGTAAAACCAAGGCCATTTCAGTAAGAACTTCAATTTGTATTACACAGACCTTTTTCAAATACATTCTGGTCACAATTAACAACTTTCTTAAATCCTCCAGGTTAGTGGCCATTGTTGCAAGCTAGGAACTGTTGCCAAAGTTCACATTCTTTTTTTCAGTATTTTCTACTGAAAATATCTGTGTTTTGTGTGATTCATGTGATAAGAAAATTTACCCCCCGGGTTTTGCTGGCAAAAAAATTCAGTGCATGTTTGTGGCCATCTGACCTGCATTCATTTATCTCACTGTAATCTTTAAAGAATTGTATGCACACACAAAACAGAAAAATGATAGACCTACGTAAGTACTGTACCGTGTGCATAGTTTTGAACGAGGATTTAGCATAAAACAAGTGGATATGAAATATTAGACGACCATGTCTTCTACTGAACACCCACCTGGTCATTGGTGAAGTGACCTGTCTGATTAATCTACAGTGCTTTGGAATGAAGTCTAAGACACGAACATAGAGACCTTTTAAACCCTGGGGCTGGTTCTGAAGGGACCTCGCGTGAATCACCTACAGGGAGAAATCAGCCATTATCATTGGTGAAATGAAAGGTTAGCCACTCTGGCCCAGCAAGTATATGGAGTTGATATTTGAGCATACATTCAGCTTGAAAACTGCTCAGGATGACTCAGACTAAGGTCAAATGTTATGGCTGCCGCTGCAAGTTTTGCATATTCCTAAGAAAGTTACTGGTTAGTAACTGCAGCCACTTCCCATGATGCAGGCTGAGGTCACATGTTATGGCTGCGGCTGCAAGTTGTGCATGTTCCTAAGAAAGTTACAGGTTGGTGACTGCAGCCACTTCCCATGGTGCAGGCTGAGGTCAAATGTTATGGCTGCGGCTGCAAGTTGTACATGTTCCTAAGAAAGTTACTGGTTAGTAACTGCAGCCACCATCCATGATTCAGGCTGAGGTCAAATGTTATGGCTGTGGCTACTGAACATCGCTCATCTTGAAGAAAGTTACACATGGTCTTCATACAATCTTAGGGCATGCTTTGTGACATTCATCTACTCTGTGCATAAACACTGGTGACAAATAAAGAGGCTAATAGTGACAACTGATTGCCACTGGTGCCCTGCACCCAACCTCCATGCAAACAGAGTACATATTTGCAAAATTACTAAAGCCAGATCAAGGTGAACAAGCATGTGCACACCATACGCAGCCCCAACAGAAGTTGCCGCTTGTTGATGATGTTCCTTCTCTTGCTCAAATACGTAGTTCATATCTTTGATGAACTACTCGTATTGAGTACATGGAAAACATAGGCTGTAAACATAAGAGAGAGGAAATAGTGCTTCTGCTATCCCTACCCACCTCATCA
>NW_019091409.1:1321071-1359037 GCF_001949145.1 Acanthaster planci
ACCCACCTCATCCATAGGAGAGGTAACCTATGCTAATGCAATCCCAACCCATCTCATCAAGAGAGGTAACCCTAACCCATGCTAAACCAAACCCAACTCACCTCATCCATGTACGGCCTGACTGCAATCTTCCTAAACAGAGCCTCCACGTCTCTCATCTTGTCGATGGTAGCGTAGGTTCGTAGACACTGTTTGAGGATGTCCTTCTGTCCTGTCTCCAGGCCCTCCTGGAAGGACTTCTCCAAGCTGTGCTGCAAGGTGACAGTGATGGCTGCTATCCTCTGTCACCAGGAGAAAAAAGGTAGACAAAAAAATGTCCTGAAGATGCGATATTTGCAGTGCTGCTGGTGGCCGGGAAGCCATGCAGGACTTGAAACTAACTTGCAAATTGTTCTGTTTACAAATCTGGACAGTTTTTTGTCCTGTAATATGCAAGCACAATATAGATAAAATTGACATAATGCAGGCCATCTGCTCCACCGAATGACAAAGTCTGATTTATGATACTATACTAGGGACATCATATTCTGTAGTACTAACTAGGAAGCCGTGCTCATTATTTGGACTTCTTGACTCACCGGCCGGATTTTCTCCACGAGGGGTAGTCCCTTGCTCTGAGTTACATAGTACTGAAGCTGGTTGAATTCAGATGCCACTCGTTCTATCTGCTGACCAGACAGTTCTCTGGCAAATGAACAAGTTATTAATAATGTAGGCAAATGCAACAAAGGCCTCCTCTGGATTCTTGTAGCCTGCCTAATGTTGAGCCATATGTGGCACTTAATAATGAACACTTCATGTTCAACACTGTCTACTTTCACCTGTCTGCCGAAGCCACAGTGGACATTGGGACTAATGCTTTTGAAATGGGACCCCAGTGGCCATGAATATATTGTTGCCACCTGTTCGCCCAAGCCACCTGTATATTTTTGGCACCAGCTTATCGTCACAGCCTTGGTGGCCTTCTGGTTAAAGTAACCTTTTGTTTAAAGTAGCCAACTAGCCATCATAGCCAGTTTTCATTGCTCAGCACTCATGCAATGAGTGTCACTGGCATCTTAATGTATAATGCATCACACAATTGCAACCTCAGGGTGGTAACAGCAAAATAAACCTGCATCCTGAACATAGTAAGGTGTATGTGAAATCATTTTGAAATCAGGGGATTGAGGACTGTTAGGGTTAACCAATTATACACACTGTGCATATCAGTAAGATTTTCAGCACTACAGTGTATTTGGCAGCAAAGCTAAATGCAAGGAGGACTTTGCAATGAGGCTCACATGCTATCCTCTCCATCCTCCCCGTCCACTGTCGTTGAGGACCCTGCAATCTTCAAGATGCTCTCCATCTTCTCCACTGACTTGGTGATGTTGATCAACCTCTGAAGAACTGCCTGAAGGGCAAGAGTAAATGGAACAATCTAGGACACTGGGCGCTTTCTTTTGCCAATAGAACCAGTGCCTGACACTAGTTTACGAGGCCCTTCACAGCCAAACAATAAAGGACAAATGATTATGCTGCCATAGGTTGACCATGAGGCTGACAATTGGCACTATGGTGATGGAGAACCATTTTGTGGCTTCTCCTAAGGATCTTTATAAAATTGCCTATGACCTGGATTGGCAGCCAAAATTTGACCAACCTCCACTCTCGGTGGATGACAAGTTTTGCTGCAACGTGCAAAGTTAGCAGTAGTCTTCACTATTTAGTGTTTTGACAGTTGCACGGGTGTCATTAAAATGTTGTGAATTATTCTCTTACTCCTGTCCTGATGGCCAGTCATTTTTTTCAACCTTTTGTAAGCAATACTGACAACAACAAAGGAGAAAGATTTAATGGGTAATTGTCAACAGGGGAGTGGAGAGCTCAGTCAGAAATTGACACTTCAGTGTCTTGGAGGTCACGCCATAGGTTTGAAACCTGCTACAATCCTTTTTGGCTCATCTGAAAAAACATTACAATGTTACTTCTTCCTTGTGATTTGTTCGATCATTTGGAAAAAGTAAAGTATTGAGAACAACTGGCCTTTCAGGAATTCAGGCACTTTACGTAGGATAATTGTTGAGAATGTACCTTTTTCTCTCGTAATCTTGCACGGGCGGCCATTTTCTCCTCAACAACCCTGATAGCATCATCCATGGCCTGTCGGACAGTCTGCAGGAAAAGTCCACCAACAAAGACAGCCGTACATTTTCAGAGGTGCATAGTGAAATGGGGTGTTTGTGAGTACGGGGCCAGGGCAATACATTCCATGGGCAAACTTGTCAAATTTGGCAACAGAACCTATTCTTGAGCAAGACAGTTCACTATAATTGCACGAACACCAGGAAGATACAACTGGTTATCGCTGGAAGTTAGTGGCAAAATGCAACACGGCTGTGTCCACGTTCGTTCTTCAAGGATTAATATTCGGATAACCTAGCTTAATTATCTTCTATTTAAAAAGGAACATTCTTTTTTATGTTATGGAAAATTATTAATGTTAATTTTGAGAAATTCCCCATTGTCTCCGACTTTGTAAGCCATCTCCCCATTTGGAAACTCTTCAAAAATCAAATATCACCAGTCTTTCCGTGTGTTCCTGTAAACCCTGACGAGGAGGTGGTGTGTGATCCTGTTCTGAGAACAGTGTTCTTGAGTCATGTTCCAGCCATTCGAGGGCGAGAACAAGAAACCCATGTCAAGAACAGGCCGCCCGAACTCGACCAATGAGAGTACCTGTACATTACAACCAACTCAACAAATTATGTGCCCCAAGACTCCAATGCCCTCAGATTTATGAATATGTTCTGGCGTGAAGATGATCACGAAACAGTTACATATAGTTGACCTGGAAAGATACCTGTATCAAAACATCCCACCCCTTGATCTGGGATTTAATCTTGACTCCACCACTCCCTGGTCCCTCAAAATCCACCAGGAGGTTTGGAAGGATCTTGAAGGATTGAGGAGGATAGATCCCAGTCATTACAACTTTACACAGGGTTTGATACACCATGAAAGTTATATACCTGGCATTTAGTACTGGTTTAATGAACAGTAGGGAGTTTTAGGAGGATTGGGGAGGACTCCGGGCAAGGACATCTGGAGAGTCGGGGTGAAGGTTTCTACTCACCAGGACTTCCTCCTTGAACTGGCCGAGTGGAATAGAGAGATTACCAATTGCTTTGTCCAACCCAACCTGTTAAAAAAGGTCAAAATTAAAAGACTCTCATTCATATGACATGTATGTCATTTCAGAGAGCAACATGTACACATGGCTCCAGTCAGTGTTGTAGTTGGGTCGATCATAAGTCTCTTTCACAAGTCTTTCCACAAGTCCAGTCACAAGTCTTTTCACAAGACCAGCTGCAAGTAGCAGGGTAGGCCAACAACAATGGTGTCCATTTGTCACAGTCATAGCTTGTGATTTGACTAGTGGCTAGATGGTGTGTGATCGACTTGCGATGGACTTGCAGGGACTTGTAATGAGCTTGACCAAAACACTCTTTGCAATATAGTATTCTAGATGTTGTTGGTTGCAAAACCTGAGTTTTGCACTGCACGCACAAGGTTGGAAGACAAGTTGACAAAATCTGCATAGTCCTTGTTGATGAGTTCCACCATGGCATTTTTGAGGGATTTGAAGTAAATGTGCAGGTCCTCTCGAAGCGTCTCCAGCTGGACCCGACGCCGGCAATCTGCTACAAAGGCATCAACGTCAAATGAATCCTGGCAAAAAAAACCATTGAATAAAAATTTAAGAAACTCACATATAAAAAAATCACTCTCAAAAATTTAGTAGTAATACTAGTCCAGATGATCTTGGTATTTACTGTATGTGATAGACAGGTCAGATTTTTATGATAGTGGTCCAAACTATTCAAAGCAATAAAGATAATAAAGATATTGGGTGACAAAAAGATGGAAAAATGAAGATGAGCTAGATAAGAAGACTCACAATCGTATGAACATATTCAATTGCCTGTCTCCCCATAGTTGATTTTTTTCTTTTTTTCAACACGTTCATGAACAATGTTCATGAACGTGAAGAAATTTTACTTTAATATCCCAACCAAAGTCAGTTCAGGACAGCAAAATCTTCAGAACTATCCAGTTGTTCTCAGAATTATGGAAATTCTTGGCACACTTCACTTTCAAGACTTTCATCAGGAAATCTTCATGCAATAAAGGGGAAGAAAGTTCTGGTTTTCTACATTAGATGTTCTTGGCACTGTACGGCAACTCAAAGTGTTCATGAGTGGGCCCACTTTCAGCCAAATTTTCACCGTTTTTCTAAAATACATCTGGAAATAACAGATTGTGCTGAGCATTTATACAATTCTAAACATAACTGTATGGTGACATTTTCAAAGATCTTGGAGGTTCCTGACCAATTTTTTTAGGGGTATTAAAGTAAAATCTTTCCCATTTAAATATGTCACACATTGATAAAGAGCCATTCAGATCTGATCATGTTATGGCCAACTGATTGTTCTCTCCTCTAACCCCGGTGCTAAGGCTTAATCAGCTAAGATAAGCAAAGAAATAGGCCAAATAGCCATGACCACATAGTCATCAGGTCCCTAATTTCACTACCTATTGTCAAGTCTGATTCATTTTCACAGTACACAGTAAGTGATAAAATAAGGGACCTGGTGACTATACAGTTACAGACATTACAACTACAGACTACGTGCATTTGAAGACATTTTGAAAAAATGACTCCTCAAAGGTTGGGAGATAAGCCTTATTGCTAATACCGCATGAGTGATTTCGCGCAATGGTAGGAAGGCCCACAATGCCTTTCTACCATTGTGCAAAATCACCCATGTTGTATTAGCAATGGCTTAGGCCTATAGGACTAATTTGTCCACATGGGTCTGGATCTGTGTAAGTCATCCCATCACTGGTTCATTCCATCCATTAGCTGGTGTAAATGAACGAACGACGGATCACTGATCGTGATCCTGATCCATGTGAAACAAACTGGCCCAAAGACATGATAAATGCATCCTCAATTTTTTTAATTCATCATAGGTTGGGGGGCCTATGTTGTTTGGGACATGTCAAGGGTTTAAACTGAAAGACATTAATACATGAGTGGAGCGTTAGTACACCTACATGTACATGTATTCCTCTTTTACGATTTTGGACGGGATCATGACGCTAGCTAGAAACCAAGCCTACCTTCATAAACTCTTCCTTATCAAAACAAAGAGGGGATTTTTAATACATCATAGGTCGAGGGGCCTATGTTGTTTGGGACATGTCAAGGGTTTAAAATGAAAGACATCTCTGGCGATCGGTTGAGGGGGTGCATTGAACCCCTCCCAGCCCAAGGAAAAAAGTTAGCATGGCGAGTCCAAGACTACAATTCCTCCATCATGTCCATGGTCGATCGTGGACGTGCATGATGACGATGGACATGACGATGATGGATGCACCGAGCACCGCTGCTCGCTAGAAACTACATGTAGCTCTACTGAGTGGAGCGTTAGTACACCTACATGTACATGTATTCCTCTTTCACGATTTTGGACGGGATCATGACGCTAGCTAGAAACCAAGCCTACCTTCATAAACTCTTCCTTATCAAAACAAAGAGGGGATGCCGAGCTCGGCACTGGCATCAACTTGAAGCTGGCACCTGCACTCATATCGGCAAATTTTTAGCAACAGTATCAATCTAAAAATGCAAGGAAAACATGATTTCCGGTTTCCTAGCAAGGCCCGGCAGCTAGCTGGCATCAAACTCAATTCCACGTCCACGACTCTACTAACTGTCTTTTTCAGGACACTTGAGGGCGCTGTAGCCAAGCATCTTGCTCGACCATGCCACCGATCATGCCACATGCGCTAAACCTTAGCTGACGGGCTTGCGCGAAAAGACGCTTTCTTATCTTTGTAGTGCAACTCATTTTGGGGTGATAATTGTATTTAAACAATACTAAACTAACACCATTTTCATTTTTTCTGCTTATTACTTTTGTTGCTTACATTAACTGACCGGAGAGGCCTATCTTGATTAAATCAGAATGTGGTCTCCGCCCTAATCTACCCCCAGAACTGTGCTACTATGGATCACAGAGCAAGGAATATGTTTCTGTGCTCTATGCGTGGACCCATGATCTTATTCCTCAATCACCATGATCATGTCCACGGATCCAAGGAGGAAGGAATGTTAGCAATATTATGGAAGAATTCCTCCATGTGATTGGAGTAATAGTTGAAATAGAGGCCTAGCCGCCTACCAAATGAGAGCACCTGTCATGCCTGTAGTAATGCCACCATTGTCACTATTTTGCTTTGAAAATTTGTTCTAAGCCATTTTGACAGGAAAAAACATAACATCAAAACTACGTTAATGATGTTACTAATCCTAACTCTCAGACTCTGCTGTCCCTTGAATATGTACGTGTACATATCCTCATAGCATGAAATGGCTTAGAATTCGAAGTAGGAAATCTGAAATTCACATTCAAATGAAGAGATGGGCATTTTTATAACATTCTCAGTTGCACGAGAAATTATGAATGCCCTATCCTTGTGGCGAATTACAAAGAACAGAAGAAAAGCAGCAACTCCAGTTTTTATTTCACAAAGGGAAGGCACCAGGTCCTTCACTGTAGCATGATGAAACAGGTTTTGCAGTCACTTCGCCCTTTTTCCACTTCACCCACAACCACTTTGCCCATAACCACTTCAACGTTTGCCACTTCACGCTACAAGCCGCTTTGCCCATTTACCTGTTCCCCCTCATACCATATCCCTCATACATGTACCATAGCGCTCACTCACCACGCCCACGTACCATATCGTTCATGAACCACTTCGCCCACACAATATTTTGCATGGCAAATGCACGCCGTAATGAATAACTGACAAATCTCATCTATTAACAGGTTTATAACTTTTTTGTGCGTAATATTGTGGATTTAGTAATCAAAACATCAAGATCCAAACACAATAAAAGCATGTTAAATGGTTTCTGTTACAACACTCCGAAGTTTTGCAACAGTGAGCACAGAGATCTCATTAACCACTTGCTGCCGGATGGATTTTTCTTGAGCAAGACAAGATGTCGGGTCCCTTTCAAGATTTTCCATTTTCAAAATTTTTAAAAAATGCATCATTTCATTTATTGGCCGTTTATACCTACATGAAGGACTTTTGGGCACTACTCTAAAGCTGACAGTTAACCTTCATTGACTTTTGAATATTTCGGCCAGGCCTGCAGCCTTGGAAAAAGAGCCCAGATTGTGCGGTGTTATGTAAGATTCTTTTGTTCTTGAAACCGGCACAGTGCACTGCTGACCTCTTTTCCATTGGGGCCAGATTAGCGTGCAGTGGTGCCGCTGTGTGGTTCATCGCTGCAGTGGTGGAGATCTTTGTCCCCGGTGGTAATCCGCTCGCTCTACTCTAAATGCCTCAACCATGGTATACTGTTATACTGTTTCAAAACAAGGCTGGATTATCTCCACTATTGAGAGCGAAAAAATGTCGGTAATGCCCAACAGCTCAGTCTTTTGTGCTGAGCACAGTCTTTTGTTACAAGGCCCAACTCTTTTGTCCCAGTTCCGGGCTCCGCAGCTCTGCATAAAAAGCCTATGTAGTCAAAAACGGGTCGCCCGGCAGGGAGTGGTTGAAACCAAAATTACCTAGATGCATGACGATGACTCTTAATTCTGTGAACCAACTCACTGAAGTATTTCTGAAGTGGCATGTGGACGAAGTGGCAAATGGGCGATGTGGTAAATGGGCAAAGTGACCAACACATGGAAACAACCATGCACTACTTGGACCCTTATTGTAGAACAAAATACCAGAAACAAACTTCCAGAATCAAACTTTTAGAACATCTTATTAGCTCAAAACATGCTAAAAAGAGTAACACTTTTCCGGACCATCTCATAGTTGGAAGGGAGGCAGATTTCACCCCCCTCCCCCAAGAACTTGTTTGTACCACACCTGATCCTGTTACAACTTGGTATGCTTGTAAAAGGAGTCGGATCAGTTCAGTTCGGCCTTTGAAGCTCATGGCCTCACATGTGTCAGGCCTGCACACATTGAGCACCTTAGAGGAAATATTTAAAGTTGGCGTTTTGACAGTCAGTAACATCCACTTGTTACAACATTGGTGTCAAAATGATGTGCAGTGCATGAAAAACAGAAAGTGTTGAGGTATCATCAGATATCAGAGAAAATTTTATGGGGGATGGGGATTGTAACTCCCTTCCCTCAACAATATGGTTTAAGGGTCGCTCGTTTCTGAAAATTACCTATAAATGTAACCTGACTGATAAATGCAGTTTCAGAGAATTTTTGCTTAACAGCTGATTACTACCAGGGGAAGCCCCAGTAATTCAACTGTCCTCATTTTGCAATGATCTTCACAGTGTTACATTGTATATGATGTCTGCATGCTAGCGTAGAGTTTAATACACGTGTACATCGTCATCAGATCAGGCCAGGTCATCTGGTGCCGAGGTCGCACTTTTCACCAAGTGCTGCCTTGGGGGACGGACTTGCATTAGGGTGCTTTCTTGGTGCCAGACATTGGCCAATGACTTAAAGTCATGAGCTCTGCATGTATATGTTTATCTCCCTGATGCAATCATTGCACAGACTCGGAGGGTGTAGCTAACAGATTCTCGTTTATCTCATTCCTGTGCTGCATGTAGGTATTAATTAGTAATCATGCAGGCAATGAAATTGAGGAAACCAGTGAAGAAGTCAAGTAGAACAGGTCTACCCCCTTCAGAGACAGCCAATGCACAACATTCTCCTCAGGCTGAAGAAAGCGTGGACCCCAAACTCAACTTACTGGAAGTCACTATCTATTTTGTGTTGGTGGTCGGGTTGCTGTCTGCAGCTATCTACAATGTCTACATTTCTTCACAGGGTAAAATAATGTATATGTTTTCAAATATCACATCCATTATTTCAGTGAGGTGCCCAGTTTGTTCTTGAGGAACATATTTTAGTAAAAGTTCCCAAGTTTAAGTTTGGGTTAGGCTTCCAACTACTGTTAGAAACCTTTATTGATCTTCTAAGTGTATGGGTGAGTTCTTGCAACCCCTGACCAAGAACATGTTTATAATATCAAAGCAATAACCAAAAATATTGTCTACTCCCCCCCCCCAAAAAAAATAGTTGTAATTTCTACTAAAAGCCCATTGTCATCAGTACCTGGGAAGGACTACAAAGATTTCTTGTTTAGTTTTTTTCCTGGCACATTTTTCCACTTGCACATGATTCAAACATGGTGATGAAGTGCCCTCATCCCACCTCACTCACTGCACCTGTTCACCATTGTGTGCTGTTTAGTGTGCCTTTGAAACTCAACAACGCTCATCTATAATGTTTCAGTGAAATAAATTTCTCTCACCAGAGCATGCTGAAGATTTCGGCCCATACATCCTGCAACCAGGCTGGTCCCTCCTTGGGAACCAAAACAAGGTAAGCCCTATACCCCTTTTAGTTTTAAAAACCTGACATGCTTTGAACAGAGTTCCCTTAGTCATCGTCACTTGATCAGTGATGATATTCCTTTTACCACTTTGCTTTTAAACTACATTCACTCTGCATCCATTAAAAAACCCCTGAAAACAAGTGTCACAATCTTTTAGCCTTAAACTATTTATGCAAGACATGCAAGCAAATGTAGAATGGGACTTGTGTCTCACCTTTGCTCCAACCAGATGGGTGTTTCAGTGTTTATTTATTTTCCAAAATTATGAGAGGGGTTTATATGCATGTCCCGAACTACAAAGAAATTCACAAAGTTTGTCGGTAAATTACAGAATGGATTTATTTTTTTTCTTCCGGCCTACTGGAGTTCAGTGTGCAGCATACCTTGTTCAGCACAACCATTAAATGAAATTTCATATGATGTCATTGTGACCACTGTTTCTATTTATGATCAGAACTCTTCTTTTACTTCCCAATTCAATTTTGTGAACTAAGGATCGCACACATTTAATTAGAAGACCTTTTTGTACTTATTCAAGGGAAAATCATAATTGTGTCTGAGCACATGCTGTTGCAATCAAAAGCACACCCTTGGCAATCTTGAGATCAACGCCACTACGGGAGGGTTGTGCAAACTATGTACCCGTTTCTGTGAATTGGTTGGAATAGTTGTGTTTCCGTTGGCTTGTTTTCACCAGGACGTGTCTGATTTTGAGTGGAGTTACTGGACTGCCATGGTCACACCGTTTGTGCTGCTCCTGTTGTTTGGTCACATCAGCCTTGGACTAGTCGTTGAACATGCAGTACCCAAGGTCAGTTACAGTGTAGAACGCTCATATTAGGCAGTCCGGGCACAAGACGTGGCCAGACAGTGCCCAACAAGTGTCTTGGGCCCTGTAATTTGAGTATTGAATGAGACAGAATGATATATGATTTACACGACACATCTAAATGCTAACAGGCCGTCCAAAAAAGTACGTATGCCAAAGCCTGGGAGGGGGGATTGGTGCCGTTGCGTACATCATGCGTACAGAGAGAGAGGGGGGGTTCAAGCAGGTGCGTACCGTACGTAAACCGAAATTTGCCTGTAATGAATCTCCATCATATCAGTACTCTTTCTCATACAAATAAATAGCAGAATCAGCTTTTCCGCATTGAAATTCAAACACGGTATCCTCCACCGTCCACCCCACTATTCATCCTCCTGTGCCAACGCCCATTATAAGTAAACCCCAATGTTATACATGACACAAAGACCAGCAGCATCTTCTGGAATTGTGGAATGCGTATGCATACAGGGGGATTGGGATTGGAGCCACTGCCTGTGCCATATGTACAGATGAGGAGGGTCTGCAAAGTCGGCATTTTGTGTGTACCTACTTAATGGACGGCCCCTAAAATGAAATAACCTCAAAATCTGTTTACAAATTGGCCCAAACATTGTCTAGCCCTAACCCTGCTAGACACAGCACAGTGCATTAGGTGAACAAGTCTGATGCACTTTTGACGCACTTGGCAATCAACAGCAGCAAAACAAGCTGGCCATGTTGAGACAATAGAGCTTTCCACTAATAGATTCATAATTATGCACGCATGCGCACAAATGGCCTTGGCAGCAAGGGCCATTGAAAGTGTACAGGGGTGCGATTTTGATTATTTTTAGTGCTCTGTAAATTGACTTTACAATCGCGATTTTTCCTGTGCGCATGATATTAAGAGGCAAAATCCCGCTTAGATTAGAAACTAATAGCAAAAATGATTTAATGGGATTTTCTGAGGAAAAACATGAACAAAGTCAGAAAACCTGAGAGAAAGTTATCAAAATCGCACGTGTATACATTTTCGATGGCCCTTGCCGCCAAGGCCATTTGTGCCCGTGGGTGCATAATTATAAATTTATTGGTGAAAAGGTCTATGGGAGCTAGTCCCATTGAACAATGCCACTGTTGGATCGTGTGGTAACTGGCAACCACAGACTCCCAGGCTGTTTGGCCTTAGGGAGAGTTGACCTGTTGGATCTTGTTACTCTGGGCAGGCAAGCCTTGTTTGACAAACCATGCAGTTTGATATATCTTGCAGGGTTTCGAGCCAATTACCTTTGGAGGGTTATGGCTAAAGCCCAAATTACACAATTTGGATTTTGGATTTGGACGCTATTTACATTCCAGTTTAATTTTACTCAGCAAGGAATAATGCAAACTGTCTGGAGCACAAAACACTAGAGGCACCTCACTTCTTGATCGGATATCACACAATTCAATTTGGATATTCTTTTTTTGCAGGGGCTGGCGTTTATCTGTTTGTCAACCAAGTAAACAGTTTGTTGCAATTGATCAGACTGATGTCTTCAATACACTGCCCAGCATCAATGTTCATCACATCTGCCATGTGCAACTATTTCAATGCAAAGTGATAGCGTCACTGACCATTTACCAAAATGAATTGTAGATGTACATCCTCATGTATGCTTAACTTGTTACTGACTGGCGTACCAAGAAACCAAGAATTTAAACCTTCGGAGCTTGAGGATGAAGTTATGATTGTATTTAATTAGTGTAGTATTTGCAGATTTTTGTATTTGATTTTCTGTACACAAACCCACAGTTTAAGAAGCATTTTCTGCTGGTCTATGCCTTGACAAGCCTGACGAGTCTCTTTGGGCTGAAAGCCCTCTCTGTCTTCTTGCTGTACACCCTGTTGACTTACCTTGCGTCACGGACAAAGTCAGCAGCAGTGGTCTGGATCATCATTGGGCTGGAAATTCTCAGCATCAACTGGGGGTCTGTGTCTGTATACCTGGTGAGGCCTGAATTTTCTATTGCTTACTTCCTAGTTTGAGGTAATCTACATTTAAAAACATCTTTTTAAAAAGTGGGTTTTTATTTTTATTTTATTTTGGGGGATATGGTTGCTCCAAATGTAAGATTTAGAACTGATTGTTGGTACTAAGTCATTTGATTAAAGTTGAATAAGGCAATACCAGTCCAGTGATGATTGACTGCTACGTGAGAAGCTGTTACTAAGATAGCTCCACACTCATGCAAATGTTGAATTCGTTTTGAAATTTGGTTATAAATCAGCCTATTGGTCTGCCAAGCATTGAATGCTCACAGTTTGACTGACATGTGCACAAGTATCGTCCCACCTCACAGTAGTCTTTTAGCTAGGATTTGAAAAGTGGGAGTGCAAAATGAAAAGCATGGAATGCAATCTGATTAGAGTCCGAAATTTGTGTGCGAACTTGAAGCACGCAACACGAGCGCGTGGCGCAAAGTCCCTTACGACCGGGATCCAGGGCCTGCATCAGAGCCCTGGAAGCTCTGCCTATTTTACACACTCTCTGTTGGTCTCTGATGAATTTCTGACTTTTTTCTGAGAGTTTTGCCTTTTCAAACAAAAAAGTAACAGCTTTTAGAAAAAAATTAAATTGTAAAACTGTGTGCAATTGTTGTTTTATATAGTGTGATTAAGCAGCCCTGCAACAAAGAAGCAAATAATGACAAACAGCTTGGAGCAGATTTCTCGCAACCGCATTAGTTTGTTTTTTAAAAAACAGGTATGCAAGTAATACTTGACATGCTTTTTTGTGCCCTTTTTTATGCAATAGAGTACATTCGGATTATTACGTGATAAGCAAACAAAAATAAAATAATGATATAAAATGAATCCGGCAATTTGGCTGAGAACAAGCAAATTGAGTACAAGACTTGACTTCAATGTGGATGCAAAAATACATGTTGTACATACACACTGTAGCTTGTACTTAGGCTGTACTTACTTCAGATTGCAAACCTGGGGGATGGGTGGGGTGGCACTGACCTTTGCTGGGAAAGGAGGGGAGGCACACGGCCACTGTGGTTTTGTCATTGCCTCACTGATGGATTTTAATTGTGGATGCTGGCAAGGTGTTTGTATGGTCCAACATGCCAGTCTGTGTACATCAACTTGACTTCTTTTTCAAGTTAAAAAAAATTAATGCTCTGTGCACATCCTGACCTTCTAACGGTGAACATTTTAAATTTACTGCGAGCTGAGGACACTTCAGCACCATTGTCTGTACTACTTTGCGAAGGAGGAGCTTTTCTTTTGCTTAAACAGCTGTGAATAGTGTGCAGTATTGTGTTCATTTGACTTAAAATCGGGCACAGATGGTTCTCTCTTGATCGATTTTGATCCTTCTGAATTAGCCCATGGGTACATGTAGCTCAGTTGTCTCCAGTTACTCTGATGAGCACAGCGAGTGGACAGTGCCCTCAAACATTGAGCGCAACCCTCATCACCATGAGGTCACCTCCTTGTTGCTGTTCAATCAACAGCGGTCCCTCTTCCCAGACGAAGAATTATACAACCACGTGGTCTTCGGTACAGCTCTTTGCCTGTGTCGTCTTCTCAGCTTCAGCCTGGAGTACTGCAGACGCGTCCAGCAGTTGAGAGCAGCCGGTGCTAAACAGCAGGAGGGCACCGATGAAGGCTGGGGGCTCTTTGACCTCTTGGTGTACAATTTCTACTTGCCACTGTTTGCCAGCGGACCCCTACTGACTTACGACAAGTTTTCACTGCAGGTGAGTCGAATTCTTGTCTTCGGTAAGTCTTGAGACTCCCTGGAATGTTCCAAGCCTTCTGCTTCCCAGGATTTCTAATCACTGCAGTCGTTCACTGTTTTCGGTGTTTGTTCAAGCAATTAGAAGTGAACGCTTTTTATCAGATTCAGCTGCTTTGGCAGAACGATCCAACTGATTCCCTTGAAATTGGTCTTTTAAAGATTGCAATGTATTCCCCACCAGATGGCAGACCATTGCTAAGCTACTTGTACAGCATGTGCTTGATCATTTCAACACAGAATACAAATCTTCACATTCGATATTGAAAGCAGCAATGGACATAAAGCAGCTGTCATCCTCCATCCCAACTAGTTACCCAACAAAGAATAACCAGGAGTATTTATCTGTCTTGCCATTCTCAGCAGTTTCCCAACATTAAAGGAACCAGGAAATGATTTTTTTTCTTAGAATCACTTTTTGTGTATATCTGTACTCTTCTTCCATGTTCGAAGACTGTTTGATATCTTTTTTGAGTTATGTGAACTGAGCGGTGCACTTTTTGAAACATTAAAAATTGACCAAGCATTTCTGGACAAGTGAGGGCGCTTTTGCTTTGATGTAAATCCAGGAGGACATGGTTCAGGTTGCAAGTTTTCATGTTCAAATTGTGAACCCAAATTTGCCATCTGGGAACATTTCTGTGAAAAAGATTTTTGCCGGATTATTGCCATATACTTATACAGCAATGAATTGCCAAAGAAAATAAAATCTGCCATAGCAGAGGTAAAAAAAAGAAGTTTTCTGTGCACAAATCAGTGCAACATTAAGATTCAGTACCATGAGTGACATTATAGTTGTGGTCATGAATATGCAAATATGCATTAGCATAAAAACCAAAAAAGCATCAAAATATGGGTTAAAATTGCAAAACAAAAATTTAAAATCAGGTTAATTGAAACCCAAAGATGCAATTTCAAGGGTTTTAGTAAAATTTGTAAAAATATTTCTACTTCCTGGTTCCTTCAACATTATTCTACAAATTGATGTATCAACACCAGCAGAGGCCAAGATTTGCACAAGAGAGCATATTTTAACACAGCACTTGTTCTGCCACACCGATCATATGGCATTTACTTTGCCCTGTGTACTGTAGCTCATTTGTTTGCACTTCCTATGTCAGATCAATCAGGCTCCCAGACTTTTCACAAAGGCCGAAGTTAAGAAAATCCTGAAGGAGTCTTGCCGTTACATTTTCTGGACAATCTTTGTTGAGTTTGTGCTACATTTCTTGTACTTTCCTGCATTCCATCAAGTCCGACTTGTCTTCCAGTTCCTCCCAACATGGTCAATAGGTGAGTGAGCTTGGTAAACAACTGGCTTGCAAGGACAGCAAGGAGAACCAAATCTTTAACAAATATTTCCAACTGTGTGGTCTCTTGATTCTAGTTGCAAATTCTCCATTCTCTAGTCAGTATTTATGTCTTGTTTACCTCTTTGGGAACACATAGTCTAGGTTGTATCTGGTAACTTGTGTTCACAAGCAGTGAACAGAAGGTACACATGAGCAGCTTTACTCAAGTTCACGTCTCATGAAAAAATCAGGTGGAGACGGGTTGATGGAAACACTACGAAACAAGGCATGGCAGACTCCAAACTTGCTGTTGGGAACAAGAATCAATTTTGTTGGATAGATTGTCATCATGGCAATATCAGATTCATTCAAGCCAAAAAGTGCTAGAAGGTGAAGTCTTTTCCATGGTGTTTAATGCATATGACTTGTGCAGGCCGTGACAAATTTTTTTTTTTTAGCTTGCCGGATCGGGCAGGTCATGCCATAAATTTGCTTGCCCGAATTAGATCAACACTTGCCCAAGATTTCTCAGAATCCACGATTATTATGGTTATTTAACTTAGGCCTACTGCATGCATGCAGTCTTTTATTAGGCCCCCAAAACAGTTGTGCTTCTAATTACATGCCTCTTAAAAATAGGGTCAGTAGGTTGGAATTTTTTTTTATTTTTGGGGGGGTCAATTTTTTCGTTCTCATTGAATGGCATGAATGGGGACGACAGCTTCCAAAATTATCTCAAAAAGTGATGAACACCTGTATTAATCGATGTAAAAATTTCTACAGGCGACAATTCACAAGAATTATGGGCAATTCACACAGTGTGACTCAGGCAATCACTGGCCAACAATGTTTCGCGTGGTAAGTGTGCGTGAGGCATCCAGACCAGTGGGCAAAAAACCTTGTGCCCTGGCAGGAAATTTGTTGAAAGACGCTCGGTTCATGTACGAGCAAATTAAACTCAAATTAAACTCATGAACACAAAAAATACACACATTAATAAGATACCAAGTTCTGTGAAGAAACTTATAGAAAACCTCTTGCAACATTGATTTTTTTTTTTTTTTTTTTTTAACCTGTGGCTTTAGGGTTGCGTGCATGTATGGCTGATGTAGAGCAATCGACCGAAACGTACAGTACATGTATAGACTGGTTCTGGTTGCTACATTTCTTTGCATGGGCACGGCGGGAACCAGAGCAGCTTCGTTTAATATATTGAGCTTTGGGCACACGTGTTTTCACCACTGCGACAGTGAAACGTTAATGAGAACTCGTGAAAATAACGGAAGTATCTTTCCAAAAATTGCAAATGTAAGTACGAAAACATACAAAAACAAGCATTTTAACGTGAGAAAAAGTTATTGAAAGATATTTTGTGAAGACAGAAAAGACATCAGCTTTTCCGGACTTGCCCAAACGGTCACACCTAGTTAGAATTTTAATTGCCCGAATGAAAATTTGATTGCCCTGGGCTATCGGACAGGTGATTCGTTGCGGCCTGGACTTGTGTCTTGTTCCCTGAAAATGAGGTGTAGTAGCCAATGCGTGCCTGGACTTGGTGTGGACTCCATACAGGAAGGGTAGATGACATCGTGTGGCTAGTATTAACACACGACAAGTTTTCTTCTGAATACGCACAAAACCTCTTGCATCTTGCTAAGGAGTGTACTTGAGTGTGGGTACATAGTAGCATTATCGTATCTCCGTTTTTCTTTTAGAGGTTTACTTGTGGGCGGAATCAGAACTGTTATGAATTCTGAGGAATTAATAAGATACATGTACTATCACATACATTGGGTTCTGTTAACAAGAGATGGAGCCTGCCAACCATTGAGCTACATTAAGGCGATAAGCTGCATACATGTGCCCATTGGCATGTTTACATCTGGGGGATTTTCCAAAACTCGGCTTTGTCACTCCGTCAGACTTAATCTCTGACATCAAAACCACTTATAGCACTATACTGTTTGCTCCAGTAGCAAAGCATGAATTTTTATTGAGCCCACAACTTCAAAGATGTGATGAACCATCAGACAAAGCCGGAGATAGGGACGAGTATTGGAAATTTCTTGGTTGACCTCCCCAGTGTGTTAAAGATAGAACCATTGATGTTTTCAACCTGTATTCAACCACTTATAGTATGAAAATAAACTTGAACCTGAAACTTCCCTGCTCACATTACGTACCTGTACATACTTGAGTATATGGCACCAATTGTATATGATCGTCACCCTGGCCTGTCTGTATTTCACCAGTGAAGGGGTAGCTGTGCTCGGTGGGTAAGACTTGTCTCCTTTCTTTTGTCCACTCACAGCTGGTGTTGGTCTCTGCCACTTATTGTTCTTCCAAGTCAAGTACCTTGTGACTTACGGCTTACCTCGTGCTATAGCACTGTGGGACCGCATCGACGCACCATTGCCGCCTATATGTGTACTTGCGATGTATACATTCCAAGACATGTGGAAGTGAGTGATCAGAATTCTGAACAGGTTTTGTTCATATTTCATAATCAGGGATATTTGATGTGGAACAAATGTACAATTGTATAAAGGCACAAATACTTTTCTCTCACACTGATAGATACATAGGCTTTTTATGTTTCAAAATTGCCCATTGTGGTTTTTAGAAACCTCCATATCAATCGAGCTGATGTACATTGCACAAATACAACTTCAGTTTAGATAATTCAAGCTCAGCGAGTGTTGTTCCAACTTTGGGGGAAAATTGAGGCACGTTTGGGCGACAGACGTTCGGAATTAAGTAGCGTAAATCTGTGCCAGTCAGTGGGGGATGGGGTCATTGGAAAGTCTAGTGACCTTTAATCTAAGTGTGCTTCTTGGTGTCTCCCCCAAACTGCAGGAGGATGGTTAAATGGTTAAAAATAAGTGGAGGGAGGAGCCTGCATCCACCTCCGTCCCCACCCTTTTAGATTTACATCCATTAAAGTATTTTATAATAAATTTATCTTTCCTACCAAATGATCTTCACATTACTTTTCTTCCCATCTTCTCCTACAAATGATGTACATGTACTGTTACTCCTTTTTGTGTCCTTTGATCCCAACAGATACTTTGACAGAGGTCTTCATTCACTGTTGGTGAGGTAGGCTAATTATTGCAGAAGTATTTCTTTTCCACCTTGCATTTCAGTGGTATATTTGCCTTCCTCAAATCCTAACTGCACAAGGAACCAGTGCTGTCGTCTTTAAAAATTAACTTTTTGAGAGACATCAAGCCTCTTGTAAAGTAATCAACGCTAGGCTCGCACTTAAACTTTGTAATTTTTCATTTTAGTGGATTTTGGAGGATCTTGGTTTTCATACTGGTTGTCCCAAAACAATTTTGTTCATTTCTCACGTAACCTTGTTAATTTAGTGATGGTGAGCCTGAACCAAGCATGATTGGAACCGTAAAAATCACTCACTTTGGATTTGTTAGGTGCAATTTACATCCCCTACAATGATCGCATAAGTTATACCAGAAATTCTTGCGCAAGTCACAAAGTTCCTCATTGCTTAACTGAATTTGTTGTGGGGCCCATGTAGTGAAACTTGGCGTAAGGGAAGTCATGCCATTGTGTGAAAAAAATCAGCTGCTGATGTCATATGTGTATTCCACAGCACTATCTACATTCCCATGGGGGGCTCCAGGCACGGTTTCTTCCGTCAGCTCCTGGCCTCCATGCTTTGCTTCTCCTTTGTCTTTGTCTGGCATGGCCTGGAGACCCATCTCTTCTACTGGGCTCTGATCAACTGGCTTGGCACGGTCAATGAGATGGTGATCCAGAAGGTTACCCACTGGCTTGGAGTCCTCCCTTATCTTGTGAGTAGAAATGTTATGCATGCAATCAGGTCCAACAGTCCTAACTAACTCAAAACATGATAGCTATGTAGACCAAATCTGACCTGAAACAGATTTGAGCTCCCCAAACCGAATCTTACATACATAATGTTAAATTTAACCCACATCAACCCGAAACTGTACCGACCCTAAAAACTTGGCTCAGACAGATATTCCTGTGCAGACAGCATTTTGTGCCTCAACTTAACTGCATTGCATAAATTCATTTGGGAAAAAATTGTCACCAGAACACAATACTGTTGCAGTGCAAGGGCGGAACTAGAGTGGGTTTGAGGCCGAACCCATGAGCGCAAGCGGTCCGTGAAAAAGAGTGTATACAACGGTGTCGCCCATCAACCCCTCCCTTTCCTGAAAGCTAGATCCGCCCCTGCAGTGTATCTATTTTACAATCGAAGTTGAAGTTTAGAAATGAACACTGTTTAAAAAATCATGCATCTTGGTCATACCATGCACTGTGACTCTGCAATCATAATGCATGATGTGAATGTCCGAAATGCTTTTCGCCCCTAACGATTTGCAAGCAGAGTAAATACATTCAAGGCCCCTCAAATTATGAGGTGAATTAAAATGTTTTCATTGTCTTTCACAACACATAATTACTGATTTCCTTAAAATAGCAACCCATAATGAATACAATTGAGTTTCTTTTTTTTCTTCTCAACAGAAAAGTAAACTATCCTCCTCCATGTACTGTAGATTGTTGGGTTTAATACTGACTCCAAATTTCATGGCCCTAGCCTTGTCAAATCTGGTGTTCTTGGGAGGCATTCGCACAACTAATACCTACTACTACAGACTTGTACAATCAGGTAAGATACTCACTGTAAATTCACGATTGTTGACCACAGTTTTGCGAGACAGTGCCATTTGCTTACAGGCAATTTACATGTAGTGGAGTTTTAAGAGGTTGTTTGTGGCAGCCATCTTCCCGGTCAGTGCTTTTGTTATGGGGAATATGCATAAAAGGTCTACTCATATATCCCTACGGAATAGAAACACTGACTTGAAAGATGGCTGCCATGCACAACCTCTGTTGGAGTGAATTACAGACAACAAAGTGAACATGAGGCAGTCCACAAAGACAGACATCTGTGATTCAAGCAAAATTTCTGTAGGAGTCCAGAGAATGCAGATCAAATAACCTAAGCATATTCACTTCTTCAATTTCTTTAAAGCAAATCTCAAGTTTCGTCTCATCATCTCGTTTCCACAGATTCACCCTGGCCTCTCTTCACAACTTTCATCACATTTTACGTTATTCTGCAAGTTGCCAAGGCAGCACATCAGCACTTTGGCAAAACCTATTTGTGTAAAAAACTTTATGCAAGTTGAAAGTGACTTTAACCTGTCCTATTTATTATTTAATTGTCTGAAATACTTTCAAAGTGTTCCAAAGAGTAAAACAAGATCTGGAGAATGAAATGAACAAAGTAAGTTAGTACTGAGAATAATTAAGATAATCAAGAATAATTAAGAGTATTATTATTACTGAAAGTAGGTCACTTGGGAGACATTCCCATAGGAACGTGCACAAAATTTTCCAAACTTTACTGTCCCATAATTCAATATTCCCTAATCCGATCTTAACCAAACTTTGCATGTTTTCCTTCCAGACCCTAATCTATCATCTCTCAAAATGTGGACAATAAAAATTTTCCTCCTTTTGGTATTTGGAGCATTAGGGAGACATTGAAATTGTCTCCTTAATGACCGATGTCTCCCTAATGTTGAAAAATTTACCACAAAATGTCTCCCAAGTGACCTATTTGGAAATATTTATGAAGTGCACCTATCAGACCAGTACACTTGTGCTGAAGATGCTACGCTGTTATTGTCTCTGCTCACTGGACCAAATAACAGCACTGAAATCATCTCAGCTACCTTACGAGAATACAGCTTGATGTTGTTACATGTAGCTTAGTTGCAAACCAAACAACCATCTTTGCTTTGTTATTTTACATTGTTTGATTCTGATTGCTAAGCTTTTGTCACTTATGTTGTTTTTTATGTTATCTTTGTGTTTTCTGTTGTTGTCTCGATCTGGTATTATTTATTTTACCATTGGTTGCTTATTGTTAGTATTATCTATATTCTGTTAAAATCTTTTCACCAGCATTTCTTGACTGATCATCCATGTATGGACCTTATTTTTCTCTATTTTGTACATGTGGGCTCCTGTAGTGTTCATGTTAATATAAACTGCTGTCTTTTATTTACTTCTTTTGACATATATACAGAGAGAGGGTTTTCTAATAAGTTAAGTTTTTGGTTTGTTTATCATGCTCTATGTTTCACCTTTTCCCCTTGCTATAATATCATTTTCCTCTCACTCATAAAACAGGACACCTAGGAATACTAAACTATGCATTAACCAATTTATCATTAATTTTTTTTTTAAATAGGTTGTACAGGAATTTTCTTCATTGCCCGAGACTAACTGATACGCAGCAATACAAAATGTATCAACACAAGCAAACTGGTACTACCAAAAGAGAAGCTTCACTTTGTCGATAAGCTTGACTGAACAAAAATAATATCAAAGATGTCTTGGTAGAAATCAATGGAATTTTCAGCAAACAAAAGAAAAATGATCTTCCCAATGATTTCAAGAATGGTGACAATCTCATTTCCAGCCCATCTGTTATAGCTAAAGCTTTTAACATTTTTTTTACTGACACTGGTTCCTCTTTAGCCAGCCAAATTTCTCCTGGTACTCATTTCACAGAATCTTTGCATATAATCCTAATTCTTCCTTGTTTTTCCTGACCTCTACTAATAGTCAGGAAGGTTGGCAGAAAGCTGAAGAGTGGTTTTTAATGGCTTCTGCTCAACCATGGTGAAATCTGATCTGTCTTCCATTGCTCACCATCCTAGTTGGCTTTTATTCTGTCCTGTTTAACTGTTTCTGTTCCTCTTGCTCCCAAGGTCATTGAAATCCTTCCTATTTTTAAAAGCAGCAATGCTCACATAAACAACTACTAGCCTATCTCTATTGTGCCTTGTTGTTCCAAGATTCTGGAATGACTTGTCTTCAACTGTCTTTCTCACTTTTATTTCTCATATTTTTTCCGTCAACATTTGGGATCTTCACGATCACTCACTACTTAGTTCCAAGCTTTGACCCTCCCTGTTTTTTACATATTTGATCGAAAACAACGTGTACCGTGTACCAATTTTATTTTAATTTCCCCAAAATGAGTCTGGAATAAATGTCTTTCTGAACTGAAATGAATTGGATCTTGCTGTTTGAGATGAGTGGTACCCTTGACTGGCCTTGAGCATAGAGGTAATGTTAGCATAAGCTGATTAAAATCACTGTAGATGCTTATAGACTGGCCATGCAGGATAGGTTCCACATACGCTTCAGTGACATTTTTATAGATAAATCTGGCATCATATCATGTGTATGTGAAAATCGCAATATTTGTTACAGTTTGTTTTCCTTTTTTAAACAAAGATATACATGTATTTTGATGTATTTGAAAAAAGTACAAATTAATTTTTGTCTCCAACAGTTTACATTTCTCTGGAGCACTGATTCTTTGATATTATCTTTTGTTACATTTTTCTTTTGTTAAAGCTGTAAGAATCTTTATAGAAATGTAGAGGTATGTCTACACATTAAAGATATTGTCAGTAGTGTATCCAGATGGGTTTGCCCACAGGAACATTTTACCTATAAATCTCTAAGTGGTTGAGAGGGGAGCTTGTTAGAGGATACTTTTAAAAATGATGGCAAACTACAGTTTGTTCAGAATCTATATTTATTGTCTGTGTATAGACGAAATAATAAACCATGGAATTGCTATCACTAATCATTGGCATGCCCCCCATGGCAAAAGCAGTGTAATAACTATTGTACAAACCAACTGTTCTGTAACAGTCAGTTTGTTCAAAATCTGACAGCATTGTAGTAGAGATGCCTTAAGATCAGAGGACCACAAGATCAACACAAGACCATCCATCACAAGACCTCTAGTTTGAACTCAAGTCACAAGCATACCTACGTTAACGACGCTGTTCATCCTGTTTTGTGTGACCAGTTTGGTGTCTGGTCTTGTGATGGTCTCGACTACAACATTGACTAGCACTATTCTGGCCATTACAAGGTGTTCATAAGTTTGCATGGAGGCTAGCCAGGTATGGTGGTTTTAGCCTTTTGGAAGCATGGCGGACACAATAGGAGGGCGCTATTTGAAGTGGGTAAATTTGGAGCAAACAAAGATTCTACCCAAACCAAATAGAACCCTCCTATTGTGTCCGCCATGCCTCTAAAACACTAATAGTGCAGTCTATTGTCAGAAAGTAAGAGAAAAAGTCATGAGGTATAGTGAATTCTTTATAAATTGGTTGAAAAAAATGGTCAATAGATAAACCTGTGTTGATGTGTTTTATACTTTTGTATGAATTTGATAATCTTTAATGGAGAAAAGCTTTTTAAGATGAAAATTCCATTTTGCAGCAGGTTTCACCGATTTAACGGCCGTTGCATTGTAGAATGTGTGCCATTAGCATATCCAAAAGGATACATTTATAAAAATATGTCGGTCAAAATTTTAGAAATCAAGCATGTGCGTTGTAGATTTTGTTTCATCTTAGCCATTCATGTGTGTCCAAGAGATTTTGGTCTTTCAGTGGCATTGTAAATTTTTTTCCAGAAATTTACTCAGTCATTCAGAGATTCCGGGTTCAGAATATCCTTGGAGGTAGGAAATTTTGCTCCACATGAGACAATTCTGACGTTCCTGTGGGAGAAAAATGAGTTGCATTCAAAACTACCGCTAACTACGGCTAAACTGACTAGACTCAAGGTTGAATCCTTAACAGCCAGGGGATGAAACCGCGGTTTGGGGTGGCTCAAAAGTGAAGTTCATTAACTTTCTTGGAACATCCCCATCGGTCGAGGGCGATAGATGCTGGCAGATGGCTGGCAGTGGTAGCGCATAAACGTAACGCACGGGGCCACTAGAGTCGGAGAGTTGCGCTGCGAGAGCATGCTCTCGACCGCAATTTGTACTCCCGAGTCGAGTTGAAACTTTCCAGAGTTTGCAAAGTCGGTTTATTCGTCCTTTTGTGTGTGAGGTGAAGGACTTGTTAAAGTTTATGAATCGCCACGCATCAATCATCTAAACCGTTGATACACTGTGACCACCAGTATGTACACTGTATGTACAATGCGTGTGAAACGCGTGTGATTATGATGCTGAAAGAAGGACGTGTTTGTGTTGAATTTCGTACTGTTCATTCAGTTATGCGTCAATGATACATAATTCCTGACCTAAAGAGGAAAATATAACAACACTCTGCTGGAAAATCTGTATCTTTTTGGATGAAAAGAAGGTAGGTAAAAGATTAAGAAAAAGTTTCTTTGGCAAGGTTTGGATGAACACCAGGCCGATACCATTGGCTAACAGCTTTGGATGAACACCAGGCCGATACCGTTGGCTAACAGCTAGCCTAACACTAACCCTAACAGTCCTGAATCGTCCAATTTTAATATGATTTTGCACACACCCAAGGTTACTAATGCACTGTAGATATATGCACGCTAGCGTATAGCCGGCCCAGGTTGGACATCTGACCATAGTGTTACGTAGCTCCATGATCTAACGTACTAGTAGTAGTACGGTCAGGAAGTCCACCTGGGCTACCCCGGTATATATGCACGCATGCCGCATGGTTGGAACCTTGGTTTTCGTATTTTATCATCAACATCGGCCAAGTCCCCAAAATTCGTTTCCCTCGACTTTCCTCATGCAATGCACTGTTGCCATACTTCTTCATATAAGACTTCAAACATACCCAGTTAAATACAGTTACTTTACGGGAGTGAGACTCAAGTCCTAAGGATGGAGCGGGAGTGAGAGTCTGTGCCACGCGCTAGTGGGGCTAACTTACAGTGTACATGTGCCTTAAGAGTGTCAAGTGGTGTCCGTACATGAAACTCTTCCCGATGTTCTTTTAAATTCTGCCATCCAGCCACATGCAGTTATTGCCCCCAAACCGTCAGCAGTTACTGATAGTGATGTCATTGACTTCGTTTATTTTCCAGGTTGAAATTTAAAAATTAAATGGACTTTCAAAAACTGCTGCCAACTACATTTGTATCGGAACTGATAATTTGTAACTTGTACATGTACGTACATAGCAGTTGCAGTACATTTGTATCTATATGTATAAAGGGTGTTCATCACATCTCCCTACCTGTAGGAAAAATTGTGATGTACCCGGTAGCCATTGGAATATTCGATTTCGTTTAAGTCTCTGGAAAAGGTAAAGCAAAAAGTTTGATACATTATTTCTTGCATGTAGGCGTACATGTACCGGTACATGTACATCTTGCCTGCAAAGTGTCAAAGCATAAGCATTGGTAAAGAAAACATGGGTGTGCAGACTTTTGGCCACTGTACAGATCAAAATGCAGGAAAGCTGCCAGTGTGCACAAATTGCAAGAACGTAGTTTATAGAGTCAAGGCACTTTCCGTGTAAATGACTTGTATAAATTACAAAGTGTTATTGTTACAAATGTTCACAGGAGTTATATGCACACATGTATTTGCCTTAAAAAAACAGGGTGGTAATATACCGGTATTTTATGATTTATCCAACGCACTGTAATAAGCATGTATGCTACATTTTATGCACAGAGATTTTTTGAAATTAATACATGTAACCACACAAATACATGTATGCCAGTAGCCACCCATTTTTTCTTAACTACATGCATACATGTACCTGCACCATTTCTAATGGTAACCGTACATGTACGTCTATAACCTGTACGTGTGCTGTCTAACCATTGAGAAATGCAAGCTTTTGAGTTAAAATTCATGGACACATAGTCCTTTTTTTAATTTCTGAAAATGCCAGTCTGTAAAGTGGCACCTCATTTGCCAGATGAAGTGAGCACTTATTGAATCTTGGTTGACCTGCTTCAGGTTATTTGACCCTGTTGTGTGTCTGTAACAATAACGGACAATATGGAGATTTGGCAACAAAGTTGGATAGACTCATTCACAGACCCTGTGGTTGTTGATGAAGCTGTAATATTGCCCAAGCCCGAGTAAAAAAAACACAACACAATCAAAGTCTATCAGCACGGCAGTGCACACCAGTCTCTACTCAGGACAGCACAACAAAGGCGCTACGTGCCCTCGCATGTCATTGCAGCAAATTGGAGTTTCTTAATCCCATCATCGGTTCAAAACAAGACTGGTGTTGTTGTCCCACTGTCATGCTTTTCCCTGCATCAGAATTCATCGGCACAGGGGTGCACAGTTTGAAAAAAAAACAGAAACCTTTTAGTTTGGATAGGCAGTGAAAAGACAGGTGAGATTTTTGTCACCCGTTGCCAATGCTGCCACTACCACAATGCCGATTTGCCACGGGCAGAGCACTCGGCACACTGAACGGACTAGAAATTTCTTGCCTAATCTGTATTGATCTGCATAGTGGCTAAACTAAATATTATATGGTCGGGGTAGGTATGGCGGTGTTGTGAACTGGGGCAACAAGTGGTAAGTGTGTTTGCCCAGCTCGTCTTCAAGAGTGTGACAAGAGGAAGGCTACAGAATTTTGCCTTGTCGGTTTGGGTTAGCTGTTTGTCTTGTGGACAGGAGGAGTTTCAGGATCAATCATCAAATCAAATATTTGAAGTCTGAAAGTGTGAAACTACTTCGTCTGTACCTTTGTAGCAAACTGAAATGATTATTTCTCTGTAACCATTTCTTCAAATGAAATAAATGTTTGGAAAGACTTGTGTAAATGCAAATTGTACATGTTCATGTATGTATGTGACCCACACAGTCAAATATTAATTTAGTAAGAGTCTTGTAGTGGTCATTTAATGTTTTTTATTATTTTTTTTTAACAGAACATTCATTTGATTTATCTGTATACTCGTACATGTTACAATAGCTGTTACTGACAATCAAAGGGCCTCTTTGGTTGAGCAGTAAAATTTCCTTGTGCATTTACAAATCACTTTTTTTTTCATACAAATATATGTTTGTACCGGTAAGTTTAAAACGTCCACACATTTCAAGAAAGTGGGACAGTATCTTCCTTGTTTAAACCATGCTTACACATGTAAATCATGGAGGAATGAATGATCCCCTGTCAAGGAGACAGTTCATATAACTTTAGAAACATGCGTACATGTACATCACAACTGGTACAATGTACATGAATGTACAGTATTCTGATTGTGAAATCTTCATTCTGAGAGATGCCAACCGTTTGCAGATGTATTGAATCGCTGTCTTGTGCTGAGTAGCTGTTCTTTCACATTTCACATGCGGCATGAACTGAGGTCATAATCACTTCCATGTTGCTATACATACATGTAACAACATGTATTGTCCCCCTTCAGACAATGTGTGAATGGGTATTTTGTTGCAAAACTACAGTATACAATGGTGTTGAGATCAACTGTGAATTACATGTACATTGTACATGTACATGTAAAACCTACTCTTTTAAGGGGTTCGTGAACTGAGTGAGCGTGTACTTTTTTGTACATTGCATTTATGAACTTGTAGTCATGCGAAAATGCCATGTTTGACACATGCATGCTAAACTTACCATAATACATGTACATAATTTGAATTTTTCTCCTCTTTCTTTTCTGCTCCAGAAGACCATTCTTTCCAATTGATTTCTGCAATACAGCGAATTTCCTTGCGGATGCAGCGGTGGACCAATGTGTCATTTATTTTGAGCGCAGCAAACTGCCCAGATCCGTGTTAATGCTGTGTGTACTATAAGAAGAGGACACCTTTGATGAAAATGGCAGTCAACCCAATGTTAAGGACTGTACATGTAAGTACGTACATGAACATGTGTGTATACAATCCATCAACAATCAAAATGGGATGAGGACAGCGTACTGAAAGAGGTAGGACTATTTGTACTCCATCTGCTGGTAGCATCACATTGACACAAACGACAAACATTAATCACTAAAGCCATGCTGACTCTGAAGAGCCATGCGGCTAACAATGGGGCTGTGGGGAGCTCCAGGCAGCCCCGACAGCCCATCGAATCCTGGACATCGAAGACGGTCAAGATGGGCGAGCGGTCCCGACAGAACGGACTGATTAACTCTCCGCGGGGCTTGTATGGCAGAGGCAAGGTGCCCATCACCAGCAAGCAAGGAGTGGGAGGAGAGTGGGCATTAAAAGAATGCGAGGTAAGCTAACAGATGTAAAGCAGTTCTATGTGTATTTACGGCATCTTTCAGTTGTTGTGTATTTTTTCATTTCTGAAGTTGACTGAAATTGACAGAACAGGTGTTTTTGTACCAGTTACCGGTACACGTACATACATACTGTATACTAGATTGTCAAACTTCCATTTCAGACATTGTATGGGCAGTGATGAAGTGAAGACATTTATTAATTTGAATTGAATCAATTAAACTTAGTGTTGTTTTCCTTGTGGTTTACAAATTCACCCAGTTTCCAAATTTTGTGTTCTGAAATTATCTGGCACCGGTACCTGTTTTACGTGTATGTATTACAGGAAATGTCAAAAAGAAGAGTCTAAAAGGATGAACCTACCGGTACTACTGTAGTATTTTGTTTGAGAGAGTGCATGTCGGGTACTAGTACATGTACATCTACATGTACCAGTATGCAGGGCCAAACATGTATTTGTAGAGGAGGGGGCCCATTATTAGTTTTAAATTCAGGACTAGAATCTCAGAAATTCTTTAGTGCAGTAATATGTTGTTAGAGAGGGGGGTTAACCCTTGGTCACAAACTGTTAAATGCAACGTTTGTGCATACCGGTAAATTGTACGCACATGTACCTGTACTGTGGGCACTTTCACGATCAGAAAAATGTCACACAGAGTTAATTTTTATCAGAAAAAGGTCATCCAAAGAGAAAAGGAAGTGGTTTTGAACTTCCAGAAGTTAATTGACAGTTTACAGGGCTGATATGTGTCAAATAGGCTTTGTACATTTCAGTGAACAATCTTCTCTTAGCCAACCCCATGGTAGGCCTACCCCATGGTAGGCCAACCCCATGGTAGGCCTACCCCATGGTTTTGAATAAGAATTGTCTATAGGACTGTGTTATCTTCAAACTTAGATTTTCCTCCGTAAGTTTTACCCTGGGGAAGTTAATAAAATCCCATTAATCAAAGTCCAGCATGTTGATAAACACAGCGGGTCACAAAGAGTTTCTGTGAAATGGTCCTTATCCCCCCCATGAAGATTAAATACATGTAATGCTCAACTGGGAGGGTTTCCCTGGTTTGCCTTTATCCATGAAGAAAGATACACAAGATAAGAGGGGGAAAATGAAACTCTGGAAAGTTTAATGTACTGTTACAGGTGCATTTACATGTATGTGTTACACTAAATGTAAAGGTTGGTGAAGCCGTTCAAATCTTGTTGACGTCAACCTTTCCTTGAAAAACCTTGAAATCACCTCTCTGAAAACTTGAAGATGGCACTCAGTCACCCACTGTGGGACTTGTCAACCATTCATTCTGTCCTATTCATAGTCTGTGTCTTCCTTCAATAACCCTCCCAATCAATAACTACAATAGCAGGGCCATTGAAACAGACCACGCGGAATGATTAAGACCATTGAGACTAGGCGACTGGAGGGGGGTCGTTGTGCGCGTCGGTCTCAGTTATAGATTGATAGCTGTCATTAGTTATGATGGAAGCCTCTTTACTAGAGCATTAGGAAATGTTTAGTCTTTATTGTTCAATTGGTGAGAGATAATCCACCTTTTAGAAAGGTGGGCTTAACATCAGAAGGCTTTTGAGCGGTATTTGTACTGACAGGATTTGTAGACTGTAAAGGCAGTCAGAATATTAAGATGTTATATGAAACACTATACATGTGCATGTACTACCTGTACATTTGCTCAGTATTGTGTGTAATGTAGCCCGACATGTACATTTACCGTAGATGTTTTCGTTACCTCATTAATGTAATAGAAATTGGGTGTACATGTATTTGCATGCAAAAAACTTCCAAAAGTCTTTTTTTTTTATTGGTACAGGTACATACATGTATCTGAGAGCCAGGGGCGAGATTTCTCAGCTTTTTAGCTGATTTCAGCTTTTTCTTGTTTTGGATTTCAGCTTTTTTTCCTCACTGGCTGTGTACCAAAATGTTGGAGATTTTCACAGTTCAGCTTCTTGATACATTTTTCCGGCTATTTTCAGCTATTTTTATTATTGTTTAATCTCACCCCTAGAGAGCTTAGAGAAAAACTACAGGATATAATTCACAAATATTGAGCAGGATTTAAGGCCAGGAACCATGGGTCAAGCTGCTTGCACTTAGTTAAATGACCCTCGGTCTCCACTTAGGCTGATGTCTTGACAACTTCATGTAGAAATCTTCTGAGCAAGATGTAAATTCATAGCAACATTGATACCGGTACATGCACATGTGCTGTGTGTCCATAGTCAAAATAGGAATAAGTTTTATTTAGTAAAGTGAACAAAATTTATTGATGCTGCATGACGCTATACAACTCTTGTATACTCAGGGGGCTGTTGTTAATGTCTTTTGAACTGACTGATAAGCATAGTTGTGTTTGTGTGAAAGTGGATTGAAGATAAGCATGCCCAGCATTTGATTAACAATATTAATGGACTCTCAACCAAAACCACTGGACTAGGTTCAGGACGTGTACTTTTACTTGAGTTGCCGGTAGACAACCCTCAAATATTGGTACATGTACGGTAATGTTCTGGGGTGAAAACAAGGACAAAACTCTTTTCATTTGTCTGTCTAATCAAGCAAATCAAACATAAAGATCTTTGGTCCGTGGATCACAAAATGTAATCAGAATCCAGGTAACAAAATGTATTCTTTACATGAAACTGTACTGGTACAAACCGTCACTGATCAATTCTTTCCTACAAAGACTGTCTCAGTCCAGCGTAATGATAAACTGTGAATAAAAAAAGACGCTTACAGTGTATAGTCCAGTGGTAGAGAGCTTTCAAAAGTGGTAAACTGGAGACTATACTGTATGTATATGTACATGTGTACATTGTGTCTACTGGTACCATAGTACATGTACATGTACGTGTACTGTTACCAGTATGCGATTTCTAGCCTTTTAAATTTTCCTTTTTTATAATTCTGATTTAATTTAAGCAATCCAGCCTTAAGTCTGGATGTTTTTAATTAAAATTATTAAATACTTATAATAATTATTATACTAATTATTAAATAATTAAAACTGTCACCTCAGGAGCTTTTCCTGGCGGCCGTAATGGTTAACCTTTGCTGCACAGACTAGCCATTCTGTGCATACAATGTAACACCACCAAAAGATGGACATCTTCACCAGCCTGCCTCTCCTTGCAAAAGGGGTTTCAGTGTCTGCCCCTGCCTTACAGTGGTCTGTTTGACCTTTCAAAATTGCGAATCCCAAAAGCACAGTCTCCTTTTTTTCTTTTTTCACAAACTTTACCCAGGTGATGCATTCCATTGCTGTTTGGATAAACCAGTCTATAAAGTCCCATTTCCAATTCCCAGTGAGTGTACTCAATATCATTTCGATAGCAAACATGATAAGGCCACAGTAAATAAAAAAAGCCACTTCAATTGAACAAACAAATCTCAGACCATTGGCTTTTGAACCTCTGGAGCCCATTTAGAAGATAACCTAAATTGTGAAGTGAATATTTTCGGATGACATTGCCCTCATGGCCTGGATGTTGTTATCAACCCGGGAACATTGTAAAAGATTTGTTTTGGGCTCTATAAGGTGCTTTTACACAGACTTTATTTATGGCAAAGATGAGTTCTGCCATAGCCAGACGTTCTTCTCTGACAGATGTTCAAGGGCTTCAGCCAACAAACAGACAGGGTAGCCAGAAGAAACTCAAAGAGGTACAGCAGGGCTAGGTTTATAAAATTCTAATGAAGTCACATGCAGGAAGGTTGGCAGTTACTAGGAAGTTGATTTGTTGGTCTATGGAGTTGTATGCATGTACCGGTACATGTACACGTGTGTGCACGAGCTCTTTACATCAGTGTTCGTTGGGGACTTGTATATATACCAGTATTGCTCTTTATATAACGGGGTTTTGCCCTTACCCAACGTACATGTACATATATTAGCCCTAACCCTCCTCAATCCTTCATCTGTTGGAGGACTGAGGAGTGTTAGGGTTAATAAACACTGTATGCTCAATGCTTGTCCGAGAGCTTGCGAAAAAAGTCACAAGCTTACTCGGGTGGGACTCGAACCCACGACTTCCTGCTTACTAGTGCAGATGTCTTAACCACTGGACCACCGAGCTTGTCGGGGTCGGCTGGCCAGTCGTTGGGTAAGGGCAAAACCCTGTTATATAAATTAACATCTCCCCAACGCAAAAATACATCTTGAAAAAAGTATTGCTCTTGTTTGTTTTTGTTGGTTTCTTATTTTTTACTGGTGCTGCAATTATTTTCATTGGTTCCAGTATATCTGAATGGACAAGTACCTGTAAGCGTGTATGTATCACACAAAGTATGTCCCGAGTCAAGTACTGGTATACATGTGCCAGTACATGTATGTACATTATTTGGGCAAAGTAGAAGTTATGTACATGTACATGTAGAACTGTGTACATACATGTATACGGACACAAACTAAGGCAGACCATGTGCAGACTTCAGGCATTTCCTTGATATGTTTGTCAAATCTGACCCTTAAACGTGTGAACAAGGAAAAATGAGAAAGTTAAGTGAATTGCAAACCTGAAGGTACAAGACGTCTTAACTCACGGTACGAGTTGCCCAAGGTACGAGTCATGATCAGTCATCCAAGGTACGAGTCGCCCAATGTACGAGTTGACTCGAAAGCTTTCAAATCTATGGTGTGGCACCTTTGATTTAATATAGCAAAACATGCAAGACACAAATGATGGCACATTGTAAATTCATGGATGTTCTGAAGTACATGTACATGTATGCAAAGCAAAGTTTGTCAAGTTGTTAGTGTACCATCAGTGCCTGTCAAATCGTACATACTGGTATCATCCCTAGAAAGTGCCTGTAAGAAAAGAACTCTAAATGAATACCGTACACAAAAAGCTTACTGAAGGCAGCCAGTTGTGAAGCACCCATACAGGTACATGTACATGTAAGTGTTCTCACATTTTACCCTCTTACTGTGTACAGTGTACCGGTAGTAAGCTCTTGTCACTTGCCACAGTATTGGGATATCACCATTAAGCAAATTTTCACTATGGGGTTAGTTACCATAATATTATTCCAGATGTTAAAGTCAGTCATGGGTCCGTTAACAGGATGATTCTATCATTCTGTGACAATTTCCAATGGGCCTGGGATTGGGTTTGAATTGAAGGTCTGTTTTCTGCCTAGGTGAAAGCATGAACAAAAGCATGCAGAACAATTAAAGCATTCATGAATTCAAAGTCCAGAGAGGTTTTCATGCATTCAAAGTCCAGAGAGGGTATGCAAAATTCTGTTGCCTTTCCGATGTGCCTGTCAGATCTCCATTTTGTTGTAATGTACATGTAAGTTCTTATCGGTACCAAACATGTTTGGAGACTAAATATTGACACACATACCTATTGATGGTGTTCACATCGTGAAAAAAAAATAGAATCACTTTTTGACAGTGGATGAATACCAGTAGTTTGCAGTGCATCCTGTGTTACCATGGTGACATGGTTTGACATTGTCTGTATTTGTACATGTTCACTGCTCTGAACTTACAGCACATGTGTACATGTACATGCACATGCATACATGTGTATGCTACAAGTGCACTGTAAGCCATGTAAGCTGTAGTTCATGAAGTATATGTACGGTACAAGTAAGCCTACATGTACGCTTGAATCAGGTTAGCAAAATATTTGTTTCAAAACTCAATTCTGATCTTTTTTAAAATCCTAATCGATGCTGACACTTTTTCATACTTGTACTTGAAAATTTGTCAAGTTTACACTTGTTAGTTACAACCCTAACAATACACGTGTATGCAACAAGATTCTTTGGGGTCAGGGATAATACTTTTTAGCACTGGTCATGGGGGCAAGAAATACAAATACAATTAAGCAGACGAGGGTTTCAGCAAGTTCGTTGACATCAATATTTTCAGAACATGGAAGTTTATAGAAGTTGGTCAGCACACTGGTTTGGTTTCCTCTTTTATTACCACAAGGGAGTGTCCTTGCATTTGTATAGAGTGAGGTGTATTTTTTGTACTGGTTGAGTTTCTTCATTTTAGCAGTTGTTAGATACTTCAATGAAGAGATTTCATTCAGTGTGGCTTGCCTCATGCTGCGCTGGCTGTACATGTACGGTGTGTAGGTCCCAGGATGAGGAATAGACAGATGCCAAGACCCCCCCCCCTCCCCTGGCAGGCCCCTTCATTGTTTGTTCTTGAATAATAAGAATGGTCTTTTTGTCAACAATTGCCTGTAATCTGTAGGCACCAAGGGGTTAATCCTTTCAAATTACACAAACTCACCTGTGCACCAACATACCTATACACCAGCAACCAAGGATGTGTGCCAGTGCATTAGGGACAATTTTACCAGCAGGCTTAACTCACCTAAACTATGCAATCTGTGATCATCAAAACAAAAATCCTGGAATACTTGTCTAGATTATTCAGCAAATTTGTAACAGGCATCCTTTCTTCTGGAGAATTTCATACATACATGTACTTCTACATAGTTCAAAGTGTTTATTAACAAGGGATACATAAAATAACAGAGGGATTACATGTACATGTACATCCCACAATGCGCAACCAGTGCCCATAGTTCTGGCCCAAAGCCACAATGATTTCTTTGGCAAAGCGGTTGGGCTTCACAGCACCACAGGCTGCATCAGACAGCAATCACAACCTCTTTTTTCTGGTCTGGCAGGAGCACACGACATGGTTGAATGGCATTCTCAAGAAGCACAAGTCGCGGCCAATCAGCGACTTGAGGAAGAGCATCTCGGATGGATTGACGTTGGTCAACATCTTGGAGATTTTATGTGAGTACATGCACATGTTCATGTGTATTTTTATACATGTATAGTATAGGGCTTGTATTTAAAGTTGAATACATAAAACAGATAGTGATACTGTACATCAAACTTGAATTGACAAGTATTTTTTCATAACTTTTCCCATTTTCAAGGGCGTGACCAGTTTTTATGACCTGTTTTTGATAGTGCCTATGCATGCCCGATTAAACTCACTGTAGTTTTACTGTTGATGACAGTGCTCAGTGTCGTTTCCATGGGATGACCCATCAAGGAACTACCAATACCACCCATAAATCACATTCTTTTGTGTTTGTTTGTTTGTTTGTTACAATGAGAGATCCTTTCCATCGTTTTGGCCCAAGTCACTTATCTGTTGGGCACAATATACCTATTTCTCTTTAATGACATAAACGAAAGAGGTTATTCTTGTTGAATTCTAACATGTCTGAAGCTAGATCCAGTGGGTCATGTCAGATAACTTACTGGTTGGTCATCCTGTAATAATGGGCCATGCAGGACCTAGATTGTTTCATCTAGAGACATAAGAGTGGCAAACCAGATTACCAAATGAAAATGATCACAGACAAGAGTACAGTGTGCATCCCAAATGAGTTTTTTAATTGACTGACAAGTTTAAAGAAGACCCGTAAACCCAAAACAATTTTTCTAGGTGGCAGTGTGAAGAGCACACCGAACATTTTAATCCACGCCGACAGTATATTTTCACAGCAGCCTGGAAAGAGTTGAGATGTCATACCATGTATTTGCCAATTGTTTTGTGCACACACTCTAACCAGTGGAGACTGTGGAGATGACCATGTTGAATTCAAGTGTGGCCATTGTGCACGCATTCCGAAATTTGTATCCTTGTGGAGGCATGGCTTTGTTCTCCAGTACTAATTCGGTCGTATGTGAAACGATGTTTTCAAAATGCTCTCATCTCAACATGAATCACTCTCCTGGACTGAAATTTCGACCGAATGTCCCTGATATGACAAAAATTCAATTGGCGACAGATTCTTACACATTAAAAATTTTTCTTTTTTAAGCACTTTCCAAATATCAGTTTTGTGCAATCCTTGTGGAGACCTATTCACCTTTAGAAATCCCTTGTAGAAACCTGTTCAACCCATTCTTCTGGGTCTCCACAAGGCACCAGATTTCGGCACACTGTGTGTGCCTGAGTAGTACTAGGATGTTCTTTTATTATGACTCTGGCAGGGCCATGGGCTGCAAAAATGAAGCTATATGTACAAAGTACAGTGAGAAGTGTGGCACACATGGAGAAGGATTGCAGGGTCTGGAGAAAGTACATGTATTTAAAACTTGGCCAACAGACTAATCCAATTAGATGCCATAACTGCCACAGCACTGCACTTCAAAGGCACATTCTTCAGTTTGATGTGCATGTGTATTTGGCAAATCATGACACCTTATTGGTTGAAGAGTCATGTACCGGTAACATGCACATACGGTACCACCTGTCCACAAGCATTGTGCCACCGCAGTAATGGCTTATAATTCTGACCGTCAAACTACATGTACCGTACATTAGACAGTGACCTCTTTCAAGCCAAAATTACACCCTACATGTACATGTACCTGGGACTTGTTTGCTGTGAAATAATATTTCCCACAAAGTGGTCAAGTGATAATTTAAGTGATTGTACCCACACCGTGTGGAGGTTCTGCTGTCTGTGTTAAACCGCTTGTTTACTTTCACATCATTGCTTCATGCTCTATTACACCAGTAAATTTACGGTATGTACTTGTACATGTATACATGTACACCTGTACTTGCTCATTGAGATACATGTAATAATCCCAATATTCCCTTGAAATGAAAATGCAGACTTGACAAATGTTGAGAATTTACTGCGAATTCCTTGGAAGTTTGCAACATTACCAGTGCATGTACATGTATATGTACGTGCAAAACTGCACGTATGTGTAAAACTGCACGTACGTGTACCCACAGAACTTCCCATGAATGAATAGTCTTTATAAACAATTACCTTCCAATGCTGCTGTAAAATCGTACGATAATTTACAAGTGCTCTCAGTAAAGTGCCAATTATATAAACAATTTCGAACCAAGAGTTGGAAGTTTAATTGTTGTTAGATAAATCAAAATGAGTAATCGCTGATCTTGACGTGGCTGGCAATGAAATGCTTCTGCATTCAAGAGCTATTGGGAGTTGGCTTGATATCACCATGGCAACCACTCGGTCGATCCCCTTAACCCTGTGACCCTGAGGCAGGGCACTTTGATTGGTTTAAACTGGTTCAGCGGAAGCCCAATTTGGGGGTAAATATTCAAAAGGCATTGGTCAACTCAGTACTGAGCACTTGAAACTCCCCTATTATAAAGTAACTCTGCAGTTGGTATTCATGATCATTGTGGGGGGTGCTTTCTGATTGGAATGAGATGGAGATAAATTCATGGATTGGCTTTCAAACCTGTTTAAAGGCAAACATTGTACGTGTATTTTAACTGTGACATATACGTTTTACATGTGTTTCAGTACTTTTTGCAAGTAACATATCATGGCACATAATATTATTGTACATGCACATTGAATGATAGAAGATGGGCTATGTTACTTGCAAATGTTGTTCTTGCACGTTTCATTTAAAGTACATACATGTACATGTACTTCGGGATTCATCTTATTTCATTTTGTTCCACAAAATACACACATAAGCCTACCTGCAAGTTCAAAATGTCCGTGCCAAGGAGGCATCAAACCTTCTCCATGGCAAGGAGGCATCAAAGCTTC
>NW_019091409.1:1359533-1370293 GCF_001949145.1 Acanthaster planci
TCCATGCCAAGGAGGCATCAAAGCTTCTCCATGGCAAGGAGGCATCAAAGCTTCTCCATGGCAAGGAGGCATCTAAGCTTCTCCATGCCGTGAATGGCAAGTTGAAACTCTTGCAAGTCTACATGTACAGTGTACATGTACTCATCCACAGACACAAATAGCAGACAACCACACACCGCACAGGATGTACCGGCCTCAGCCACATTTGTAGTTGTTGTTTCATTTAATTTAAAATCAATCAATTTAAAATTAATAGGTCCAGCTAATTCTGGGCAACTGACTCTTCTTGTACAATGCTTTAAGTTTCTTCTTGTAGCCCAGAACATACCTGTATACCCGGTACGGTCAGTACTCATACATACATGTATACCCGGTACGGTCAGTACTCGTACATACTTGTATACCCGGTACGGTCAGTACTCGTACATACATGTATACCCGGTACGGTCAGTACTCGTACATACATGTATACCCGGTACGGTCAGTACTCGTACATACATGTATACCCGGTACGGTCAGTACTCATACATACATACATGTATACACGGTAGGGTCAGTACTCGTACATAACATGTATACCCGGTACGGTCAGTACTCATACATGTACATTGTATGGGCACCAAAAGCACAAGAGCAACAGCTCATGTGCATTGTAGGGAAATTCGCAAAATTAGCTGTGAGATTTTGTGTACTCAACTTTTCCCACAGTACATGCTGCATTCTACACACTGTAGAACCATATATGTACATGTACTATGTGCATATGACTGCTCTGCATGCACCCTTGCAAATACATGTACATGTATCAGCAGATGTGCTGCAAAGGAATTTGATTACGTAGTGATATTTTTATTGTGTATTTGCCAGGAAAGACTTAAATTGTGTAAATTGATGTTGGATTTTTGTTTTTTTCACAGTTCACCAATGTTGTATAAATTTCCACACTTTAATTTTGGCAATAAATATCATTAAAAGCTGGATATACCAGTACATGTACTGTACCCTTTTCACTGGATGCAGTGTACGGTACATGATGTGCATGTGCATGTACATGTACGTTGTAATGGAAAGAAGTGAAAAGTGTTTGGTAACCCCCCACAGCATTGCACTAAAGAACAGACTGTTTTACTGAGTGTGTTCTGAAACAAACACGTGCGTGCATGCTGTTGACATATCTTCATGTAACACTCCTGCCCTGTTTGGTTTCTGATACCCAACTTGACCTTTGATCTTGACCTCTGACCCCGACTGGGTCCCATAATGGATTATGTTTCCTGAGGGCAAGTAGCATTGCTGGAGCCTGATAGCAGTGCCACCATAGGCTGCCATGGAGCTGAGCAAACAATGAGGTGTGCTGTCATAAATTATGACAAGGCTGTAAAAATATAAGGCTGGAGTGCTCCACCAGTTGAACTTATTTTTTGCTCGTGTACTATTAGCGATAATACAATTGTGCCTTTGTACATGTGCATGGATGCTGTCCTTACGGCCAATGTCCAATGAAGCTGAAATAATCATTTCAAGTGGTTTCTTTTCTTTACCAGAAAACTACATGTACATGTAGCGTAGGTACTGGGGTAGTTCACAAACTGTATGCTTATCAATGGTACCTTTACCTCAAACTTGTGTTCAGTTATTTTGGTCCAGATTTTTAAATCATGATTGCTCCAGGTTCATGTACATGTACCTGTACATACTGAACATGTGCACCTTAACCAGGACAGTACATGTGAGCAGTGTGTTTTGGTACTATGGATTGTGCTTCCAGTACACACTAAGCAGTACGAAATGTTCAGTTAGTTACAGTGTAAGCACCGTCGATATATTGATATTATTGATATGGGTTTGATATCGATATCGCCGATGTTATGGTAATATTGATTGAAAATATCAGATTTTGGAGAAATATCAAAATATTGAAACTTCAAAAACATCGATATTGAAAACATATCAAAAATATCGCCAATGACGGAAGAACTTTATTAAAAAATATGAAAGTGCATCGTCACATTTACCCTAATTTTCAATAAGCCACTTCTCATGTTGGTTTCACGCTAAGTGATAAATGTCCCTGTTGCTTATACTCTGGGTGGCTTATACAGCAACAATTGAAGAATAAATTCAGTCACCTATCTCAGTCTCGCACTCAATAATTTGCGTACACTTAGCCTCCAAAATATCACAAAATTTATCCTCCAAAACAGAGAATTTTTGGCTGACCAAACGAACGTAAACTAGCACCACGTGCTGATGATATCACTATGCACAGCAGCGTGTAGGCCTATCCCATCCCTTGTAGGCAGCATAGGCAGTACAGACGCCAGAATATGTCACCAAAGTGAATTGGATCACACCATTACAGTGTAGGGGTGTACCCTTAGAATAGTTTACCAGCAATTCACGCCTGTTATAATATCTTGAAAATTAACATGAATAAATTTGACATATCAATAATATCGATATATCGGTATCGGCCAAAATACAATATTGACAGTGCCCATTACAGTGCCGGGTATTCAGAAGGACTCTAAAAGCCTTTACTTGAACTTTCTTCAAGAAATTTTGGTTCAGCCCCTTGCTTCTTTGAATCCTGTTCATAAAAAAGTGATGCAAATTGGCCAAAGTTTCTGAAAGAAATAAATGAGCATGCCCTTGCTATTCCCTCAAAAATAATTCCAGTATTTAATAATACACGCACGGTTTGAAAGTGCCCCAAACCTCTTTTAAAAAAGCTGATGAATGGACCTGTTACCAACATTCTAGACCTGTGTTTTTGTGGCGTACAGTCAATGGCAAGATCCAAGGTGTGCAGACAAGACCCATCATCCGGGCCCAGAGACTAGAGAACATCAACCTGTGCCTGAGGTTCCTCGAGAACAGAGGTGTTGAGATACAGCACATCAGTGCAGATGGTAATACAAAATGCCCCTTGGTAGAATATGCCACTCATTCCTCTAACATACCGTAGCTACATGTACCTGTGATTATTGTTATTATTCTAAAGTATTTCCGGTAATGAAACCAGAAATTCCTCAAAAGCACCCTAGGCTCTGAAGCTTGAAGAGAAGAGTCAGTGAGAAGCAGTTAAAGTTTTAGAGATGGGAGGAAAACCCCCGGAGGAATATTCTGGGTAAAACCCACAGAATCAGGTCGGGGGATGGAAAACCCCTTCCACCGTGTGCTGGTAATCAAATCCAAGCCACAGAGGTGAAAGGTGAAAAAAGAACCACTACACCAACCTGACTCCCCTACAAATACTTGTACCTGATGACAAGCATGTTATAATTTATAGTAACCTTTAGCCCGTGTGCTTGTAAAGAATATTAAAAAAAAAATTTTTCATGAATTGGCGAAAGTCTATTCTCCATGCAGGGAACTCCACAGCACATTTAGTTGTGCTTCCCTGTTCAAAGGACATCAAGGCCCATGTAAAGTAGCAGTAACCCAGCCTTTAAAATCCCCAAAAGCCTTTTGATAGATTTTGAAGGATCAGGGAGAGTTATTTAAAAGGAAAGTGTATACATGCACCATATTTACACCACTGAAGTGTTTTCTCAATTTTTTTTCTAGAACTAACTGACAGCAACCTGAGAGCAACTCTAGCCCTTGTCACTTGCTTGAGGAAACGATTTGAGGTAAACTCGTATCCTGAGTTCAAAGTAAAGTTTGCCCTTCCTTTTAACTTGTGATATCTTCCCAAACTTATATTAGGCTTTTTATCCCAAGTAAACATTGCCCAAGTTATCCGCAAGGAAGTATGGTTTGAGCATTGAGGAGTCGATGGGTGGTTCCTTTGACCTGAAACATCAAGCATTCAGAAACCTCATCCTGGAGGAGAAAATGCAATTGTTTCTTTCCCTTGTGCCACTTACATGTAAGACCCCAAAAATCAGTGATATGAGTTGTCTGTTCATTATTTTCACATTTGCACAAATGCTTTTACACTTCACTCCCAAAAATGTGACTGAAGGGAACAAAAATGAAGCTCTGATGTAGCAAATGAATTGTATACAGCGCTGCAGGTATTGTGGTTAATACATCATCATGTTGTTTGCCCTTTTTGGAAACATTAACGCGAGCAGAGACTACATGTGTGCTTCTCTCTTGATCTTGAATTCTGCAGGCATTCCATACCAGTAACAGTGCTCATGGTGATGGGTCTGCTGCTTCCATGGACAAGTCCATCCGACCGCCTACAGAGGACAGTATCCAGCCTTCCATTGGCCGAGAGGCTAGCATACACAGTTTCCACAGCCAGCACAGCGTACACAGTCAGGTGTGTTCATTGGTTGGGAAGTACTAGTATTCTTGCTGCTGGCTGAGAGCACACATGTGTTCCTGGTGTCCTGTTGATTAGTTCGTTCCAGGATCCCATAAGCATGATTTTTTTTTTTTTTTTTGCGATGCTTAGAATGCATGTTTGAACTTTCCTCAGGAGACCTTGATCTTGATGTTCCTGAGCAAGGTCGTTTGACACAATTGGTCCATTCAAGCCTGTGTTTTGTAGGGTACAAATGAAGCATTTCTGTATACTACTGTCTAGGCGTCTAACAGCTTTCCTAGAGAATGAGCCGAGCTAATTGTACAGTATAAAGAACATTATAAGCCTTATTTATTGTGGTGTGCAGGAAACATATCCATTCCAAACTCGCTATAGCTGAGCATTAAACCATCTGTCTCTATCAGGATCTATAAAATGCAGATTTAAATGCTATTTCAATTCACTAGCTTTATGTGGTGTCAATATGACACTTCTATGCATATAGGTGGCTGGTCAAAAAGTGGAAATTTCTTTGATTTCAACTTTTTTAGTTTTTTCAAATGCACCAATGAGAATATTAACCAGATATGAAGTGCATTCTTCTGGACTAGGAAACATGCACATGTATGTTGTGGTGGTGAATAACCAAATTTTCCCATATGTGTTTATTTCAGCACTCTGATGGCATTCCTTCAAGACCAAGGAGTTCCGAAATTCCAGGTAATATCACAAATGGAAATATTGGTAGTCCTTGCCCTTACGATTTTCTGTTTTATCTTGGATATTTTTGTACACGAGGAATACAACATGTTTGCCAGGTTGCATGTTACTTGTTTACTAAATGACATTTACCATACTCGTATGCCTACCGGTACCATGGTATTTTCTGTATTCACCATGATTTCCTTCACCCATGCACAAAATGTTTCTGATCAAATTTATGAGTGCATACCACCTGCTGAAACTAGATGTACATGTAGGTTTGCGTCTGGTTCCCCCTCTGTTGTATTGTGTACAGGTAATTGTGAAAACTGATGTACATCAAGTTTTTATTTCAGTCCATTGTATTGTTTTGTTTCTTTTTTTCCCCTGTAGCTACCATTCCGTCGGATGATGAGAGGCCAAGCCTTAATGTCGGCTCCCCAACCCCTGTCAATGGGGACACAGACCTCATGCTACCAGGGACCATGGCAGACTCGGACCCTGACGAACCAAGGCCTGAATTAGCAGACAAGCCCGAGAATGTCGTGGTCCCAGTAAGCTCACCCACTGAATGATTGCTCACTGTTTTGACTCGGGGAGGGGGGGTGTCTCAAACAAACATCTGCATTTTTAACCACTTCCTGCCGGGGCAGGTTTCAATGTTGATGATGCTGGGCCGGGATATTTATCTTTTTTTTTTCTGTTTTCAAAATTCTTTAAAAATTCCTATCTTCATTTACTGGACACTTACAAACACGTGAAGGACTGTCTGGTGTCCACTCTAGCCTGACAGACAAAATCTATTGACGCCTGAGTATTTCAGCCAGGCCTGCAGCCTTCTAAAAAGAGCCCAGATTGTGCGGTGTTATACAACTTTCTTTTGTTCACAAACCTGGCTCAGTGTGCTGCTGACCTCTTTTCAACAGGGGCCAGATTAGCATGCAGCAGTGCTGTGTGGCTCATCGCTGCGGTGATGAAGTGCTTTTGTCCCCTGTGGTAATACGCTCGCTCTAAATGCCCCAAACCTTGGTGTACTGTTTCAAAACAAGGCTGGATCATCTCCACTTTTGAGAGTAAATAAACGGGGCTAATGCCCAGCAGCCTGGTCTTATGTTCCGAATACTGTCTTTTGTTACAAGACCCTGTTCCCTTTGTCCGAGTTCGGGGACCCCGGCCACGCATTTAAAGCATACGTGTCCAGATCCAGAACCCCCAGCAGGAAGTTTGTTAATACACGCTTACTTGATCACTCTGCCTTCCTATAATTCATGTGTAATTCCCTAATATCAAACTATACATGAAATGTAATCTTAGTGCATTATCTGTTGCAATACTAAGCTGAACCCTTACCCACTAAGTTGTGCACAATACCAATTTTAATATTGGAGGATAGTGAACCATTTGGGTTAAAAAGCTATTTGACCATATCCTATCCTGAAGTGGACGTTTTTGAATTTTTATGTCAGACAAAATCATTCCTTTTTCTGCTCTCATTTTCATTGAACTACCCGTTCACCTTGCAAAAGTAATTTGGGGGCAGGCAGGTTTGCTTATGCAACATTCACCCTCATCCCTCTTTGACATATATGTAATTCTGGTGAACCAGTCAGTATATTTCCCACCAAATTTCTGGGAGTGGACGGGCAGTTTTTACCACTGGCTGGGAAGGGACAAACAGATACTTTAACCCTAACCCCCGAGGGTGAATGTAAAATCATATTGAAATTGGAGATTTGATGACTTTTAGGGTTATTTCAAAATGAAACCCTGATCCCAACATTCATCAGGCTCTATCTGCGATTAGCCTTATCAAGTTGAAATACTTGTGTTACGTTAAATATTTGTGTTGACGCAATAACAAACAAATAGAAGGGTAAACGCAGTTTTTCGGTTAAAAATCCTCCCGCACCAAACCTAAAGTTCTTCCCCTATCTGTATCACAGTCAGTCACCCAACTGGACTCCCAGGGTGTGTCACAGCACGGCGTCAGCTCCAGGAGGCAGCAGGTGGCCAGCAGCCAGAAGAAATCTTTCCGGCCACCGCCACTGACCAAACGCAACTCGGAAGGCATCCAGGGAAGCGTGAGTCCATACACTGCTTGACGTTACTGTAGAGGACAGACATGCCAAGGGAACTTCAAATTTCTCCTGTCCTCCCTGCTCTGTCCTCTGTGATAACCACCTGTGCTTAGTTTGGAGGGGAATATTATATAATCGGGACAATAGACAAACACAGTGCCTTGTCATCCATGGTGTGGTCAAAGCAGAGACAGCCAGGTTCATGCACATATGAAGACTTCACAATTAAAAAGAAATTGGACGCAGGCGCTCAGTGTGTCCCCTGTCAAATGTTTAAGAACCTTTGCATGCTTCCAGTGTTTTCCCACAGGGGGTGCTTGTAATGGAAATTATGGAGCTGTGTTCCAATCAATTAAAATGCAACCGACAAAAAGGTGAAAATTGACGCAGAAGAAGACTTCATTTCAAACACTGTGATACTTCCTACTTGAGATGAAATACTTCAAAGCATCATTATTGTGACCATTTCCATATATTTTACGTAATCTTTTGGTATACCAAAGGATGGGAGAAAGATTTGATCCCCATATATCTAAATGGAATAACTTCTATTGCAAATGGCTTTGAATATAAACAGTCAAATCCAAATCATCTGAGAACTCACTAATTAAATTTGAATTGTCATTTACCATTAAATCTGAAAGTCCAAGAGCACTACAAAATATTGGGCTTAGATTTACGATACCATCAAAGTGTCTTGCAAATTTCACCTGCGTAGATTAAAGTTTTTTGCATATCATTTGGTAGCCTATCATGTCTCGCTCCCCCATCCGGGATGCCCTGACCCAATCAGTGGAAGAGAAGCTAAAGAATCTTCTAGACAGTCCCAACCCAGGCGGAGGACCCCACAGGAATCTGGTACGTGGGCACCAGGAGGATGGATCAGGCATGCAACTTTTCCTTGGATCGGCTGATTTCCTCTTTTTTTACACTCATGACATTGAAAGTTGAAAAAACAGTGTACAAAGTCTTGTAAAGAATGGAATTTCCTCATTTTTGGTCAAAGTCCAAGTTGCATGCCTGATGGATGAATTCTCATATGGCCTGGGGCTTAGGCCCACCCAAATTTGTTTTCAAACAATTTTGAACATTAATTCACAGAATTGTCTGTGCAACACAAATGTATAATTGTCTGAAGAGGCTCTGACTTGGATACAATCTTTGACAAAACCCATCCTCAAGTTACGAACTCGCAGAAAAAACAGTGGATGGAATACACCATAGACGGGCAGGCAACACAAACTGTGCCTTAAAAAAATCCAACCCTAAACTTTTTGATCGAAAAACTTTGGAAGAAAAAAAAATATACTACCCACCTACCTACCTACCCAACCTATTTTTTTTTTTATGTAATAGGAAGCACAACTTTTTATTTTGTTTGGCCTTGAGTTAAACCATGTCGAAAGTATTTCACATATTTTTTTTCAATATTAGGTTAAAATTTGAAAAAGGGGGATATCATTTTAAGATGGTTTGAAAAAATACATGCATATCTTAAAAATACATGGCCAAATCTTAAAAGTCAATTGCATAAGGGAAAACAGGTTTTGCTGGTCTAATGCTGTTTTAATTGCCAGCACACAGAGTCTAGAAAAATGAAATCTCTTTTTTTTTCTACCTACACCCTGACCTATATTGTTTAATTTGTTTGGAGTAAGAAAACTTATAACAGGCAGACGGTCAAAAATTCCTTTCGCTTCTGTTGTTACAGTACATGTACATAGACATCAGGTATATGTACCGGTACATTTGTCATTTTACTGATTTTGACAGATGGGCCAGGGAAGAACAATTTTGAAGAGAAGACGATGCATCATTCAGTTTTTCCAAGAGAACAGCTTCAAAAATTCAGGAGGAAACTCAACCTCCTAAGTCGTAATTTGAAATCTTCAACTTTGTGTTTTGTTGTTGTCTCGTAGCCCATGGATGATGGAGAACTTCTAGAGCCTCCGCCTCCTAGACGCCGTAGTTACCATGGTGATGATGACGATGATGAAGAAAATGAGGCAGAAGTGACAATTGAGGACAACAAATTGCAAGCCATGTTAGAGGACCCCGACAAATTTGAGGATTACCACAAGGACTGGGACAGATACGTCTCGGATTACATCGTGAGTTTCCTCTCTCTCCTTGAAATTGTGGAATGACTTTTCATTTGATGGTTTATTGTCTTTGAAGGCACACCGGTGCTGTAACATCTTAGAAGGCACTCATGCTGCACACATCATGCCGCCTTGATATGACTGTCACTGCAGCCATGTGACTGTCCATGAATCTTTCATTGTCCATGGACTTGTACATGTGACAAACTGTCAGTATGATCAAGATTGTTAATGTGGCTTTGTCAGTGCAAAGTGTGATTCTCAATTTGAATATGCAGTTGTACGGTTTCCATAGTTCAGGAGCAAATGTGTTTGAGGAGTAGAAGCCTTGGTCCATCCATCCAAACGTCCTGATTTTGGTGTCTGCTGACCAACTTGTCCTTTGTTGTTACTTACATACCGGTAGTGTCAAAACATCTTGGTTACTAAAGTATTGTGTAATTGTCTTGTTAATCACAATGATGACACCAATTGTTTCTTTTCAGAATTAAGATGAAAGAAGAATTAGAAACTTGAAATTTTATAAATTTTTAATCCGAATTGGGCCAGTCATTTTCACATCATGACCAAGGTTCACAACATTTGAAGGGTCTCTGTATGAAAGAGGCTCAATTCCCTGTGTCATTAGTTTCGTTTGAATGTCTTTTGCCTCTAGCCATCCCACTCTGCTGAGAAGACCGAAGGCCCCCGAGCCCAGACTCTTTTGGACCGGCAGGCTTCCCAGCCCACCCCCCCTCCTTCATCACAGCAGAGGAGTCTGCCTTTCTTCCATGCGCCCCCTACGCAGCACATGGGGCCAGTGCAGAGCCCCCCTCCTGTGGCCAACCGCTCTCCATTCTTGAATGGGTGAGGATGACCTACTATCACCAGTTGAATCTTGAGTGGAAATTTCTCTGGTCTCTGAAACAACTCAAATGGCACCGTCAGTTAATTCCTTTTTTTATCATTTACACCATCAGGCCTCATCCCATGTCCAGTAGAGATCCACACAGTCATGGCAGTATATACAATGACAGTGGAAGGAGAAACCGTCAATATAATGGGGTAGGTACAACTGACTATTGAATGAACAGCAAACGAATTGGCTATGCACAAGGCTCCAGTATGCCACCAAGAAACAACATATTTACTTAGATATTACATCGGATAGGGCAGTGTTTGTATAAATTTATTTGCTTGGTTTTTTTGTTGTTATTAATCTCACATAATACTTGTAATGATAACAGTGGATTGCCTCTGGCTTGATGCGGAAAACCAAACCTGCGATACTACAGGAAAATCTCGATACCTCGAGTCTCTGGGGAATGGAAAGAAATTTGAGTTATCCGAAATTCGAGTTAAAAGAAGGTCCCGATTTCTTTTGAAGTTAAAGTCATTATTACGATGTGTATCATAACATGTACCTATAGGCTGACGCACAGTTACTGTAAAACTCCCTACAATGACTTTTGAAATGACACTGTGGTTACATGTATTTTATACTTTGGTGCCACAAGTTTTTGTTCGTAGAAAGACATTTTTGCGGAGGTTTTTGTTGTCAATCAGCTGATAAATAACACATTACATGTACTGTAAATTATTTAACCCCTTCACGACCGGGATTATTTTGACCGTGAC
>NW_019091409.1:1375324-1407289 GCF_001949145.1 Acanthaster planci
ATGTGGGTGTATACATCCATTAAATGAAATAAAGAAATTCCGAAGAATTTTGATTTTGAATTTTGAAAATCTCCCGTATGTGTGCACTGCATTTTTGAAAGCACCCGGCAGCAATTGGTTAAAGGATCAAAGCAATCACTGTTTCTCAGAATCACTTTTTGTGTGTATTAAAACTTTTCTGTATGAAAACTGTTTCATATCTTTTTCAAGTTAAGTGAACTGTAAAGTGGACTTTTTTAATTCAAAACTGACCAACCTTCCCAGATGCCTTCTTGTGTGAGGGATTTGGAGGAAACGTTCCTGTAGGTTCGTTTCATCGGACAAAAACAACCACTTCATGCCGGGGCATTTTTCAATGTAGATGTTGCTGGGCCGGCATGACTATTATTTTTTCCGTTTTCAAAATCCTTCAAAAATTCATCATTTCATTTAAGGGTCGTTTATAGCCACACCAAGTAATTTTTAGGCACTACTCTAAGTTGAGAGGTGACCTTCATTGACGCCCGATTATATCAGCCAGGCCAGCAGCCTTGTAAACAGAGCCCAGATTGTGCGGTGTTGTATAACTGTCTCTTGTTCACGAACCTGGCTTAGTGCACTGCTGACCTCTTTTCAATAGGGGCCAGATTAGCGTGCAGCGGTGCTGTGTGGCTCATCGCTGCGGTGGTGGAGCGCTTTTGTCCCTGGTAGTAATCCGCTCGCTCTCAATGCCCCAAACCCTGGTATACGATTTCAAGACAAGGCTGGATTATCACCATTTTTGAGAGTGAAAAATGTTGGTAATGCCCAGCAGCCTGGTCTTTTGTTTGGAGTACGGTCTTTTGTTACAGGGCCCTGTTTCTTTTGTCCCGAGTTCGGCGACCCCGGCCACCCATATAAACCATACGTCTCCGATCCCGGAGTCCCCGGCAGGAAGTGGTTAACTCGGGATTTTTGTGCCTTTTGTCATAAATACTGTATTCCCTTGTTTAATTTTTCTGGCAGAAATTTGTATCACTCTTTGAGAAAGAAGGCATCGGTATGGTGGAGCTGCCCTACCTTAGCGAGGAGAGGCTTGAAAATATCGGGGTGCCGACTGGCCCTCGGTTACGCATCCTGCAAGAGGCCCAGCTGATGGTGTGAAGTTGGACAAGGAGGAGATGGGATGAACAGGCCGAGATAAGGGGGTCTAATCAGAGCCTCAAGAACAGTCTTCAGTCTTTACCTTTCTCTGGTTTCGCATCTTGGTGGAAGCTCAGTCATGGAAGTACCCAGTGTCCATTCTTAATAAAGTTGTCGGGCACTGGAATTTACTGAGTGCGGAAATGTTCTGGCTGAGGAAAATGAGGTTTAACCCGTGCTCTTTTGGTGTAATTTGAAGCAAGTCTGCCAATACCATCCACACAGGACTTTGGAGGGTGCCAAACCTTGTCAGCAAAGATTCCAAAGAGAGTGAATTGAAGGGTGCCATTTATACATAAACAATCAGCTTAACATTCCTTAGAATGTGTTGCTGACCTCTGCTGTAGTACTGTTTCTTCAGTAAAGCATTGGCTAGACATCAAAAAAGAATGGTGAAGTGATGTAGTGGAGGTGACAGGGCTAAAGGGTTAATTCCAAATAAAATGTGAGGTGTATAGAGTCTATGCAAATACCCACTTAGGAGTAGCGATGTCACGTGTACTTTGACCCATGTAGATATGAACCAGTGTAAACATGATGTATGTCCCACACTCATGAGTTTTTGAATGAGGACACGGTGCCATCCACTGTTGAGTCCACCTGCTTCTTGACATGGCTATAGCAGAGTTTTGCTTTGCTCATAAATTTAGGCACACGTTTATTTGCTAAGCAATTTTGTGGCATCAATTTTTTTCATCTTTGCATTTTGAATCGCATATTTAATTCAGATTCAGCATATGTGATATTATTTATTTGCATGTCTTTTGAAATAGTTCACTTCTCGTTTGGAGCCACAACATCCCAGCTTTTCGATTGTTACAAAACTGTGCTTTCCAAATTGTATTTATACACATTTTGTTGTAAATATTGTGTACATAACTGTAATTAGTTTTGTAACTTGCCATTTCCAGTATGCATCATACTTTTTATGATTATTTAATATTTTTAAAATTAGTTTTTAGTATTTGGTAGGTGTGAATCCCTCCTAAACCTCTGTTTAACCGGACCTTGGTCAAAAACAAAGTCAGTATGCTTTAAATTCCCCCATGTTGTTTTTTATTTTGGATTTTTTCCATTGAGAGTCTTCACAAATTGTGATTGCTAAATCCTGGTAAACAAAAGGAGTGTTAAATGATTGATATACCTACCTTGGTGGCTGTAGTTGCTAAGTTCAGTGCATAATTTGTGTGTTAAAACATGGCACATTCAGAAATCAGTATCCTGCTCTCTGTGAACAATTTTTTTTATGCCAGTTGTATGTTTTACATGCTAATGTAGACTTGAATCAAGTCAGACTTACATTGCTCTTCCACAATCAGCCATCTCTTCACATACACATTACACGGTCATCTCGCTCGACCGCTTGTATAATAACTTCTTATAAGGCACCCTTATTTGATAGCTTTTCTGTAATTTCTGGCATCGTACAATGTGTGTCACCAGTCAGTAAGTCTGACTTGATGGATAAGCCATATTTAGATATTCATAATTGCACATGAACGACATGATCTTGCATAAGGTATATGGAATTTCCACCAATCAAAGTAGTCAGACTTGTAGGCCTGTTCATTATAATAGAGGTGTAAATGATGTAAAAACAAGTCCAGCACTTTTTGGGGGGGTAGATGAGCTGATTTGCTGTTTACAAACGGCTGGCAAATTTGTCAAGTCAGGATTTCTGAACTCACAGTAATAAGTGGACACGAGGGTGCGAAGCAATTAATGACGTGCAGCTTGGCCTCCATATCCAAAGCATTAATGCAGATGTTACGGCAGATGCTGACTTTAGTCAAGTCTGATGCTTATGTGGCAATATCTACGGCAGCTCTAGGAGGCAGAGGTCGGAGATATCTCTCGTTGTATTCTTAGGGCATCAAATGAAAATAACAGAAGTTTCTGGGATTTTTGCAAGCATTTTAGACTTGTTTGGTCCAGAAAATCAGAAGAAACTTATGAAGCCTTATCCTTTATCCCCACCAGTTGACACATGGATACTGTTTGGACTTTTACTGGGGGAGAGCCAAAGCACACATTAGCCACAGATAAACCAGCAACAATGCAATGTATTTTCATGCAAAGTGATGATTTCATCCCTTCCTTTTTTGGGGGGGGGGTTCATTTCCTTTTTATCCTTTTTGGTTCAGTCCATTTTGCTTTTCTTTTTTCCCACATGTTTCTTATATGAGGGTGATTCAGTGCTTCCTTCCCCCCCCCCCACTCATGTCTTGATTTCAAGAATGCCATGTCATCAAATTATGTCTTCTCAATCTTGTCTTCCTTTAGTGCATTTGGGCCAAGTGTATCAAAACTTTTTCAGCCTTGACATGAGAACTGCTGGTCCAGTAATGTGTAACATTAACTTAGACATGGTATTGTGCACTTGTTATTCATATTCATCAAATTGTCATATTTTTGTATCCACTTTTTAGTAATAAAATATGGCAGTATTCAAGTACAGTTTTGATGGTATTATCAGTAACAGTTTCCAGAGTTGTAGTCGAGACCATGCACAAAGACCTGGTCACAACTAGCAGGTTGAACAGTGGCAAAGAAATGCTTTTTTGTTGCAGATCTTGTGCCAGTCCTGTGCTGGTCTTGTGAAGGTCTTAAGTTGTCTCGACTATGACACTGACAGTTTCTGATTCTAGAAGGTAGGGTGTAGTAACCCCCCCCGTAACGAAATCCTCTCATTTCTCTTAGATCTGTCCAGAACTTGGGAAGCAAACAATTTTAAAAAATTCCCCCAAATCAAAACATTGCCTTGGGATTTGAACAGATGTATCATCACAGTCTAAAGTTCCTTCCTTCAAACCTGCATCTTCCTGTAATCTGAATGTGCTTTTCCACCTTGCGAGTGACTTCATCTGTGGATGGGGTCAAAACGGGCTCATTTTTAAACCAAGACGCCAGCAAATAATCGCGTATACGTTCAGGGACCGTATAAGGAAGGGTTACCGTTACACATATTGGGAGAATAGTCCCATGGTTTTTACTTTGCATTTGTGTATTGCAATTTTTCAAATCCGTCATACTGATAAAAGTGGGTAAAGCTACTGACGAATTGATGGTGATGAGAATGAAGATGATGTAAGATGACCAAAAAAGCATGAGAGGATGACATTACTGTAGTATTTAGTCCTGTGAGAAAAAGACGAAGAATTTGATGCCAACTTAAAAGAGAAAGACTACACCGAATTCCCACCTGAATTAACTCAAGTCGACAACATCGAATTATTCGTGCGGTGTAAATAGCGGAAGATAGTGAAGTGACGTCAATGTGTTAATGATGAGACTGTTAACTGACTCCACAGAATTGGAAAGGACCTTGTGCGCATGCGATATTGCAGGTTGCCCTTTCACGCGCGAGCGATTTTCATCGTCAGATCAGAGTCCCCGAGGGTTGATAATGAACGTTCCATATTTTATCCATCGCCCTGAGATAGGCTGCGTTCTGTCAATGAGCTCTGCTCGGTCTGTGCATGCATCACGCCAAACGACTGTGGCAAGTACATGTAGGTGATGCTGTGTGGATTGGAGAGGAACCTACTGGAGTGAATTAAATAGGGAAATGCTGACGCCGTGTTCCATGTGAGGATCTCGAGCAGTCACTGAGCACGCGCGGTACCGCATCGGAATACAGTTATTGATGGTTATTGGGCAATGTGAAGGCACATAAAAATTGCACGGACACATGGTGCTGTCTACGGTAGACGGGAGTGAATGATGCAGGGTCGTGTATGCCAAATGCGTGTGTGCGGTGTGTTACTCGCTCATTGTATGCGTCCCACCCTTACGGCTGTCGGTGAAATTTCCTCATTCATAATGAGCCTGTAAAGTGACTGAAGACACACATGCACATGTACAACATTGTGTGTCCTAACTCTGGCTGCCTTTGGTACCACCCGCTTGAATAAAATATTTGATTCTTAAATCTCGAAGATGTCGACGGACATCGATGGATGTTGACTCGGACCTGTCATCAGGAGATGGCATGTAACGTTGGATAAGGAGGCATTCGTCTTACGTCATGCAACGGATTGCCCGAGGTGAAGACGGTATTCTCGCTCTCCAGTGAACTCCGCTTACGCAGGATTATTGCACCGCGCTAGCTTCCGTTCTCGGTATGGTGATGGACGAACCATTTGCAATTTTCCTACAGGAAGCAGTGATTTTAAGAGGTGTGAAGGTGTAAAGAGATTATCACCCGAATGTCTACTATTTAGCTTCCGTGAAGGATTGTGGGTGATAAAGGTGCAGTTTGGTCGGACGAGTTACAGAAGCACAGGCAAGTGTAGACATTATGGCCGCTTCTTCGCTACTTGAGAAGATAGGAGATTTTCTAGAATGTCAGATTTGTCTAGAAACCTTTAAGCATCCAAAGGTCTTACAATGTCTTCACACATTTTGCCAAAATTGCCTAGACCAGATGGCACCGAACGGGACAAATACAGTTGTGTGCCCCACCTGCCGTGGAGAGACCGTTCTACCTGGGGAAGGAGTTGTGGACCTTAAGAACAATTTCGTCTTGGCTAACTTGCTTGAGTTAGTGACCTCGCTACAGAAACCTTTAGTTGGTGAGATCACTACTGACGGGAATTCCAACACTTCCTTTCTTTGCTCAAACTGCGACGATGACAATGCGGCACACGCCACTTCACGCTGCCTCAACTGCTGCGAATTCCTTTGCGCCGAGTGCGTGGCGGCACATCGCAGGCTAAAGGCCCTGCGCCACCACGTCATGCGGGACATCCGCGCCTGGCTAGCGGCCGGCCAGCAGGTGGGCACTAGTCGCGATACGGGCACCGAGCCCAATGGCCACCAAGCCGGCACCGTTTACACGTGCGCCGAACACACCGATGCCGAGGTGACGACATACTGCGAGGCCTGCGATCTGCTGATCTGCGACACGTGCAGCCGCACTGAGCACGTGCGGACCCCTCATCGCCTGGTCACTCTCCACGAAGCAGCCGAGAGACAACGGGAGGAGATCAAGACCATCCTGGCCGATTGCAAAAGGAAGCTTGGAGTCTTCTCCACGGCCATCGAATGCACTGTTCAGATAGCCAGGGACCTCCAACGACGCACCGACCGCGCCCAGAAGGATCTACAAAATACTTCCCGTGAATACATGCGCCTGATTCAAGAGGAGCAAACCCGCCTGATCAACGAGCTCCACAAGAAGAAAGAAGACAAGGAGAGTGAGATGGCTGCGCACATCGACAGTCTCCAACGGGCTGTGGACATGATACGCAACATGTGCTCCCTTGCAGACAACTCGTTGATCAACGGGAGCCACGTGGATATTTTGCGTGCCAAAACTCAGTTGGTAAACCACAGACAGCAACTGGACCGAGTGAGTATCCGAAACATGCCGATAGATACAAGCTCCCTTCGATTCGTTCCAAGTACAGAGCCCAATGTAATGCAAAATAAACTCGGTCGCATCGAGGATTAAACAAACAAATCACGATCAAGGGCAGCTCCGGGGGGGAGGGAACGGGAGGCAACCTCCCACCCCACCCCGACCTTTTTTAAATCATGAAACAAAAAACGTGTAAAAGGCCCCAAATGAATCCTCAGTTCCTCGTTCCTTGGAAAGGCCATACGGTTACATGGAAACAGTTTTGTAATTTTGGCCCCACCCAGAAAAGTTTCCCTACCCCAGATGTTGTTCTGGATCTGCCCTTGGTCATTTATACTTTTCCATTTATACCAGAACAACTTCATGCCAGCTACTGGCGGAGTGGGTCCTATGGGATCGCAGATGCCTAGGGCTAAGGTGACGGCTCTGTAGCGAGTATATCTCTTAGGTGGCACTTGTCCGCTTCTAATGCACTAGTCTGTAACTGCATCCACATTTTGTTTCCTCTAACCCTTTTAAAGTGGGTTTGTTACTCGCACAGTAGTTTATGCACATCGCAGCTTTCCAAAACATCAAGACAAAAATGTAGATGTGAACTTATCCTGCAAATAAAGACAGCACAAAAACAAAAGTTATAATTAAACACCTTTAGAATGCAGCAAAGTACGGGGGAAATCCCACATAAGCAAAAACTATCAGGCATTCAAGGCACAATGTAGAGTAGAATTTTATATCCAGTGGTATATTCTTCAAAAACGGAGGGGTCAACAAGTCGCCCCCGTGGTTTGCAGTCGAAAGGTCAAAAGACAGGCGGTTGGACTTCGGTGGGAGGGGGATTTTATGAGTCATTTTATTCATCGTACCGGAAGTATTCCTGCCTTTGTCTTTTGTATATTCCTACTAGATGCATTCCAAAATTTGTCGGCTCTGGAAGACTTTATTATTGGCATCAACAGACATTATATAATACTTGACAGAACCGTGTAAGTCCGATGATGGTTCTGGTTTTTTACATTCCAAACTCTTTTACACTCACTAATATTATAGTAAATGCACATGCAAATAAAATATTCAGAATTCAAGCTTCATAGAAACATTAAAATGTTGTTCTTTGTGTTTCATTCCAATGGAAATCGCGTGGTTAAAAACTAATTGAAATAAATGTGGCCTTTGTATATGAGCTTTGATATTCTCGCGTGAAAGAAAATTATTTAAGATGACACTTGTCCTAGTTGTGTTTAATGCGATGATTCATCATTGTACATTGGTAGCATGATTTATTCCGGTAACTGGCCACATTTTATTTAATAATTATTGTCACTTTTTCTTTTGAAATTAATGTAGGTTTTTTACAAAATTCCGAAATAAAATTTCACACGAATGAATAAGACTGGATAATTTTTAATGTGATATTTGTTTTAAGATGCCTATTTTTTCAATATCATGTGAATATTTGAATGTGATTTTTATGTATAAACCTTACTGTCAAAGATTCTGAAAATTTGAGCATCTTCTTATTTAATTAAAAGAAACGGTGTAATGGAATTTTTACACGAATACACGAAGCACGGCTTTATTCACACATAATGGTAACATTTCACCTCTTTTGAAGTAGTAAATGGAAGAAGTTTCAACATGTCGATTTTGTGCTAATGGATACTTCTATATTCATGAGCCAAAGTGCGATGTCATTCAATTCAAGGCAGAACAGGAGCGTTTCGACAGTATTGTGCACAATCATTATGTATAACATTTTCCTACATTTTTGGAGTAGTTTCAGCTTGGTTTTCATGTTAAACGCCATATTTATACAATAGCAGTGACCAGCATTTCTTCCAAACATTTGTGACAGTTCGTTTTCAAGGATAGAGGGATCCCAATACGACACTTTCAGCGTCAATCTGCGCACTTCCACGTTTGAATTCGAGGCTGTATGTGTCAAGTAAGGAGTCAAGAAACAAAATACATAAAGGTGATTCAGACTTTTCAGGCAGCGAATTTTTGTGGAAGAGTCTTTCAAGATGACTCGACACGTAAAAATCAAAAGAAAAAACAACGGCAATTAACGCGAACTAACATACCCGCGACGGTCGTGCATCTTGTGCAGTGGGCGTGGTTTAAACTGAAGTGGCGTCACACTACGAACCAGATTTACTGCATGTACTGTGGGGACTCTGCGGGCGCGCAATGAAGTTCAGCACAAAGAGCCTCGGTTTCGATGCGGATATGAGCAAACGGAGCTAATGTGAAACCCCTCTATTGTTTTGTCCTGTTTCTCCTTTCTGCTTTTTCGTTCTTTGCCCAGCGCCCGAACAGCTTTGGAGCTGGGCGACAAGCAAACACTCTTTTGTCAAAGAGTGCCTTATGGTTGCAGGCCAGTAAATAGGTCCAATATTGCCTGCGCGGACCAAATCACGATTTGTAGCTGTCTAATTCTCTGCTATTAGAGCCTTTCGTAACACGTGGACTAGGTGGTTTGTTAAAAAGAAATGCAGGTGCAGGCCTGTCAGGACCAAACGGGGCCCTCCAAACTGTTCTATTTTGCCACGGGGTGGCATCAATTTCCAAAATGGCGATGGGCCTCCTGAGTGTTTTGACGAAATTTTGAGCAGTGAGTTTCTCTGGAGAGAAATATCTTCAAAAGTCATCAGTTAAGCCACTGAAAATTGAAACGAAAATGAAAGATGAGGAAGTGAGCTTTAATTTGATATATGTCTTGAACACCTGTGAAATTTGTGAGTATTTTTCCTGATTTTTTTAAGTGGGGATATTTATCACTGTTGTCTATGGCAACTGACTTACTGGTCTGGACCCTTATATGACATTAAACTACTAGTGCCCTCATGCATAAGTATATTTAAATTATGGGCGTTTCACAATAATGCGCCTCCAAGAGTTTGCAACGCGTTCACCAATCAAAATGCGCGAAATCTGTCGACCCTTTAATTCCAAACGCGTATTTGCTCGACATATTGTGAATCGCCCAAAAAACTACCACCTTCTTTTGACTTCCAATGAATCATGAATACTTATTTAGATCTCATTGTTGTAACACACAGTAACATGCATGAAAACGATTAAAGTTGGACTGAATTCCCACTGCGTATACTCAGCTGTGTTGTAACAGTCGTGTGTTGTTTAGTAGGCCTATGCACGTATTATATACAATATTAATTGCAATAAAGGAAAACGCCGCTCACTATATGTAGCATTGTAATATGGTACCTTCTACATTATTTATTTATTTAAGGTCTGTTCCCCTTCCTAAGGGCTCCCCCCCCCAAAAAAAAGGTGGGTGATGTTTTTAAAAAATAATGAGAACAGGGTAATTGTGGGGTCTATTTCATTTCCCTTCCAAAAGCCTCAAAATGTTGCTTCACCCTTGGTAAAGCCACCAAAGATTGCAAATAAATAAAGATAAACTTTTGGCTCCCAAAACAACTTAGCCCTCACCCCCCCCCCGGAAATTTGCTTTTGAATTCGCTCTTACGTGGGGGCGCCATTAATAACATACAGCTATTATGATGTGTTATTGAAAGACTCCTTTGTGAAACCCACGGTGTCTTCCTCTGCTGTTCTGCTATAGTCTGCCTTCCTTTGCCTAATCCTTGTTTTTCCTCTTAGACCTGTAGGGCATCCCGTTGAATGCCCTGTAATAGCCCTAGTCCCTGAAAACTCTCGCCCTACATGACAAAACACATTTCAAAATTCTAAAAATTAGCAGAACTTTCACAAAGTTCATCTTCACTTTGCCTTAGGCCATGAGTCCCGGTTCAGAGCTCCGAGTTAACCTTTCTCTGGATGGAGTACCCTGTTCTCTCTCCGACTAATAACCTTTTAGCTTGCTGTCGGACTTCAAAATATCTTCGACGAGACATGCTGTCCAGACTGAGAGACGACGCGAAATGGCCGCCGGGAACCATACGAAGATAACGCGACGCGGATCGTTGAGCGTGTACTGGTATTTCTCGTCAGACTGAGCTAAGTTCACTGTTCCGGAGAACTGTGTTGTGCAAAATAATGGAGATTTATATCCTGGGTTTGAACCCGAGTGGGGGCAAAATGGGGCTTTTTCTGAGCGAATAATAATTATAAATTATCGACTTATATCTGCACTATATGTCAGGGTTTTTTTTCATCAGCAAAAGAACCCCCTCCAAAGGAAGGTGCAACTACCGAATCTGAAGTGCTGCTGCTTTCAATCAAAGTTTTTAGCAAAGCCATCAGAGCATGGCCTTCTTCAGACTAAAGAAAAACAGTAGGCTGGATCGAGTTGCTAACCACTATTTTCCTTTACGGTGTAATTAGCATCTGACTGGGAACTGTCTATAGTTGAGTGGCATGCTAATGTGCCCTCAGAAATAGCGGATAATTAAAGGGGGTTTTTAGTATGGGTACTGGATCACGAGAGGGCGCAATTTGTTGTTTTGTTTTAATGGCGCTTTCAGCATCTCAGGCTATTTGCGCCAATAACTGTACACTTTATTAATCAGCATCGCATTACGGAGTCAGGAAGAAGGTCCAGTTTTAGAGGCAGGAGGAAACCGGAGTACCCGGAGAAAACCTGCGAGAGCGAGTATGGGCTGGAAACCAAATGCACTTAAAGCCTGGGCCAAGCCGGGAATTGAACCCAGGTGCAAAGCGAGGAAAGAACCGCTACGCTACCCCCCCCCCGGCGCAATTTTCTTAGCAACGCTCCTTTGGTCGGACTGAACTTCGCTGGTTCACGAACGACTAGAAAATGCACGCTTTATGGTCGCATCGCCACCAACAAAATAAACAACTCCGGTTGGTCACCTGGCTGAGGGCACTGGAGATATTTGTTTGGTATTTGCACCCTGCAACGCCCCTTCCAAATACACGTAGAATTGATAGCCGCCGCTTTTGGTAACGCATTGAACAAGCTCGCCATCTACTGGTAGTACATTTCGGGCGCAACACAAAACATCTAGGATCTATCACTTCCCAGACCCCACACCCCACGCACTTTACGCTCGTCTCAGTTACGGTCCCCCCGCTTTTTTGAAAAGCGATATATTGATGCCTATAGTTTTTCCTATTCCTGCGGAGCTTTTAAAGGGATATGGGTGAGATAAAAAATTGGAAAAATGTTCGTTCCATCAAAAAAAGAGTCGTTCGAACCAAAAATAATTTGTTCGAACGAAGAAAAAAAAAATTCGTTCAAACGAATTTTCTTTTTGATCGTACGGAAGTGTATAAGGGCCACTTGCAAAAAAAATTCTCGAGATACTATCACGCCGCGACGACTTACTACCTCGTCGCGGCGAGTTAGCTAAAACTAGCTCAACTCGCTGCATATAAAAACTCAGGCTAGATACCAGACCCATTTATTCTGACTTGTACTACTCTTCTAATCAAGGGTCCTGTAGCACCCAATGTCCACGTGACCAACACTCCCCCAGATTTCTTGGAGTAGTCGACCTATTCCGAACTTATCCTATTTTCCATATTAAATTCAGTTTACCGTCAACACTTTCTTTTATGCTCCTCAAAATTATAAAAATTGTTACAAAGAGATAGCAAGTCGCCGCGGCGAGATCGTATCTCAAAAAAATGTTTTGCAAGTGGCCCTCATATGCTTCCGTACGATCGAAAGATCATTTTTTTTTCCCAATTTTTTCCCTCACCCATGTCTCTTTAAAAGCCCCGTATTTTCCCGCCTTGAAAAAAACAAGTGTGCACCCTTGGCCCCGTCAGCATCCCCTTGAAGTTTCACTCAAGTTACGCCACTACTCAAGATTTACCCCGGTCTCCATGCTTTAACCATACCTCCATGCTTTAACTAGCAATATGGTGCAAGGCCATTAGCCCTTCCCATTGCCCGAGGGCGCTATTTGATCATGGTGGTGGCGGGGGCCGGGGGGGGGGGCGAGGAGCAGGCCTGGGGTCGGGTACCCGTACCCTACCTCAGTCGTTTTCCAAAGCGCCAGGGGCCAACTGTCGCGGGAAGCTATCGTCTTTCCCTACACAACGCACCGTACGGTGACTTCGGGTCGAGTTGACCGGGTGTACGTGTTCAAGCGTGTCGCGGTGTGCCATTTGTGAGAAAAGTTCCAGGAAGTTATTTATCATATGTCAACACGGATTGTTCGTCAGCTGTGTTGTGGTGGTGATTCATCACAGTGAGTCTGCTGCAAGTTCAATTAAGTGTCAGTGCACGGCTTAGACGCAAAGTAGTCAGCTTGGGTTGGAGGATAGCTCACGTGCTGCACAGCAACAGGCGATCAACTGTCACATGCCGTGACGAATGTGCATGTACCGGTACGCATAAGCTCCGTTTTTGTGAGAGAGAGAAAATCATGATTTCCTTACTCTGGTCTGAGGACAGTTGGTCTTTGCTTCTGTTACTCTTAGGTAAGTCCTCAAATAATTCAGCGAAAAAGGAGTAATAGTAATAGCCCTTCCATTGTAGTTCTAGACAGAAATAGTCTGCAGCCTGTTATACATGTATTTGTAGGCCTACCAACCCCCCCCCCAGAACTGTGGGGTTCGATATCTGCTGCGCTACAAGGAGCGCGGCAGACGTCAAACCCCCACATTTCTGGGGGGAGTAAAAATGGAATGGACTATACATGTAGTAGTCCCAGCTGTAGAGCTATATTTAGTCTGGTAAAGGTACGAATTTGATGTTGTCGTGTCTGGCAACCATTGTAGAATTTGAACGATTTTCGTTGTCATATTGAACAATTTTAACTTTGAAAGAAAATTCTGGATAAAACATGCCAATCCGGGCCTTCGTAATTCATCGTACCAATGTTTAATCCCTAACAAATTTCTACCCGCGTAATGCAAAACTTGCTCATGCATTTTGAAGAAATATTCTTCTCATTCTACTTTCCATGACTGAAATTCTAAGCATGGCTAGTGGGTGATGCCATGTTGGTACATGTGGCTTTATCCTTGTCCACTGATACCAATCAGTTATTAAAAATTGCTGAATACTCTGCCCCTCACCTTACCCACCTCGTAGCCGCGGATACGGAGTCACACTTCCATCCAAAAGGCCCACTTTGTGTCCGCGTAGCCGCTCCCTGCGACCCACATTGAAATTTTAGTCTTCCCCGAGTGAGTTGTATGTAATTCAAGTGAGTGCTTCCTTCTCAAGAATGACTTCAATACTGTACACAACACGCACCTTGAGGCTTGATGCAGCAAGGATAACCGGAAGTCAAACAACCTCCACTCATGGGGGAAGGACACTCCACTCGGCTACATACTGTAGTCGTAGGGGGTGGTGTGGTATTCTGCAATTACTCCAAAATGTTATACCCGAAATTAGTATTAGTCAAGAAAACTTTATTGTTGGCACTTTATTATAAAGTAACATGAAGTTTATGATAGTGATTTAGCATTGTAAATGGAAAATATAAATCTATATTTGTGATACATGTACATGTAAATTATTTTTTTAGATCATTTTAAATGAAAAATATGTGTAAAACTATCATTTGTAAAACTAGGTTGTTTGCTGTACAGTGCTAATTTACCACTCATCCTCCCAAGTTAAATTCTTATTATGCTCTTTACGATGAATGGCTGAGCAGGAAAAAATAATTCATTTACCGGTATGCCAGGTCATGCCCCAAAGGAGACATCGCAAGGACCCACTACCCTACATGTACATGTATATCAAATCAGCCTTGATTACTGTGGATGCTTTGAACGGCTGGTCAGTGTTTCAATCAGTACATTCAAAACAGTGATGACAGTTTAGTCTATGTACTGCAATGTGCACTGAGAATTTTTGTTCATCAATAAAAGGGTCAGCAAGACGCCAGAGGTGAAAAATCAAAGTGCATTGCTCTGTGGACTGCGCCACACAATCACGACAATGAGATATACCGAAAGTTTACGAATGCAACAATGGTTGACTGATATAGCAACGTTGTCAAATTTGTACCTTTCCCAGACTGATACTAGTTGGGCTTGCCCAGCTATAGCACAGAGTACTCCCAGAACTGTGGGGTTTTACATCCGCTGCACTCTCACATCGAGGCCAACGACCACACAAATGTCGTCATCATCATTGATCGTTCTCTTCTTCTGCCATACGCTCCTCAGTTGTGCTGTCATTGCTCTCGATCTGACACGAGACCCCCCAACTCTTGCTTCGTTGCACCCATATACATGTACATGTAGTTGTAAAGTGTCTTAACATAGGACAGCTTTGCAGCAATTGGATTTGGTTCCCACAGAAAGAGGTCTGACAGTGGCTGCTCAGTGGCTCATATGCAGAGAGCATGGCCGGCGAACTTCAGTGTTCTCTCGGCAATGTTATATGGCTAACTGGTGGAACTACATGTACCGTAAGCCCCTTCCATATAATTGGGTGCTACGCGTATGGGAAAAGGTGCAGCCAAATTCCATATCTTGTGTATCGTTGACAGCCGTAGTCAACCACTTGATTACGGCTTGTCTTTACAAGTACACATGTACATGTACGAACCGCGTGACTCGCGGATGCTGATTGGGAATTTTTTTTTTTAAATCACCAGGGTTTGGACCCGTTTTTTTCTTGGTACCTGTGGACTTGGACCCTTTGGCCACTTACCCACGTAATACAGCTGGGTCCTTATATAAGCCACTTTACATAGAATTCTTGGGTGGAATAGAGCAGCATTTCTGTGGATACACACTGACCACAGAATCCCTGTTCATGCCCTATTAAACATCATGTCGAACCCATGGCAGAAAAGGCTTGCTTTCTGTGGGGTTTGTGGGAGCGCGATGGATGTCAAACCCTACAGTTCTGGGGGGCAGTGGTAGAGTTGGTCACGATTGCTGGATCACATTGCACTATCAGTTGATCCTGTACGAAATCTCTGACCTTGTTGGTACAGTACTTCAAAACAATCTTCCATAATCTTGAGAATTAAACGGAAAAGGCATGAAAGGCGATTGGCTGACAGTGGATTTATTTGCATATCATGCAATAATACCAAAGGATCGTATTATTGTTATACCAAAACATACGTAGCATCTGTCCCAATAATTGTGCTACAGTTGTGTCACCCAACTACATGTATAGCATAGAATGCCATAGCACGTGCCAACGATTGTTTCGCTCATGTTGGTAACTTATGCTCGCAGTTAATCAAGTTTTTAATTGTGTTTTAGATGAAATTGCAAAACGTAGAGAAGGTCGAGAAATGTTCTATTATACCGGTACATGTACATCCTGCTATACCGGTAGTTGGGCCAGCCCAACTACACAGTGCTACGCTAGGGACTGTCCCAACTAAACCTGGGACTGATGCCATACCGGTGGTTGGGATGGAACATGGTCAAGCAGAACAACCAATCACACCCAACAGAGTGTTTTGGAAAATTCTTTCCAAAAGAGGCGTTACCTTTGGTGGTTGGTTGGCGGAGGAAGTGTACAGCTGATATGCTACATGTACATGTTTGAGGAAACACACTAAAGACTCTAATATGCATACCGGGTACATTGTACCGGTACCTGGGATCTTTGAAGGGGAAGGTCACAAGGAAGTACATGTAAGTAGATCTCTAAAAAGGTAAAAAGTTCTGGATTACAAAACAAAAAAGACAAAAGGACAATAAAGGAATTCATTTTCTAAAGCACATGTAACCGAGAAATGGTCTTTCTCCATGTACATGTGCATCGTATCCTTCAATTGTTTAATGTTAACGTGTTGGATCACCCAAAAATGCTTAGGCTTTTCATAGTTTGTTTACTACCGTGGGTTATTTTATTTTTTAAAGCAAAAAACTGTTAATAGTTCTTTCTTTCTAATCTTTTGCTTTTCATATTTGTTTGAAGAAAAACACTAAATCCTGACCGTTTGTCCTTTCTCACTATATTATTTTTACAGCGAAAACAGCGAAACGTTCGGTTTGGACAGTCCAGCCAAAAATCTTTTCCACTGCATGCTCAATGTGGGTGGGATGACGGGTTTGATGTCACGAATTTCAAATGACCACAGCATCAAAACCCTGTCTTATACCGAAATGAAACATCACGGTTTTACTGATATTGAATGTGTTACGATGCATACTACCGGTAGGTTTCAAAGTGATCAGGCATGTGACAGCTGAGTCAGGGGGGGGAGGAGCCACACCCCTCCCATGGTTGAAAATAACACTGACCAAAGATGACTGACTCCAGCTGACAATAAAGGTGACTCAAGCTGGGATGTTCCACACGTATAGATTGGGAGAGGCACCTGTTAGTAACCTCATTCCTGAGTGTCTACTATACTGAACTGACTATGGCTTGACTGTGTGGCAAAATTTGAAGGGGGAAGCTTGGGCTTGAATAAATCATGAAGGAAGGAAAACACACCATGAATAAACAAACAGGGGGATACATTACCAAGAAAAGGAAGGTGAAATCTACATTTAAGCTGGATGTACAGAGAACTTTTCCAGTGTATAAAAGACATAACATTTGAACTTTCTTGGACGAAATTTCGTGCATTTTTATAAATAGGAGACATGACCATTTATATTTGTTATATTGTTATATTTGCACGTAATTGTTAGCTTTGCCACACAAGCAAGTACCAAGATCATGTGGTTCTTTGTACCGTGACTCTCAGACACATTTTGAAAGTCTCGGCAGTGAATACTGTACATGTACATGTACATTAGACAGTGTACTAGGATTTCATGTGTCCCTAGCCCAAATTAAAGGCCTGGTAGGCTCCTTTCAGGGTACAGTAGTTCATTTCACAACTGTTCGCAATTCATTTCATTTGAAGGTTTGGCTGGGTACAGAAAGACCTTGAAATTTGCAACAAACATGAGGGTATCCCACCTGTAGAACTTATGCCATTTCAGAGTTACCGGTATGATAAATTTCCCATCGCCATTTCAGTGGAAATTCAACCAGCTTTTACATGTAATTAATTGTGACTAAAAGCTTGATAATGCCATCTAGCTGGAATATTCCGACAGTATTCTGATGTTTTATCATTTAATGTGCAGTGTACTTGTACATGTACGTGTATGTAGTCAGAGGGTTGAGTAGTCAGTAGCCAAATGAATGTGCAAAAGTGAACTTGTGCAATGTATATTTATACATTTGTACTTGCCAACGGGGGGGTCAAAAAATTTCATTTCTCGCTTTTTTTCTCATACCTAAACAGTTGTGCATTATGTGCTCATTTTGTATGCATACATGTACCTGTAGTGAGACTTTGAATTTAGATTGTGAAGAAGAAAGCTACTTTTGTGTGATGGTCAATTCAAGCTTAAACAACTGTGAATACATCTTTTTGTAAATTTGGCATGCTTTTAAAGACAGTTATCAGTACAGCTGTGTTTCAGGGTTTTCACGTTATGATCGTTTGAAGTTTGTGGTCTCACATGCGTTGGCTGGCATTCAGTGAGGACCCTAAGTGGAAAAGGTACATGTATATGCCTTTTTGGCTGGACCATCTCAGAAAAAAAAAAGTGCATACGCAAGAACAGCATCTGAATTTTAAAAGTGGTGTCAAAATGACTACGGCATTAGGGTTACATTAAGACTTGGCACGTACATGTACAAAAAAGGCTTTGGGGGACAAGGTTGGAGGGGAGATTCCACCCCCTGCTTTTTTGTAAGGTTAAATGCTACTGGTAGGTACATGTATACCCATAGAATCATACATGTACATGTAGCACCAGTCCATACCAGCTTTGCCTGTTTGTTTTACAAGATAATGATGTTTACGTTGCTGTCAGTGAACAAGTTGAAGAAAAGGGCTCACTGGAGCAAAGTTTACAGTAGATGTAGGCTCTGCCCACAACTTTCATACATACATGTATACCCATGTACCGGTACATGTGCATTCGTATGCTTGCATGTACATGTACATGTACCTTCATAACTGCTGGGTGGTGTAACATGCTATCTGATGCACAGAAATGGGATAAGTTGTAGCCTGGCTCTGTCTACAATCCCTGCTGTGTGTGTTCGTGTTTTTGAGACTGGGATCTGTCAAGTTCAATGCAGGCATTATGGAAGAGTACTGATAGAGTTTCCATCTAGTGTGCGTTGTACAATTTTACTTGTAGATGCAGTACAATGACGGTAGGTTTTGCTTCCTGCAGAGTCTGGGTATGTACAGTATGAACTGACGGTGACCCTCACATTACCTTAGCACCTTGATTTTTTTTTCAGTCAGTTTTGCAGTGTGGCCAAGATTAAAAAAGAGATACTGTATATTGCACTAACCGTACAGTCCTAATGTACATGTACATGTAGTTATTCACATGTGCAATGACATTTCAGAATCAATGTTAGTATTACCGGTACATTCATGTTTTTTATTGTACATGTAGGATATGTTCATGTACACTGGTTCCAGTTCCTGCACTATGAAACTTGGGCATAAATATTCAGCAATTGTACAAGTGTACATGTACACATTGCATCTCTAGACTTTACTAAACCAGACAGAAACATCATCACGTGCCCATGAACTTTCATTTCACATGTACTGTACCATACAATTCTTTGCCCTTCAGATCATGCGCACATGTACTAGACTTGGTACTTAGCACGATCATTTCCTGCCCAAATTATATTTATTTACACATGCTTTTGGTTTGCCATATATGTACGTCAGTACATGAACATGTACATGTTTTGTACTAGTGCCAGCTATCACAGCAGCATACCGTGTAAGTTGCACTGTCGTCTAACTTCTGCATCCAGTGAGTCTCGGTCTATACCTCTTTTGGACCAGAGCTGTGTACCGATAATGTTTCAGCTTGCACATGAAACTTCCATGCATGTGCAAAGCTGACAAGCCTGTCAGAATTTGTGGACAAGTTCTCCTAACTCATCAAATCTTCAGCTCTTCAAGTGATCTTCTTTAAACACGTTGTTCATGCCTAGTTTCTTGTGACTGGATATGTACTGTACATGTATGTGAATGGAGTGCGATTCAACTATGCACTGCACTCTTGCAGCACCACTGTCTGTGTTGAACTGATTGGAATACTTTCCATTTGGGGCCATTTTGGGTATCAGTGTGAACAAGTGCGCGTTTTTTTGGTTTTTTTTGTCAGAGAGAAGCTAAAAGTAGAGTGATGCTCCATAATTAAGAAAGAGTCCTCTCTTCATCGTAAGGCGTATCAAGAGCCTGTTTTTCTCAAGATGGCCAGCCTAACTCTCCTGTCACCAGGCGATAATGAACCCCCGCCGGTCGGTCGACAGAGAAGAAACAGCTACTTTGAGGCAAGTCAGAACCTGTTCAATTTTGTGCATATGTTAAGTTCAAATTTCCCTTGTTCGAAAGCGCTGGCACATGTAAGGTACCGGTAAGTCAGTTATCAGAGAATGCTCAGGTTTATATTGTTTCACACATCAAAGAGTAAAAAGGATTAATTCAGAACACTGAGTGGCCTGCCATTACTGTCAAACATTTAAAGCCTGTGATGGCCAAACAAAAGATTTCAAGTGAGCAACAGGGATCCAAAGCAACCAAATGCATTGTGCAATTTGACTACATGTATGTTCTCGCAAGCAAACAAGTAAAGAGTAATGATTTATTAATTTCCATGGTTCAAAGTCTGCAGAGTGTAGACTCTGCTCAAACACGTTTTGAAGCAACATGAGGGGATTCCGAGATCAAAAGGGGATTCCGAGATCAAACTAATTGACATTCACCTGTGCCTGGGGCAGTTTAGCCATTCCTATTGGTTGAAAGCAAATCATGTGAATATTGCCACACGGTGCCATACGTGCAGCATGTGACAAATTTCATGCAAGGGGATCTTTCATACTATATGTACATGTTTGTGTCAATTCTCTTATCTTTTGATTTTTCTTTACTGATGGGATCGTCGTGTCTTTGCCTTCCACTCTGGGCGTGCTTAAAATGTTTCAATGCACTGCTTTCCATTCTAGTGAGTAGTTCTTAAATAACAGTCTTGCCAGAAGTGTGTGCCGTCTGGTGTAATTTAGTGTCATCCTGTACATGAACAATGCATGTCACCATAGTAGAGCAAACATGAACACTTGATGAGTTCCTATCATGATAACCTCATATCTATCAGAATGTTGAGATGGCAAGGGAGCATAAGAACGAGCAGGTGAATGAGTGGGATACAGCCAAGTTCGTGTACTTACATTTATTTGTTGGTAATCAGCAAGGAAGTGTAAATCCTGATGAGATTTCTACTCTCTGAGAGGCCTACAAAACCTGACAGTCACTGCCTCTTTTATTCCTGCGGCACGTGTAGGCCTTGTCCAGCGTTTCCAGTGATCTGAACTTTGTTGTCTCGGATCTTAAGAAAGCGCAAGTCCCATTCAAGGCCAGCTCACCAAAGTCACCGTTAAACGTGTCTGCTTGTTCACCAGCTACTGTGAATCTGATAGGAGATGATCTACTTCAGGTGTAAGTGAACTTGCATTTTTATTTCTTCTGTAATGACCATGTGAGTACTGGACAGTGACTTGCCAAGTGGGTCAGATAGTCCTAAAGCTTCCAAACATTATTAAAGTTATTTTTGTAATGTACCAGTAAAGGCTGAAGGTGGGAATATGATGAATGGAGACTTTTCTGGCATAACAAGATGGAGGCACAGTGGCATTACGTTGTGAATAACATTGTTCAAGACCAAAGATCACAGACTTAAATGCCTTGACAGACACATGTGGATGGTTTCTAAGCAGCAGTTTGTTTAAAAAGTGTGAAAAGTAGAGTGGTGTCAAAGCTCTCATGACCATAATGAGAAACTCACTGTTGGTACATAGAGACAAAGCGGGACAAACTGTACTGGAACGGTACTGGAAGGCAAAATTGAAGCAATCTTCAGTGAGAACTTATATCCACTCTACGGCTGTTATTATCGCAGTTGATGACTGAAAAATATTCCACTTAGAGTTTAAAACTGTTTCTTTCTTTAAAAAACCTCTTTAGTTCAAGATTCTAGTAAAGCCCTTGTCATACTAAGATGGAAATTCATGTACACGTTCTACATGTACACGTATATGCCAACCTTTGCATTGTGGTAAAGAACAGTAACTCTTCAAGTGCCTCATACCTTATCTTGTCTCCTTGCAGACCAGCTGCAGACAGGTACCAGCACCTTAGGTTGCTGGGGAATTATTCCCTAGCAACCAACAACAATGCTTCCACCGTGTCCACCCAGCCCAGTGGACTGAACTATGAGCAGGTGCCACCTGTAGGAAGGAAGAGAGATTCTTCAAGTCTCCCTCGATCATTTGAGAAGGTTTGTTTTAACACAGCCCCAAATCATGCACTGTGTAGTAAAGACAGAAAATTTGACTGGTGGGATTAAAATTACCAGGAAAGTAATCGTTTAGCACATTTTTTTACTGAAAATTTTTTTGTGCAACCCTCATGTTTAGATATAAAAACTATAACCCCCAAATGGTTTATACCTCATTGGGACCCAATTTGACATGCTTTCTAGTCCATTTTGACCCCGCATGGCCAATTTCAAGCTTTTACCACAAAGCAGCACAAATTTTGCAAAACTGTGACTTAACTTGCCCTATACCACCAGACTGTGTATGGAAACTGCAGAGAATAATTCAATTAACAGTAAAAAATGAAAATGCACTGCCCAGTGTGCCCTCCTCCCACAACTGAATTAAATTTTCAGCACAATCAAATTCAATTAACTTTCCATGGCAGTATAAATTCAACCATCAAACACACAAATTACCATATTAGTTGACTCTTCTTTTGGTATTTAAAACCTGTTTGTTTTGTAAAGAACATTTTGAAAGACTTTTTTTGTTTAGAAATTTTGTTCCCAACAATATTTACATTTAGGGAAATTACCTTGGGGAAATTTGAATTCGTAATTTGGATAATTAGACGATGTTAGAGTTTCAAAACAAAGCAAAAGCGTTCAGAATTTATCAGTTCTATTTTTGAAACTGAAAGCAAAACAGGGCAGCAGGGCTGTGCCTTCCGTATATCAAGAAGAAAAGTAAATGCATTTATACATGTACCGGCACTGGCACCTTGCGTAGTCAAGTGCTCGCAATCCTTTGATTTAAAACCAGTTGTCCTTTAAAAGGTAGAAGAGTTATTTTGCTCCAGTTCCAGTGATTTGAAATAATTCCTGAAAAAATAAGTATTTTTGCCTTCTGTGGGGCAGTGTTAGATGCTGCTCTGTGTCAAATGTCAGAAAGCTGTGTCTCACTCAAATGGATAGAAAATATGTTAACTGAAATAGAACTCACATAGCGTATACCGGATTCGGTGTTAAAGTAGCTTGTGGTAGTTTTAGAGGCAGAAGTGCGTACATGTACATGTGACACAAGAATAACAATTGTTGAATGACAAAGCTTCTCAATAACATGTGTACACATGGAGTGCAGGGACCAATATATCAGTTAATACAGCTTCCACAGAATTATTTGGGAAGTGTTTCGGTCTTCAAGAGGAAATACATGTATCCTGGTTTTTATTTGTTTTGGGCTGGTTTTTTGATGGTGTACATTATAAACATACGGACAGGGAATGTTTCCTGCACAGTGTGGCAATTCAACTCAAACACTACAAAGGTTTGCCGTGCATGTTTGCATTTCATGTCAGTGAAATGAAAGTCTGGCACGCTTGGAGTTGTCAAAGGCAGTACAATATATGTGGGAAGCAGCCCGCTGATTGGATAGTTGTAACCGTTTTGTCGTTCGGGTTTGTCAACAAGCTGAGGGGTTTAAGTGTTTCTGTAGTGACATACGCGTATCGCTCTTCACATAATGAACGTGATAATCGTGTGGATTTCTTGGTGCTGCGTGTCAACTCTGCTGCAGTGTCAGTGATGCCGACCAAACTAGCAGGTTTGGATTGACACTAGGGACCTGTTTTCTTGCCGGGAATTTCTTGAAAGTCTCATCATGGAGATGACGGAAACTTCAGTTGGCTTTTTGATTGTCGGTAGAATCACAAGCCACAAGTGTTTGTACTGGAATATTTTCTTGAATTCATCAGTGTGCTGTGTACATCACGACCGCGTAAAGCCTTGTGGAATCTGCCATTGATTTGAAAATTGCTTTCTGTAAACACATGCTTTGAGAACTACATGTACTTAATAATAACCCAGGGTTATTAATGTATAGCATAATCTCTTTGTCAGTGCTAAAAACAAGACTTTTACTTGTACATCTTACCAGATGCACTGGCATAAGATGTCATATCGATGTTGATTGCATACTTCTGATAGAGGATGAAACTGTCAAAGCTTTTTTTCCCTCCTGATTGCCATTTTCTTCATAAACGTTTAGGTGTCTCATTTTTAACCTGCTGATGACAAAAGGTTTTTACACACACAAGTATGTAAGATGGAAGGAAATCTTGACCGAGGGTCTTCCAAAAGGGCCGATCCAGACTTGACCCGAGGTGACGCGCACATGAGTAAATTTAAGGCACTGCAGATGGAAGACCAACAGGCATATATAAATATGCAGACACTGATTTCCATCAGTGAAGAAGACATGAATGATTCTGCACTGAGCGTTTTGTCTCCCAGGAGACAATCCAGACGCCGCCGTCAGAGCGCAAAGCCGTGCAGCTTCTGCTCAAGTGTGCCGTGCTCTTGCACCGTGGACAAACTTCGGGGAAACTTGAAAAATGCCGCGGAAAAATGTCAGTTTCTAGAAATGCAGAACAGGGCATTGTGGGTGGAGGTGGTTGCCCTCCGGAATTGGAAGAGCCGTGTCATGTCGTATCAGCCAAAATATACCAAGGTAAGGGATCTGCAGCCTGGAGGGGTATAGGTACCGGTATATTGTACATATGATATAAGGAGTGGGTTGAGGTCACATGAATGGATTCATATGAATTTCTAAGGATTCTATTGCCAATCTACTGTGTCTTTCGACTCAAATCCCTCTATTGGGTAGGATGAATGAGTACAATGGAAGAGCATCACATTTTTGGAAAAGGCGGACATCCCATGATTTCTTTGACAAAGCAACAGCTCTAAATCATGGCAATGTTTTCACAACCAACTCTTGAGACTCCCCTCCGTTCTCATCATTGTACACACTGGTCATGTACATGTGGGATTGTTGGTACATGTACTAGTCAGGAACTATTTGTCATTTTGCATCAATCTCACCCACTAGCTGTCCATTTGTCTTCAAAACGTTGGAGTGGCCAAAGTTGCCATAGTTACTGATGTCAACCCATTGTGAGAAACACACATATTGTGGGATAAACATCAAGGTGTACACTGTATTGGGAATAACTGTTGTTACATGTAAAGCCATAATTGGTATTTTAGTGGTATTGCAAGTGGGAAATCTCATAAATAGCACCAAAAGCATAATATGGAATGATAAATAATACATTTTTTTGAAATTTCAGTTGAGTGATATTTTGCTTTCAGTGGAAACAGTAGAAATAAGATGTTGATACATGTTACTATTTATGGACATGTCAGTACTGAATGTGTTCTTTTACCAGTTTTATTGGAACTGGGTGGCTGTTTAATGTAAACCAAAGAAATATGGTAAACAAATACATGCACATATACCAGGAAGTAAAGCGTTGTGATCTTTCAACAGTCTTGCAAACTTTTGTGTACTTGTGCTGCACTAATACTGGTACTGTCTCCCCTCCCCTCCCCATTTGGGGCACGGCGATAATGAACTGGTCATGCTGAAGTTGGGGTCCCTTTTTGAAGAATGTTTTTAAACTGTTTAAAGGTTTCTAGAAATCAGTCACAAGAGTGGAACCATGTACCCATGGAGGTGTAAATTGGGGGTGGGGTGGGAAGGGATGACATGGGGTAGGAGTACATACACCCCACCCCCAGCGGAAGTCTGTGGCCCCGGGTTCCCCTCTCCATTTGAAATTTTGAAATTAATACAATGTACATGTACATGGATGTACATGTATGTTCACACCCCCTACAAGCCACCATAAGTTTGCTTTCAGTGCCCCTTTGAATAAATGTATGCGCCCGCATGTCCTCCCTCCCTCCAGTAACAAAGTCACAACCTGCCCATTAAGACATTTGATTGCTCTGTGACCTACATGTATGTGAACTGATAGTACGTATAACTAGGGTCCACAGAGCATTTTGCTTTCTCCAGCTAGAGATGAGATTCAAGTTTCTTTGAAATAACACACGTTATTGTCCCAGCTATGGCAGCCAATACACTGAAAGTGATATTTTCCCACCCACACCCCCACACACACACGAAGCTCAAATTTCCCTCTCTGCCTTCTCCAAAAATGAGGCTTTCTTATGGCTTTGTAGTATTATACAGTATTGTGAAAATTGGATTCAGTGGGCACCTGGCTCCTTACTGGAAAGAACAGTAAGAATATCTGCCCTGCCAAATTCAACAAAAACGTTGCCTGTGGTTGCACAGACTATCATCACCTGTTCACCACCTGTTAGCCTGCTTGAAATAGGGATTGAAGTTGGACAGCATTAGGCTGCTTTAATTGATGATTTCCCTTTCTTTCTACTTTTCTTGGTGAGCTGTGTGAGTCCTTAGTTGAGCATTGGTACAATTAGGTGACTAGGTGACTGAATAAACCATGCAGGATTCAAATTAGTCTCACTTTTTTGGGGGGGAGTAGGTTGTTTCTTTTGGACTTGGTTAGCAAGTTCACTGCAGGACGTGATTTCAAAGGGGAGTTCTCATTAGCCAAGCATTGTACGCATGCACGCATATTTAAACGGTACATGTACCTTTCAGATGTCCATATGAACCTGAACATTTTACAGATGTATATTCTCAACACCGCCAGCATTGGTGATGTCAGTGTATTCAATTTATATGTACATTACCATAGCCTTTCATTTCCTATGAGTATACTCATAGTGGCATAATCCGGTACACCTGTGATTACGAGCATACTCATAGTCGGCAGTCAGTGTGTTAAAAGATCAAAATGCCATCTTTCAAAGTGCTTCAGAAATCTCCCCTGGAAATGTACCTGTACACCTGTACATCATATTACATATTACTTGTACATGTCAGTTTGCTTTATGGTACATGTACATGTACCGGTACTTGCTGAATGCTGGCCAGGTCTGTGGCTTTTGTACCTCTGATTTACTTTGTAGCGTTGCCTTTATCATCACAAAGTACTTTTTTATAAATTTCAGATGTTGAGTTTTAGAAACATGAACCTGTGATGTAATTTGAGAGCTTTGTACATTTCTGCAGCCTAGTCTATACTGTGCTTCATCGTTGCTGATTTAATTGTAAACTCATTTTTCAATCGATAAACATATAACAGATACCAGTACATGTAGTTTCCTTCCATGAAAAACCCCGTTGAGGGGACAACTTCCCTGTCGTGGTTTCAAAAGGGAATGTCATTTTCTCGATCACAACTTGTTGCAGCTTATTTTGAAGTGCGTAGTTGAAGCACCTCATTACATGTCACATACATGTACGCTGCATTTGACCAAGTCACATGTGTTACATGTAACACAAGTACACTCCTGACTGCATAAACAGTAGGAGTATGACCCTTGGGTAAGCAACAGAATATTCTCGATCAGACTAGAGTATATTCTTGCATCACATGGTCACTTCAACATGGGACATGTTGAGGGGTGACCTTGACTGTTTGCTGCTGCGTGATGAGATCTGAGAGTCGTGTACTTTTTCTTGTACCTCAAGTATCGAGAGCAACACCTATGCATGCAGCCTTAACCGTAAAAGAATATTTTTCCAATATAACCACATTTCATAATGTTGAATGTTCACCTCGACCATTTCCTTCAGTGGCCAATATGGCATAACCACCCTCTGTCTAAAGGTCGCCCTGCCTTAGCCAGGACGCCAGCTTTTTTGGACCCCCTTCATAGTTGTCATGTGCTCCACCCATCTCTATGGATGACCAATTTACTGTCTCTTTTTGTAAACATTTAACTGCCATGGTGTAAGTGTATGAACTTCTTGTATTCTTGGAAGTTGCTTTCAAAGTGCATGTTGAAGATTATAAAAACTTAAAAAACAAAACAAGATCTCAAAATATTTGTTTTCATTGGAAGTTATAGACGGTGATAGTTTTCAAACACGTTCATTAACGTATGCACGAAGCGGCTATTTTGATGTCCTTCAAGGCACTCTTTGTCAAAAGGGCATAATAACAGTGCAAAAATCAGTTCTTCAAAATCACCCACCAAAAAGGTGTGGAAAAAATACTGGCCACTACTAGTGCTTAAACAAGCTTTATAACATGAAAACCAAGTTTAAGGTGCAAACTACTCCAAGAAAATGTAGACACAAATATTGCACGCAACACTATGGACACACTTCTGTTGTGCCTTGCAATCATCCGTTGGCTCATAAAATGTGGAAATCGTCATTGGCATAAAATCCAAAATGTTGATTTCTGCATTTTACTGCTACAAAGGAGGTAGAGAGTCATCGCAATATGTAAATACAGTTATGCTTCATGTATTCCACGGATAAAAATCCAGTTACATGTTTCCTATAAATAGAATTTGCGTGCTTAAAAGTCTTATCCTTGTTTTGAGAGAAAAACACTGACAATACGAACTACCCACAGCTGCAGGAACTGGGATTCCAAACTAAAAACCAGCTGAAATGAAATAGGAACTAGTCTAGGATGTAAATCTACCCAGCTACAGTGTAGATGACACGGTTGGTTCCATACCGTACATGTACGTTACTGAACAGGACTCAGGAAATACGTCAGATAAACACATCATATACAGTGACGAAGCTCTCTCCATTGTAGGCCCTTGACAATAATACCCATCTACCACATACATGTACATTTATATCCATGTGTTGAGTAATGAAAACAGCTGCAAAGCAAAGTACGAAATGTTTTTCTGTATATTCGGGTGACATGTTTATTAAGATGGTTGTACATGTAGCACCATGAAAGATACCTTTTACCTAAATATTTGTGAGTGGCATATAAAAACAGGTGCCAAGAAATAACCCTCACTTTAGATATATAGGAATTAGAGATTAAGAAACGAGACAATTTATTTCCTGATTCTACCCTTGTGCACCAATAGGTCTCCTTTACCATCACATCTACTGGCATTATGCTTGTGGGACTGCAAACATGTAAAAAGTAGCAGGGGTGTTGCCTGAATTTTTTCCCAGAGGGGAACTCATGAACTAAGACAAAATAATGAATTGGGGGAGGAGGGTAATTATGTTGAGGGTTTTTCAAGCAAAATTGGTGATTTTCATCTCCTTTCCCTCAATCTTTTCATTTCTTTTGCATTTCCCTTTCTGTATTTGTTTTCTTTCTCTTTTTTTGGAGGGGGGGAAGGGGGATCTCCCCTCACAACACCCTTGAGCGATAGTTACTCTGGGGACAAATTGATTTTGTCCCCACAAATACATGTAAGTCCTGACCTCTTAACAAATTATACAATTGTGCCATCAAAGTTGGGTCGTCCAGGGTACCTCCATCTCACCATTCTAAGTGACCCTTGCGGCCTATCCAGGGAAAAAAAACTCGCATAGCAGAAACTTCTGCTAACAGAATACCATTTTGCAAAGGTTAGCAGAGAAATGTGGATTATATGCATGCATAAACTGTGTCACTGAGGGTTCTGTACTTACCTGGTTTGTTGCAGAATTTCTGCGCTAGTGCTGAAAACATACAATGGCTCATTGTGTATTCCTTGGTTAGCAGAGCCATGAAATTTGGGCCTTGGTAGCCTACTTTTGCACTCTGCTTCTACACTTTCTCCTCTTCACCCCTGCCCGGCACACAGAAGAACCCGTATGGATTTTCTGTGTCACACCTCCACGGTATTTTGTACCCATGGGTGTCCTGAGGGGGACGAGGGGGGAGCTTTCTTCCTCTGGAACAAAAAATGGAAAAATGAAAATTTGGAAAAAAGAAAAAGCAAGAGAAAGAAAAAGAAGGAAAGGGAAAGAAATTACTAATTTACTCAAAAATATCCTCACTATAAATGGTTTATCAGTTTGCTGCCCATGAGTGCTTTGCTCTCTTGCCCCAGAAAACCTTGCATAATACATGTATATCCTGTATTCTCCTACATTATCCCAGGCCAGGCCTTGTTCCTCTACCCTTCTCCCCTACCTTAGATTTACATCAAGTTGCTTTGTCCATCTCCAGTTTGCTCATTGATGTTAAGTCCCTGAAGTTCCCCATGATTTGTTTTTATTGTGTAAACAGAGCTGGGATGATTCATTGGTTTGTTGATGAAAACAGACACCAAAAAAGCATTAGACCAAGCAATCTGCAGCTTCAAAAGGAAATAAGATGAAAAATATTGAATTTTATGAGAGATTTTCCCAAGAGTGAGTGATAACTATGCATTTTGTACAAATCTTTCCTGATCGATACAAATTCAATTTTGTTGTATTCATGGGTACACGTATGTAGACATGTTTCTTGTTTCTTAAGCACACTCTATAGCCGGGAGATATGCAAGAGTGTTCACTTAACTCTCCAGTAACCACTTAGGGCCTACACCAGATTTTACACATTTCGTAAAGTAAAGTTGAACCCTCAGTGCTGATTGGTTAATCACATAGCAACAGCAGTTGACCATCTAATACTGGATAATTTTTATTCGTCGTGTAATGCATACAATTATTCCTTTGCTCTATGATAATACATGTATGTACTTGTGCTTGTACTTGAGTCCATAATTTGCTCTGAATTGAATCATCCTCTCTTCGACAAAGAAGAGGCTGATTGGTGGGTATTGTTTCAGCTGATCACTTGGCACTGCTGACAAAGACCCTATTCTTATACATGAGCATATAAATAGAAATAGCAGGACGAATTCAGCACATGCCAAACAAGCATGAAATTTGCATGTGTGCAGAAAGTTCCCGCTAAAGTACTGTCATTATTTTGTAAAACTGCATCTGTTGTTCCCACACAGAGCAAATGGCAAAAATGTGAGTGTTAATATACTTGTACATGTATATCTTGAATCCTTTATGCTGTTTGTACTGGTACTTGAAGGACACAGGACTCAAAGACACTTTGTGTTATGTGTTTCACTCATGCTTATAGGATAACATTAAAAACAAAACTCTCAGAGGCTCTGAATAGAACTCAATTGATATGTCTTTTTCCCCAGCCAAATATCCTTGTCTGATATAACCAGGAAGGATACCAGTACGTGAGTTGGAAGGGAAATCTGAAGAAAGTGTGTCTGTATTTATAAGGAAGCTCATGCTTGGGCTGGAAATTCATATTCGAAAGTTTGAGTGTAGAATGGCTCCAGCAGAGTTTGAAACCAGAGAGTTAAGGAAATTGAAAGTAAACAGTTGGTGGTACATGCCAGAGAATGCCGTTGGTATATGAGTCAAAGAGAAAACTGTCACTGAACCAGCTTTTTTTTGCTCGTGGGTTGATGTTTAAATGAGTCAACTTATTTTGCACACCCCAAATTCACGTAATTGGCCTGCTGCAGAGGTGAGTTTTAGCTTCAGGTTTTTTTGTAGATGAAAGAGTTTGTGTGCAAACTGTCACAAATTCAGTGTGATTGTTAAATCTTAAATCTTCAGTGGTACATTGTCTCTAATACTTGGTAAGGTCATTAATGTAGACTGCAAGGTACAAACATGTAAGCTACTTGAGAAGCTCAACTTACACGTAAGTTAATATTGAACAAATTCTGCTCATGTTGGGGTAGACTCAATCCCATAGATGTGATCTCTTGCCTCATAATGAAAAAAGAGTTGCATGTACGTGTTCTTGAGGCTGCTGCTAAACACATCAAAATGCAAACTACATGTACATGTATTTTGACTTGGATGTAAGTGAATTATAGTGCTGATTTAAACACTGACAGAAGGACACAATACAGGTACAGGTACATGTAATCTTTCAGCCCTTGTTGTTAAATCAGTGATGGAAAGAATTTGTCCTATTTGATTTTGGTAGGTGTGCTCGCTTGCAGTCCAGGGAAAAAATGGGCACTGAAAAATTCTGTTGACTATTTGACTATCGGATTAGGGCTCTGGGTGTGCAAAAACTCCTACTTGTACATGTACATCAGTGTTGACGTTATAGCAAGATATTGCCGAATCTTGAGTGCTAGCCGTGAGCCCAGAATCCCTGTGTCGGTACAAATACCTTCACATTTACAAAGGATATTAAAACTTGATGTGTTGTGCACTAACTAAGGAATGTTTCATGTACCGGGTACATGTAGCTTCCACTGCATTGGCATGTAAGGTTTGCTTGGATCATCTGATTTCCTTATTTTTTGTCCCATGTATACCATTGGAACTTGAAAAGTATTGTACTCCTACTAAGTTGTGCTGTTCGGAGTTTCCAGATTTTCTTGACAAAACGGGGGAGAACAGGGTCATGGGCAACCCAAAATGGGCCATTTTTTTTTTTTTAAGATGGAGTTGAAGTTGAGAGAAAAGCAAATTTGGGTGCTATGTCATTCTCTTGCCATGTCTAAACCTGAAAACCCCCCAAATTTAGCCTCACCCCTTGGAAAGCCCCCATCCACCCCCCATCCAC
>NW_019091409.1:1407431-1420351 GCF_001949145.1 Acanthaster planci
CCCCATCCACCCCCCATCCACCCCCCCAATTTGGTTGTTCCCAAGCACACACAACACGATCTTCTTCACTGTAAGGAGTCAACTGAGTCTTATGAAATTGGGTGTGTTTGCATGCACATCTCAAAATAGAAAAACAACACAGGAAGCTTAAGGTAAATTAAAATACAAGCATGCCTTTCAGAATTTGTCATCAGAATTATTTACAGTGGTCTTCACCCAGGAAGTGAGACATATCTGTGCTTTCCACAAGAATGTTGTGGGACCATACCTCCAGGAGTGAAAGTGAACAGAATAGGAGTACAGAGCTCATGAAATGCCAGGATTTGAGAAGTACGGCACATGTAGCTAAATAAACAAATCAACTGTGGTGATGACTGAAACTGTTTTGGATCTACTTCCTGGAATTTTTGGCAAATTAATATAATTCTTTCAGTATTTTTTCCAGAAAGCACATCCATATAATATCTGCCACTTTTATACCTTTTTGTAGCAATAGACTCATACACAGTTTACATGTATGTAATTGTAATAAGAATTGGACCTATTTTGCCCTTATGATCTGTTTGTATTTCATGTTTAGTTGAACTACTAAAATGACCATAGGCTTCTTTTGTGGCATGGTTTCAATAATGTACCTGGTTTGCCAAATGTTCTGTCTTCTTTTTTAGTTTCTGAACCAGCATAACACCGGGAAATGCCCTGAACAATTTTACAGTAGACATTTGTAAATGTTAGCCAGTGGTACCGTAGTGTTGCTACGTACTTCATTCTGTTGTATTATTTATATTGCATCATTTTTAGAGCACAGTGCGCAGACAGACATTTCCATATTTGAACTTTGTTAATCCCTTATCCTGCAGAAGAGCTCTGGCTAAAGGTTGATACAGTTTAGATGACAGAAACGTGTCATATTATTAAGGCTCATGTGATACTCTGTTTCACTTAGTAGCATGTTTTATGCTAATGCGTTGACTTTTCATACGGAAAGTTTGCACATTAATTTATAACAAAATTCTTTGGTAATTTTAAATAGAAACATGTAAACTACATGTACATACCAACACATACCGGTACATGATTATTGGGGTCCACATGTGCATGTACACGCATAGGTACAGTATAACATTTGAAGTTTTGGAAATGCCCTATTTCAGTTTATTTGACCTTAGTCAAACCTTTCTGCTAAATTCTTGAACATGACTTTCAGATCAAACAAAAAGTACAAAATAACAAAGAGCAAGGAAACAACAAAAAGTGATGAACTTCGCCTGCGTGAAAATCATCTGTAGAATAATAGACATTGCGTCACAAACACGTTCCACCCAGATCATTTCACACGGCAGTTTAACATGTAATACCGGTATATATTTTAAGCTCAGAGTATCAATTACCTCAACAAATTCACTTTGCCATGCATTACAGCACGTGTAGAACTTTCTCAAATCCTGAATGATTGTCTCATTTGATGAACAGAGGATTACACACCTGTAGTTGTCAAAGTTGCTGATTTGACAAGAATGCGTATACGCTGAATAATGCTGTCAAACTGGTCTAATATACTGCCACATATCAAAATGTGAAATCAACCACAAGCAAATTGAATCTTTTGTTTCAACCTTTTCTGTCTGTGTGCTTGATCTTTTACCTTCACTCTTGGTCATTTGCCATCACAGAGCCTCCTCCTGCCTGCTGCCACGCACCCCTCCAGGGCTTCCTCCCATGAGGAATTCATCAGTCCCCATCAGCAATATGTCAAGGACTCCATGGAACTCTCCCTGCTAACCAGGCTGGTCCACACCAAGCCCATCTGGTTTCTGCCCCACACTCAGCGAACGGCAGCGATTCACTACCTCCAAGGCCAAGCTGTTGGGGTAAGAAACAGGCTGGGTGGGAGGGTTACAGGAGGGAGTTGCACAAACCAAACGAAACCAATGCTTGAAATTTGAGGCGTGTATGGCAAATAAAAAATCATTTCTGGAAAGCATTGGCATCGAGAAAATGTTATACAGATGTTTTTAGTTCTGACCAGGGATGCTTTGCTATGGCAAGTTTGTCACACAGTGTGTCCACAAACCTCCCTTAAAACATTGCAACAGTTAAAACCCTACGCTGAGATGCATTCTGTGCAAAAGTTGTCCTATTAGTCAAAGTCAATCAAGTGATGTACATTATGATATGTTTATGTGCTATAACAGGAGAAGTGGGAGAATTTTTTTAAAGTTAATTTTAAATGCCCAATATTAATCATTTCTGTCAGCCCATAATAAGCTTTAAGTCTGTGCTGATTCTGTAGAAAATTTGCCGCATGCCATACAAACCACTGACGTCAAACTGGAAGAGTACATTTGGCGCTATTGGTACCGGTATTGAGAAGAATTCCTATTTTCTGCCCTTTTCCTCCGGAATCAATACCTGGGTATGCAACTATGCACACTCAAAAATATGACCATATTTGAAGAAATACCTTTAACATGTCACTATAATTGAGATGTTACTTGAACTTATTTTGTGATGTTAAACTGGGAAGCTTTTGGCAGATTTCTAGGATCTTGAGATATCATTGAGCTCAAACATTAGGGCTGCCGTCTCTGCCGTCCAGATGGTTTGTGTTTTTATTTTGCTGAGTACTCAGCCATCTCTGTTCCACAGACATAAGTCATTGAAACCATAAAGGAAGGACACGGAAGGAGTTTGAACTGCCCGGGCTGCCAATTACTGTTTTCTGGCATGCCAGGTACATGTATGTCCATAGCCATAGCACAGTGAACGCTTGCTACACACCCTCTGTTTCATAACCACGAAACCCCTTTGCACCCTATGATCGCTGCCGCAATTTGTCAATGGTGATCTGCATCCTTAAAACTTTGTGTACAGAGGTATAGGAAATTGAATATTCATGCCTTTGTTGGTGCTTGGTATGATCTCATGACAATATCAAATTTAATGCTTGCACAGTTGCTTGCATTATGCTGTCTGCCCTAAATCTACATGTATATGCGCAGTCATTGCCCTTAATGAGCTCTTTCTTCTGGAGTTATTTTGGGAATAAATAGCCCAGTTGTTTACAAGATTTTGTGTTTTGTTTGAATCATTTTTATTATGGTATTTGTTCAAAAGCATATTTTATTTTCACGATTACTCCCTGTGATGAAATAGCGCATTTTGTTCCTAATGAACTAAGCTTTCCAGTAGTTATGAACATTTTGTTGGCCAGTCTTAGCCGAATTCGTACCAAGTCATTGAACACTGATGCATTGGACGGAGGAGAATAAAATTACAAACTTTGCAGGGATAATGGAACAGTTATCAAAATTTAAAATGTTTATTTACGATGGCAAAAGTAGGTCTAATATCAGGGATTTTTCTCTTTCTATTTCCTGGTCACAGCGATAATTTGTTTTTAATTGCAAGCAGAAACTCTATGTATTGCTAGGATATTACTAGCCCCGCTTGACCAGCTAAGATTCAGGCAGTAATCAAGCATTTTTGGAATGTTTTGTATTATTCGTCTGACTGAGCGACAACCATCATTGAACACTTTGAAGTGTTTGAGTTGCAACTCCTTCTGTGTCTTTCCTCTATGTTGAGACTAAGAATGAGACTGGAAAACACAGACCCACAGCACACAATTCCAGTACATATCAACAGTAGAAAAGGAAACTATTGTAATTTGAAGGAAGTTGTAGGGAAGAAAAGGAAATTGATCAATAACAAAAGATTGCAGGGAAACAAGCCCCTGACACATAATGAAAACGTGCCAAAATGGAAAGTGGAAGTCCAGTAATATCTCACACTGGATATCCTCCTATTCTGAGCGAGGCTTAATTGGGGGGGATACCATGTATGTTTGATCTGCAGGAATGTACCATTGTTTGTTGGAGTTGGTATTTTGGTGTCCCAGAGGAGAAAGTGCTCAGCTGTCTCTCTGCATTGTGTGTCAATACTTCATGGAGGCTTAACCACATGTGGGTGGTATTATTTTGGGCTGAATATCTTAACTTTTGAAAGAGGCAAGAAAAAGTGGTCAACATTTGATATACAGCCAAAAGCCAGAAGTACTGATTTGCAAGTCATTTTAATAGCATTTGTACTCTGTTACCAGCCCCAACCTGAGATTTTTTTTCAACGCTTCGGGGCATACCCACAGAGCGATATTGCTACCACTACAGGCAGTGCACAGCAGCAGAGTTCCGGTACAAAATGCATTCCACTTGTTGCAGACTTCTTGGACTTCATGTTCAAAACAAATGGAGGATTAGTGTTTTTAGATGTCATCCTGAGATGCACTTGACCTCTGAACTGGTCAGGTATGCCTATGTATGCAGAGAGTCAGATCCTGTCAGCATGTCCTCCAGTGCATAGTGCGTAATTGCTTAAAATTCTCTGTGGCTGAGGAGGTGGATTACTTACTAAGTAACTACAAGTGGACAAGATCCTGGGATTAGAGAAGCTCACTGGTGTACACGTACATGTACAGTGTAGCTGCCAGTTATGTCCTCTGATTGTGATAGTCCTGAGCTACATGTACCTGGTGTGTTGATTCATATGCACCTTAGGCCTTGCATGCAGTGAGGACATGCCTGTGTTTTGTGAAGTGAGAGTCAGAGGGATTGACACAGTGTGGCCTGGCAACAGTGTAAGGTTGTAAATTTGTAGTTTGTTACTAAGTAAGCATTTTTGGGGGGTAGCAGCAGTGAAAAGGTCCCAATGCTAAGCAGATTGTTTCCATGATTTCTTCACTGAAATGTGTAAGTGGAAATTTTCTCATGATTCAGTGAAAGTGGAGTTGTTGAAATGTATTCTATCAAATACGTGTATACCATTAACAAGATCAGACCAAATTACTCTACACCTTTCATTGGTTTGTTCATTGGCTCGTTTTCACTTCCTTGTCAGAGAAATAAAACTTCCTAAGTATGGCCAGTGAGCCAAGCTGTTCTGTAACACGATTGTTGTTTATCCTGGCCCGACTTTAAGGTTAAGCTATGGTGCTTAAAGTCATTTAAAGATACCAGCTGTAGAACACAGTAAACTCTTGATAACTTGAGCCTCAGGGGAAGGGATAAAACATTCAAGTTATCTAGATTTCAAGATTCGAAAGTTCCTGAGTCTTGCCCACACACGCATGCACAGTGCAAAGTAACCCTACTTGCCCCTGCACTGGCTATTGAAGACGTTATATGTGATGGTTATTTCCTTACATGTGTTTCCAAGAATACATTTCTTCTAAAAATCATTAGTTTGATGAGGTTTCACTTTTTTCTTACGTAAATTTTTCCATTCTACTGATGAAAACATGAACCACCAAAACTATGTCCTTTTTTGTTTTGTTCTGTGCACACCACGGCATGGAGCACACAGCCTGGTACTCACTCAGTTGGCCAGGACCAGCTGGGCCCAGGGTTTTCCTGTTTGTCCACATGATCATTCCCTTTTAATCTCTTGAGGGTGCACCATTTTGCATTTCAAAATGTTCGAGCATAAAATGATTTTTTTTAAATGTGTGTGTGTTTTTGTTTGTCTTTTCATTCCCTTACCTTTCCTTTTTAAACCAAAATTTGAGTGAAATTTGGCAATGCAAAACAGCATTTTCAGCACCAAGCCAGTCAGTCAGCATGTAAGCAGCATGCGAGTGCTGCAATTGGACAGGCAGCAGCCAGGCTTTAGCCGCGGCATGCACAAAACCTCCATCAGTGCAGTCACATGGCCACTGTTAGAATCAACGATTGGATGGCGCGCTTGTGGGCTACATTTGGGCCATGATGGCAATCAGGCTTGCTTGAAAGCTGGGATTTGTGTAGGTTGTAGTCACGAGGAGTTGAATACAATGGCATTGGCAGTAAGCATGCTTCTGTCCTCACGCAAAAAAAAACCGAAGTGTGGTTTGCAGAAATGACTTACAATTAAAGTCTCCGCATTCATTTTCCACTCATTGTCAGTAATTTGGCGGCATTTTTTTTTTGATTGGCCCTTAAAACTTTTGAGTTAAGCGGATGTAGTGGTACATACATAATAAATGTATACTTTTGGTGGGAAATGAAGAATGTCTTCGAAGCAGAAATTTGAGTTAACTGACTTTGAGTTATCGAGAGTTTACTGTAATGTACACGGAAAAACACATGTTGAGAAAAGGAAGACTTCCTCGTGGTATGTCATCAAAGTGACATCTCTAAAATCTGCCAATTAATGCATTGCAATCAGAGAATCAGCAGGATACTATGTACAGAAACAGCAAGAACACTCCTATCTTTAGCAAATAGTCAATTGTGCATCCTTACCTACCATGTATGCAAACAACAACAAAGTACATCACTCCTGTCTTTAGCAAATAGTCAGTTGTACATCCTTAACTACCATGTATACAAACAACAAAGTACATCACTCCTGTCTTCAGCAAATAGTCAAATTGCATCCTTAATTACATGTACCACCAGACTTACCAGTCAGACATGCCCCTATATGGTTTATGCATATCGTGCAGTTTCTATGACCTCCTATGTTTCTGGGACAAGTTCGATGATTGTCTTACGGACGGTCATACCAATCATGTGTGATTCATACAGCTGCTTCCTTTTTTGGGGCACACCACATCTTGTCTGGTATGATATTGTCTGTGTTGGTGCACTGGTTATATTTGAGAGGTTGCACCGGATCTACATTCCAGGAAAAGGTTTATTAAGTCTGTGAAACATTTTCTTCTCAGCTGATTTTGCTGAATCAGATACCGATTCAGTTGCAGCTTTGTATACTGAAATGTGTACAAGAACGCATATGAATGATCTTGTAAAAGTTTTTGGTTCATGAGTACACACAGTTGTCCCCAGAATGTTGACAAAGAAAAGGATAAGGCTGACCCTTGAGGGCAGTTGTCGTTTGCCTAGTACTATGTGTAAGTCAGAGATACCATGCCTTTGCAGGCTTTTGGATGGAAATCAGTTGTGCCCATTCTGTGGTACATGTATATGTGGTTTGGTTACGGCCCTCTTTTATGTGTTTATACATAGTTTCATACTTGAAGTAAATGAATCCACATACATGTACATTGTATGCATGCAGAATGCACAGCCTTGTCGTATTTGGCCATAGGGTTGGCATTGTATGGGTATCTATGTAGAATTATCAGTTGTGGTTACTGGTATAAAGTCAAGTTAATTGAAATAATTTGATTAGCTTTCATTCATTATAGATAATGACAAATCAGAAGTTATTCAAACCCAACCGGGCATACAGATGTGAATTTTTCCTTAAATCATCCATGTGATGGAGAAAGTGATGATACATATGCATGTATCGATGAATATTAATGAGTTGTTGAATAATTCATTTTGCAGAGCTTCCTCGTGTGCCAAGCAAGAGATAAGGACGGCCTTGTGCTGGCAATGAAGCACCCAGGGAAAGGAACGGGATTGTACATTGAGAAGTTGCCTATTCTTATCTCTCAGAATGGTAGGTCAGATCCTGGTAATGCTAGAACGAGGGCAGATTCCAAGGACAGGATGCCTGACTTATTGCCCTCACTTTGTTTCTTGTCATGAATCAATGTTGATTTTCAATAATTTTCTCAAGTATGAATATTACCATTGGTACTTAGTATTAATGTAGACTACCACTGATAGTCAATTAACGTCACCAGGTTTCCCACATATTCTTTTCTTTGAGTGTTTTCAGTCACCTGTGAAGAACTGGTACTTGACTTCCCTTTTTGGTAAGACAACAGAAATCACAGAGGAAAATCATATTTTCAGTAGAAGTATTTTGGTAGAAGTTATCTACTGCCGTGCATTTGCATTTTGTGAGAACAGAATTCTCTGCAGGTCAGGGGCAGCAACATGAAACAAAAAATGAAACCAAAAAAGGTCAATAAGTTGTCACATTCATGCCACATTCCCATGAACCTTGAAAGAAAAAGTGAAATGATGGCTGTACGCATTTCCTGAATTGCTCAAGTAACAAACTCCTAGAGAAGACATCTGAAAGCAAAGGAAGCCAGCGTAATTTAATCCTGTCAGTTGCAGGTTAATGAATAAAACACATGGTACAATGAATACCAAGTGTAACGTGCTGTTAGCAAACACTTCTGTCGACAAAATTTCAACAGCAGTCAAGGGAGGTTACACCAATTCTTTTTGCAGTAATTTTTTTCAAGATTGGCTGCTTTAGGGGTATAAAATTTCTACAGCTTTTATTCCAATGACTTGTTTCATGTTGGAGTGAACTGCTTTGAGCAAAATGAAGAAAAACACATCGGCTTTTTCAACTGTCAAATTGAAGAGCTTGCAATTTACATGTATATTGTGCAAAATCCATGAACTACAGGGTGTTCTAAGTGAGAGAAAACTGTACACACAGTGTCCCGCTGCGGACGAACAGGCATGACAGGTGCCCTTGCCCTTTATAAGAGCAGTTTTCCATTGCCAAGAGTAATCAGTAAATTTTCCTTAAAGTGATATGTCTCTTCGACAATGTTGCACAGTAAATTCATGGAACAAACTTCAAGCAGTGAAGTTACTGCAGTCAAGTCATGTTCATGACATGTGTAGAATACATAATTCTGCTTCATGACCACACTTTTGTATCAGTTTACACGTCAATGGAAGTCTGAAATCCACTCTCAGTTGACTAATAATCATGGCCACAGAGGAAACATGGGAGGTTTGACCTCTGGAAATGGCAGTCTTCATTGAGGAAAATCCTCTCCCTGTGGAGCTTGGAAAAGGCACCTGTCCTAGCTGTGCTCATCAGTTGACAATTTGGACCATACCATTATGCTTCAGGGGAGATAGTGAGATTGCAACATTTTTGTGTTAAAAAAATCCCTTTTCATATATAATATTTAAGTTTGAACCGATCCAGTTTCTCTTTTACATGTACTCATGTACTTTTTATACCGTACACTTATTTTTCTTTTTTTTCAGTTTTCAATGTGTTTTGTGAATTTCTTCTGTGTTTTTGCTGCTAGTATTACCCATTTATTCAGACTCTTACATTTGCACACACCACACACAAAAATTGGTGCCCATTAACAGTTATGATATCTAAAATGAAATGAATTCATTAAAAAAGGGAACCAAATTTCTGTTTTCTTGAAACAACAGCAACATTTTACATAGTCACCAAGGCAGTTACATGTACTTTCTTTCAAGTAAGATATTCAAGGAATATTCGGCAGTCCCATTTTTGTGATTTTTACCAAAGGTATAAACTCTGTTCAATAATTGCCATCAGTTTAAGTGAAGACCATCAAGTTTTGGGAGTGAATTTTTCCCCACGGGATCACTTTTATCAAGATTGTTTTTGGTGCTTAGACAGCACAGATGAACAAGTAACAACCAGATGTTGATTTTTAAAAAATGCTTTCAAACATTTTATTCGTCATATTGATTTAATCAACGTGTATTGGCTCAGCAAAGGTCAGCAACAAATCAGCTTGAAATGTAACGTGGCATTTGTCTCACCCAAAATGCCTGCCCCAAAACTTGAAACTGGCTCCACGTTGCAACTTGGACCCTTCAACAGTGACAAAGGGAGTGATTGGACCAACAGTTTGAATGCCGTTGCCACTTTATACGGTTTAATAATAATGCACCATCTCATCTTTGTGCACAGTTCATGAAGGGGTCAAGAGTACAATATATGAAGGGAGTTTGTTGGCTCGCAGGTATAAAAACAAACTTTGTTTCATGAAGATGGAAGTACAAATTCAATATAAACAGTTGTGGTAAATCACATGCTTAATGAACATCTTTCTCAACATCATTGTTTACACTTGAACAAGTAATTTGTTTCTTACTATTATCAATGTCACTACATTAACAGTGAATGTGATACTGAGCAGATGGATACTGAACAGGATACAGGTGAACAAGATTATTTGGGTGATCATTTCAGGGGTAAAGCTGTCCAGGTCTGCAGAAGAATTCTCCACCATTGAGGACCTTATTCTGCACTACCTGCATCAGAAGGGTACCCTGCCATGCAAGCTGGTGCTTCCGCCAGAAATTATGGCTGCTCGCAACATCCGAGCTTTGCAATCGCTGGCACTGTTTGAAGAAGGTACGTGCCCAGAAAATTAGCTCTTCCCTAGTGACAGCTTTACAACCACCACCAGTCTTATGCTCTGCACTGTGCACCCTTGACGCAATTACACCAGTGTCATGTGGAAAAGCAGCTACTGCATCCCAAATGCTGGGGATAGTTTACCCAGATTATGCAATGGGAACTCAGTTCATTAAGAGTTATAATTTCTTTATCCTCACTTTAACTTAAGAATGATATAAATGAGCGCTCGTGTATTACATGTACCTCTTACCTGGCCACACCTTTACATGTACCGGTAGGTTGGTACTGCAAGGGTCTTGTACATTTGAAAAGCAGTGTACAAAAAAAAGAAAAGCTACCATTGGAGATCCTGTTACGACATCAGTAAGTCATTGGACCAGTTTTACTGTTGAGCTGGCTGGCCATTGCCACAGAATCAGTGTTAGGAAAACTTCTGCTGCTGGAAAAATCCTTAAAACTGTTTGGTATGTTTTTGAATTTGCTTAACAGTGCCTGACTTTATAAAATCTCATGTGTCCAGAATGTCAGTAGTATATGATAGAATGATAAGTGTTTGCTGTTTATTTTAGAATTCTGGGTAAGAAATCAATGTCAACTTGGTGTTCCTAATCAACAAGTTGAAGGACAGAGAGACTTTCCAGAATCCACAGGATCCCCCAGGGCTTGGTCAACTCTTCCCATCTTTCCCACAAAACAGCAAGATTTTCAATGGAGTACTCCGCCTTCATCCATGGCACCTAGTCTTTCATCACCTGAAGGCTACATGGTCATGAACAAACAGCCTGTGTTTGCTCTGCAGACATCAGCGGCTGCAAAAAATGCTGGTGCTGCAGTGAAACTGGACAGCGGTGGGCAGGGAATGCCTGTCGTATCCCTGCGGAATCATGGTGTGGACAGCGTAGCAGCCCAGAATAGACAGCTGCACAAAAGCTGGAGCTTTGATGACAAGAACAATCCATTCAGACAATCAGAGTTCATGTCCACAATTCCTGGGAGGAGTTTGCAGCATGGGAGCAGTGACGACACCCTGCTAGCTAGCATGGGGCGGCAGCCCATCCGGTGTAGTACCCAAAGCCAGCAAGAATTCCTGCTGCAGAATGTGGGTCACTACCCCCCGCCTCTTCACAGCCCACCCCCTCCGCCAAAGGACACAATGTGCACCACAAGATCCCTTCAGAGTCCTCCCATGTCCCCTCCGGTTCATCGCAGCTCCGTGGAGTACTACAGACCCTTTGAGGTCACGCGGCAAGACCACCACCCTATTGCCCCCCGACCGACGCTGCCTCCACCACCCAAACGCTCCGCCTCTCATCCCCCTCAAGGACCACATTATCAGCAACCGCAGGCAGGCTTGTGCCAACCCCCAAACCTTTCCCAGTATTCATTTCCAAGAAGCCTCATGGTACCTCAAGGTCCTGCAAGTGACTACACTAAGGTGACAGAACAGTTAGCCTCCCTGAAACGAACCAGTGTGTCAGAGACTCAACCTGATCCATCACAGCAACCTTCGTTTGGTTTGCTGAGAGGTCAGCCCAGTTTAGCCCCCATTCTCAAACCTTCAGTGTCATCGACACCACCACCTGTAACTCCCAAACAAGAAGTGAACCCACTTCACGAATTTGATCCATTGTTTGCACCCAGTCAATTCAAAGAGCCACCTTCATCATCTGGCCTTGTCTCAACTCAAGACGTCTTCAGTGCAACACCACCGCAGTTACCCGTCCAAGCTGACCCACAGTCCCATCACAACCTCCCCACCTCAAGGTACGATGCAACAGTTGGAAAGCTCCTGGATTTGACACTTGACAGTAGTGAGGAGGAAGAGGGGGAGAAGGAACCCAAGGAGCCCAACAGAGGTATGGAGACCCCGGAATACAGTAGTGAAGACTTGGACCAAGAGGGAGATGATGAAGAAGAAGATGATTATGAAGAAGGAGACAGGATGAGAAGGGATCGTAGCTCCTCGACGGCAGATACGCAAAGTAGCCACAGTGGTGAAACGCAGTACCACATTGGGGAACACTCAAGACAAGACCTCAAAATGACGACATTCAGCGACGAGGATCACGATGAACAGAGTTTTGATAAACTAGCTGAAGTCAAGGCATCTCAAACCAAGAAAATCAAGAAGTTGAAGAAGAAAAAGAAGATGAGCAATTTCAGCAGGATACAGAAGTATGGTGAGTAGTGTACAATGTACGTTTGAAAACTATTTGGGAAGAAACTGTGATTTCTGTGAAAGTGATGGTCTGCTTCTAATGTCATCAATAATTATAAGAGGATCTCTTTGTGATTTGCCAAGAAATGATGTAACATGAAATTACATGATACAGTTAAACCAAAACGTTGTATGACCTTACTGAGTTTAGAAGATGTGACACCATGACACATGCGGTGATCTGACATGTTATGACAGGGTATATGTATATGTATGTGCATGGTGTGACATATTGGTACACACAGCATGACACACGTAATGAATGGCATGACACAATGTGACGTGGTACTGTAACGTTGCATGATGGTACACACAGCATGACACATATAATGCATGGCATGACACGATGTGACGTACTGTAACGTTGCATGATGGTACACACAGCATGACACATACATGTATAATGCATGGCATGACACAATGTGACATGATACTGTAACATTGCATGATGTTTACATGGCGTGATGTGATCACACATAAAACAATGTTTGACATGACCAGTCCTACTCATTGTCACTGAAGTAAAGTCTCAATGTGGGAAACCCTTTTGCAGGTAAGAGAGGATACATACCTCACTGGTATGGTTTTCTTGCAGATTTTGTACACTTGCATTTGTTGGTCACATTTGTCTCCTTCCCTTTAA
>NW_019091409.1:1420817-1444482 GCF_001949145.1 Acanthaster planci
ATTTGGCTTATTTCTGATCACTCATCTTGTGGTATTTCACTTAGTTCTGCGAGGCAAAACCAAGAAGAAAAAATTTAAAGACGACCCTGCAAAGGAGATCCAGGCAGCCATACACAAGTAAGTAACATCTCAGTTCAATCATTATGTTAATATCAGTAAGTAGTTTGTACTTGATATAGCAGTATACATGTACCTACAGTCCCGATGTCTGCCGTTTAAGTCCTGTCACAGTGACACCAAATGGAAGGGTGTGACAAAAGGAAGGGTGTCTTAAATCAGTGTCAGGGATTCGCTCTTTGCACGCTGCTGCCATAGGCATGCAAAGCCTCCATCTGGCAGCTTTACACAATAGATACAGCCGGTTCAGCGATTCCCGGTATGTTGCTTAGTAATTTTGCTGAGTCAGCTCTTATATGATGTGATGGAACAATATTTCAGAAGTTGCGTTGATACAATTCTGATGCGATTCTACAAGCTGCCAGTTTGAGGCTCTGCATGCTTATGGCGGCAGCGTGCAACAAGAGAATAGGGTCCCATCCATATAGAAGAACCCCGGTCACCCCCCTCTTGCTGACCAAAAAGAGGCTGGTGGGAGCTTTTTCAATTAGGCACCAGATGCAGACAGTGCATGCCAGCAGTAATTGGTTGTACATGTACAGTGTATGTGCCAAGCCCGAAGGAACCTGGTCATACATGTGTGGTGTTTCCCCACCAAATGTCATTGTTGTGTAAAATATGCCATCTCTTATTCAGGCTTGGAGTGAATGGAAATGATTTTTCAAGGGACAAGAGATTCAAGTTGCTGTGGTACTTGCACCTTTTTACCCCGGGTTGGAATCCCATCTGTTGCATCAGGTGGTTTTTCAGTCTCCATGTGCGACTCTTTGTCTAGAAGATCTATGCAGAAAGTTTCCGTTTGTGCTTTTAAATGATGTGACAAAAGCAGAGACTCTGAATTCTATGGATTCTGAGCACAAGCAGTAGATTGCACTTTGTGAGAATTCATGAGAGCTCCATTCTAAGAGACACTTCACATTTGTGCCCTGGGTCATGGTCAGTGCAGTTAAATTGTGTAACCAGTTTTCCTCAGAATGTGCACAAACCTACAGAACCTTTGCATGAGCACCCATGTGCACAGTGACTATAGCACTCACTCATGTGCCCATGACTAGCTTTCCTATATCACTGCCAAGGGGGTATTTTCTAAAAAGAGGTTTTGATCTTGTCACAATTTGTAAAGAGTCACCATTCATATGATGAACAGTAGAAGCAAACCAGATGAAATTTGACATAACTGATTCCTGAGTGACACTGGAGGACTAGACTCATTTTGGGGGCTTTCTTTATTGTGCTGTTTTTGTCTGCGGCAGACTTGCCAGTAACAAGAGCAGCTACTTCAGCATGATGATGGAATGCTTCGTCCAGAACATCAAGGACAAGGAAGAGAAGGAGAGACCAGACATCTTGATCCGCAACATCAGGCAGTTCATGAGTGGCATGAAGAATTACCTATTCAACCGGCGAGAGCCCGAGGTGGATGCAGCCATGGACAAGGTAGGACTAGTCAAAAGGTCATGTTCTCAGCTGGTTGGTAAATTGGTCTTAGTAAATTCATTCACACGGGGCTGAATTGGCCAACCATTTAGTGTGTAAAATGAGGATGTGGATTTAATTTGGGAGTTCCAGGTGGCGTTATGTAAAGAGTTTTAGAGAGGTAGGGCCGCTGTAAGAATGGAAGACGTCTGATGACAGTGATAACATGTATCGATAAAGAACAGCACTTTGTATTATTTTTTCCCTCTTCTCATTGGACCCATAAAGCATTTTTGGGGGCAATCTCAGCTTCCAAGGGTGCAGCAAAAATAATCACACCAATCATCTCTGCCCTCACTGGTACTCCTTTTACTCCCGAGTGAGGAGACGTAATCATTGATGGAGTGTTCTACCCAGAATGACATACACTCCATCACATACACTCCAACCCCACAAGCTGTACTCAAAACCCTCGTCTGCAGAATAGCTAATGCAGTCTTCTTGTCAATAAATATGGCCACAGCAAATGTGCAGATAAAAACCCCACCGGCTTTTCTTCAAAAACTTACGGAATAATTTGGTAATGTTGTCATTCTGCCTCGGATGGGGTTTGAACAAGGTGCCACTAGTAACTGAAATGAGAAAAATGTCATGGCGAAGACCTGAACAACTGCTGAAAAAAAAGAGAAGGGTAGTCATGTTAGAATTCTTTTCCAAAATGAACAGTTTTAGTTGGAGTCAGCTTGTGTCATTTTTCCCCTGCAGTACTACAACCTGACCATGGCTGAACTGGATGCCATTGTAGAGAGTGCCATTCACCATTACATCTTATTGCCACTCAAGCCCGAGATCTACAAGTGTTTCATCAACGATCACAAAGAGTCTGGTGCCCTGGACATACTGGACCACAACATACAGCTGGCCCGGGCCAAGACCCCAGTAGAGTTGGGCATCAAGGTAGAGAGGCGAAGATTCATTTGAAAGGGACTTATTATCTGTGTGGCTTGGATTATCTTCGCATGAAAAATGTTTGAACAACATCAGTGATAGTTATACCTAAAAATAACTTCTGTTGGACACTGGTACAAACCCAAGTGTATTCCACACTCTTGGGGCCAGCTTCATTCATTGACAAGGAACTAGGACACTTGTGTGGTGTGTTCTTCCTGTAGGCTTTAAGTTCCAGCACAGAGTTCTGACCAAATACCAACTTTGCTTATTGGTGTTTGCTTGGCACAAAGATGTACTCTTCAGCATTTTGTGCTTTGTAGCGTGGTGAAATTTGTCCAAGAGGTTAACAAGTAGCAAATAAGGTAGATGAAAATGATCCTTCTCTCCAGAAAGGATATAGCTAGGTCAATGTGCGTATGCATGATGTGTTACAGTAGGTATGCTGTAAGATGTCATTATTTATCATTGGAATTCATGGTTTTAGAAGACCAAGCAGAAATGTTTTGGTTATGAAGACTTCAATTTTTGTCAATAATCAGGAAAACTACACACCACCAGAGGGTGAGAACCTGCAGAAAATTCGACAGTATTTCCACCAGTTGGAAGAAGCCTACTCACCCATCAGGAAGCTGGAGCACCTCCTAAACATAGTCAGGACTGTCTATGACACGGTAGGGGCCAAGAGATTGTCATTGCTGCACATTTCTTGAACTTTCTAAACTTTTTCTGCGGTTTTTGTGAGAACTTTTAATGTTTAAAACACCTTACTGAATGTGACTGAAGTTTCTGGCCTTCCAACGCCAACAGAATCTAATAGCAAGGCCAAATGGTCCTTTTTCCTGTGCTTGCATTCTCAATATCCAACAAGTGTTGCACACTGTTGGATCATGTGGGATTCAGGAGGGTCAAGGATAGTTTTCCAGACATTCATTGGCTTTTTGTCACCTTTACAGTACCTGACTGGATGTCATTAATTTCACATGTGTAGAATCGAATGAGTAAAATTTGAAGGAGCTGCCAGAATCCTATATATAGATATGATGTATGGACATGATGCCATATTAGGTATGATCAATGTAGCTACCTGAGAACATACATGGGCTACTTCTCAAATAGACTGGTTCCTGTCCCATACGTCGTCTCCAGACGTCTTAACCACTTCCTGCCGGGGCAGTTATCAACGTTGATGATGCTGGGCCGGGATATTTATCTTTTTTTTCTGTTTTCAAAATTCTTTAAAAATTCTGATCTTCATTTACTGGACACTTACAAACTTGTGACGGACTGTCTGGTGTCCACTCTAGCCTGACAGACAAAATCTATTGACGCTTAAGTACATGTATTTCAGCCAGGCCTGCAGCCTTGTAAAAAGAGCCCAGATTGTGCGGTGTTATATAACTGTCTTTTGTTCACGAACCTGGCTCAGTGTGCTGCGGACTTCTTTTCAATAGGGGCCAGATTAGCATGCAGCGGTGCTGGCTCTTCACTGCAGTGGTGTAGCGCTTTTGTCCCCGGTGGCAATCCGCTTGCTCTAAATGCCCCAAACCATGGTATACTGTTTCAAAACAAGGCTGGATTATCTCCACTTTTGAGAGTGAAAAAATGTCGGTAATTCCCAGCAGCCTGGTCTTTTGTTCCGAGTACAGTCTTTTGTTACAAGGCCCTGTTCCCTTTGTCCGAGTTCGGAGACCCCGGCCACGCATATAAAGCATGCGTGTCTGGATCCGGAATCCCTGGCAGGGAGTGGTTAAAGGCATCCTCTGCATGTAGGCACCAGTAATGAACCAGGCAGAATCCTGCTAATTTTATGTAAATCAGGAAACGACGCCTGCTCAATTCACAAATCACGCAGGAGCAGATGGAAAATTTTGCTTTTTCTTCTTCGTTACCGAAAATATTTTCACCATAAATTGTTCATTTTTCTCACATTGAACAAAATAAAATTAAAAATTTTAAAACATAAAATGGTTTATCAGTGATAATCATTGACAAAAAAATTAGCACATATGATCAGCAGACACTTAGCAAGGATAGGTACTTGTGTTTTATTTGCCTCCCCAGTGAAACATATTTCATGTGAAAGCATTGCTGTTGGCCTAACAAAAACTTAAATATTCAGCGTCCAAATTGACAGGGCTAATCACACACATTAAACCGCAGCTAGCTACTTGTCCCTTTATTAGGGACGGGGACCAGTCCACTTCTCAAACTTCCGACTTGGTCACCGCCCCAGGATCCATTTGGTTACCTTTTAATGCTCGGACTCAAATGAAATGACACCAACCTTTAGTACTCAGTGAATAGGATCTGCCTACGGCAGTAAAATAGCACCCACTTTTAGCCGCAGCTTCAAACTGCCGGTTTAGAAGATAGAGTCTGGAGCCTTTATTGTAGAGATGGAGTTTAGGTTTTGAGAAATGGCCCTTATGAGGCTGGGTCCTAATGTTTGGGCTACATCTGGGCCTGATATGCCAGCCAGTGGAAGCCGCAGCCACTACCGAATGTGTTATGTCTCAGCCACAGCCAGTAGATTTAGACTTGATCTCAATCACCTTATGAAAACCTTATTACGTGGAAGTCAAAACTGGACCGGCACTAAACCCTTTTGTGCAAGGAATTCATCAGGGATGTTGTAAAAGGAAAACATCTATAATTTAAAAAAGTGTCAAGTCACTTTTTAAATTTTGATTCTTACATGTATTTCAACCTAATCCTGGAGTCAAGGCTAAGTTCAGAATGTGATTTTCTTGTTTAGAGGGAGTTTTATACTGGGCACAAAATGAGTTATTGTACCAGCATTATGCACAAACCTAACGTAAGGGTTTTAAAATGTTTTTTTTTTCTAGGTGGTTGACAAGAACTCTAGCAGGATCCAAGCAGTACAGTCAATGGGAGCAGATGGTAAAAATCTCTTTTTTTGAGTTATCCAATGTTTTTTACATAATGCCTGAAAAAATGCCTGTCATCTGATGAATCTGATGGTGAATAGCAGATCATGAGACTTGAAATATTCATTTTCATTCATGGTGCATGCACATCACATAAACAGTGCAGATCAGGTGGTTTATTTTCGTCAAATCTGTATGCATGGTTGTGCTGTGCATGGTCAAGTGTTGTAGCACAGCTCTTTGGCCAGCAGCTTGCAATAAGCATCTAGCAATGGTCTCTCTTAAACCAAAGAAATTTCTGAATTTCAAATATAATATGATAGTAAATATGCTGTCAAATGACAATCGGTTTGTAAGATACCGGTACCAGAACATCTGCTGAAGGGTAACTAGTTTGGAATGTGTCAACCTCCTGTCATGATTTTATGCTGGACTGACAAAAGAAGCAGCGATTTATACACCAAGAGAATCAAGCTTATAAAACAATTTATAAATACCTCAGAGAGTCTCCCTATTCAACCACATCCAACTTGATCGTGTATTAACATTTGATAAAATCCGCTGAGAAGTGATAAAACCCGCTGCGTAAATAATGCACTGATGCCTGGATACCAGAGAGTTTAATCGATTCTGATTGGTCAAGAGCCTGTGTGCACCCGGCTCGCCACGTCGGGCAATTTACACAACGAATATTCTATAAAATGGATGGGGGTGTTTGGGAAAATGGAAGTAAAATTCTAGGACAAAATCGCTGGAAATCCAATGGTGAGAAAAATTTCACAAAGTGACAAGCCGAATAAGGGGGGGGGGAGATAGGGTTGACGTCCATACTGTGGTTCCATCCAGGTGGCTTGTGTCATATTTTGATGTGGGAACGCTTAAATCTTGGGTTTTAGCAGAGTGTGATTCACAGCAAGTTGATTTAGTTGAGTCAGAAGAAGTCATCAAGTCACAAGTCAAGCCACCAACTTTTCACATGTGACACAGGTGGTTTTTTACACAGCTTTCTTTCCCCTTTAATTGCATCCAGAGTTGTATTGATTTGTAATTGAAGGCAGCTAAGTGAGATTAGACTTGCCCTGTGAAAGGAATTACAATTTTAGTGAACCTTTTCTTCTAATTGAATGGAGCATTAAAGAGGGATGAAGCAAATTTTGAACCAATAATGGACAAGTTTTGAAGACTGTTCAGCAAACTACAGATTTCATAGTTTTTTTCTCTTTTTTCTTTAATTTTTTCTGTAGATTTTCTTCCGATGTTCATTTACGTGTTGGTCCAATGCGAGGTTGTCAATGTTGAGATTGAGGCTGACTACATGTGGGGCTTGCTGGAACCCACAATGTTGTCTGGAGAAGGAGGCTATTACCTTACCACACTCAGCAGTGCAAGTGAGTCAGTCCCATTCTACAGTTGACTTCAAGGTTGTCGGTTTAATTTTTCACGCAACCCATTAAGTAAAACAGTATTTGCTGATTTATCACAGTTAACACCAGAATGCTTCTAAAACACTTTTACAGGACAAAAAAGTTTTGGTGTTCAAGTTATGTACAGCACACACATTGATTACTGAAATGAACATATTCACGTGTCATTCTTTTCTGTTTAGCCTTCCATTTGTCCTGTTATAGATCACATGCGCATCAAAATGTACTGCTTGGATTTGTTTTCTATTTGCATTGAGCAAATGTTGAATATTCAAATCAAATAAGGTACTACACCATTATCATCTCATTGAACATTGAGGAAAAAAGTTTTGAGAGTTTTTCATGAAAGCTAATTTTGCATGTTTTATGTTTGACTAAAAGTGTGTTAATTCTTTTTTTTAAATCAAATTATTCTGGTGAACTATAACTTGTGTGGGGTTTTGTTCTCGGAAGAATTGGATTCAGTTAACCATTAAATTCTGCAACGTTGAACCCTACTTTGTGGCTATAGTGCTCGCATATATAAAAATTTTCACACCCCCTGTAAGGACAAAAGCCATTTACATGTATGCAGACATCTCGGTTGCATGCTGACCCATAAAATTGCCAACCATTAGGATACAGTTTTCTTCTGTAGTCATGGTAGTTGTGGGTTCTTCACTCACGATTAGCATTGTCTTGAAATTGGGTCCCGCTGGGTTGGTTAAACCTTCCTGAATCCTCCCAAATCCACCACCGTCTAAGAAACTAGCAGCATGTTGTTTGTACCTCGATTTCTGAGGTGCATCAAGCCCTGTGTAAAGTAATTGTGACTGGGATTTTGCCTGCCACAATCCTACAAAATCCCTGCAATCAGACTGGTGGATTTGGAAGAATCTGGGAAGGTTGGGGCTGCAAATTTTCTTACTTGTCGGAGTGTATCTCTCCCTAACTTCAGGCCTAATTACCTTATCATGGTCCTGTTTCCTCAGTTTGCGTCTTGAAGCAGTTTGAGCAGGAGAACGTCTTCACAGAGACCAAGGGTTTCTTATCTGTCATGGTTGCCCTGGGTGATGCTGATGATCATGTGGTTCATAAGACACTACCCGTCCTACCAGGCATGAATGCAGGCGATGTCTGTAAGTACTATAGATCTGGATTTTCTTGGCACGAACCACTTTTGGTGCTTCTCCTGATCAGTTTGATTTATGCAGACCCGTGTTATTCTTCATTCTATATTTCATTTCTGTTGTCATCTTTTCTGTTAAATGTGTGTGCATTGTACTCATCAAAACATCAAATGTAGGTATAAGCATGTTTCAAGGCTTTCTTTGTGGAGATCATAAGACTTGAGAATGGTAAACTAGGCTTCATATGTATTCTGAATGTTGCTTATATGGTAATTGTTTGAGACCTGAACAGGGCTTTGATCTTGTTGAGAAAGCCTTCTATAATCATGTGGAAAATTTGAGCTGTTGGAATTGTGCATCTAGCTTCGTTTGTGTTGCATCTCAAATATGTTCATTCCACAATGTGGACTAATTTTCTTCCCTCAAAAATTTGTTTCCTTTTGAGTGTTAATGGTACGTTTCCTTTTGAGTGTTAATGGACGTTTGATAATTTGGTCATTTCTCCCAAACAGCTCGTATTCTGGCCCACAAGATGAAGATTGATAATGCCCATCAGTATCAACTCTACTTAATATCAGGAGAGGAAGGTAAGGCAGTCAGACAGTCAGTCAGTACCAGGAACTAAATTTGGAAGCCAATTTTGCACCATAATTGTGTGCTAACCTACGAAAATGAATTACAGATCACTAAAGCTGTTTCTTTGTGAAAAGAATTTTGTCCTGTGTAAATCAATGAGCCTCCAGCTGGACCAAGAGAGGGCGCTATTTTCTTAGCAATGGAGGCTCCTTTGGGTGGAACTGAACTTCGCTGGTTCACGGACGACTAGGAAATGCATGTGTTATGGTCACATTGCTTACAGACACAATGAACACTCCCAACTAATATGGGTCGTTTTAACCGATGAGGGGGTGCTTCTGCTCGCGACAGATAGGAACTCCCTCTACATTTTCACTCACGTAATGTTTTCATTATTTTGATCAGGATGCCAAACTGAGTGACACATCAAAACTGTTAGCTCTTTCTTTTGACACTGAAGCAAAATGAGTGAAAAAATTACTGTTAGACTCTTTTTGTACAATCCTGTCTCAGATTTCAAAGTAGAGTTTACTCAACCATTTTCTGTGATCCAGGGTTGTCCAAAAGGCCACTGTATTTGTTAAAAAATCTCATTTCATTTTTTAATTATGTTCAGAAAAAAAAGCAGTACCCAAATTCTTGGGATTGTTGCAGCGTCTCGTTCTTGCCAACCTGTGTAGCATTTCCCCAAAACAGGATGGAGTTTGTAAGGTTTGGAGAGGTGCCTTGAAGTGAAAAAAGTTTAATTTGGTGGTATTTTATTCCTTTTTTTTTTTGACAGATACACCAATTGGTGACAATGAGTGCCCCCTGGAGATAAAGGAGGATAAAGGCACTCAGATGAGGCCCTGCTTTGGATACAAGATAGAAGGCAGAGCAGTCACATGGTTCCCTCTATTGTTACCGTAGTGGACAGGCCTGCAGTGTGTGCCAATGACTGAACAAAATCTCATCTCAAGTGGATTGTTGTCCATTTAAGTACGTGTAATCACAGGAACAAATGAAGAAAAATTGTGGGATCTTAATCGATGCAGTATCTTCAAGAATGCCTGAAAACTGTTTACATCAAGTTTGTCTCTGTTTATGCCAGCTACCTCAGCTGACCTTGTCAACTTGCAAATGGGCTTGGCGAGGTTAAAAACTGTCTTCCAAAGAAGCATTGTTTCTTTGTAAATGATCTCCCTGTAAGTCAACCTCAAGGTGCTTTTTCCACCAAGGCCAAGCTTATCAGTGTAACTCGAGAAGGGGAAATTCTTACTGGATGTCATCCCTTCTTTCTGCAGCAAATCGATTTATGCAAATTCCAGAACTGGAGATAATTTGACTCATTTCTGAAATCAAATGGATGGTGAATGAAGTAGACGGTCAGTTGAAGGTCCTGACATCCTTCTTTCACTAGCTCTATCTCAAAGTTCAGCACTGTCTCCAGCCCTGGCAATGACATGGTCTCTGGTCCCAAAACCCATTCTGTGAGCCAAATGTTTGATGTTTCTGTAGCTAACGAATGAGTTACATCAGTGTTGCAGTCGACCACCTTAAGACAAGTCGTGAGGTCACTCATAAGTAGGAGGCTGTTGACAAAGCAATGCTTTCGTTACAATTCAGTTGAATAGCTTTTAGCTTGAATTTTGACTGGAGGTCCTGTGATGGTCACAAAGGGTCTCAAATACAACAGTGGCCTAGGTACATGTACCCGGAATCTTCAAAGTCAATCAATTTGAACTTAGGTAATTGTAGTCCCAAGCTCAGGATAAAGCCAAGCGAAGGGTTGGAAAAAAAATCACCTGTGAATCTAACATTCCTGTGTACAGCCTCCTCTTTGGGAAAATTGGTTGCTTTAGGGATGTTTTCCTTCAAATTTCTACACAGAACCTATCTAAATGGTGTCTGGTAGTGTCATTTAATTCACATGGTTTGTATGAAGTCAGTTTTCAAAATACTTATCCAAGATTGGCAAATTTGACTGAAATGTTTCACCATTATTGAAGATTAATGATTATTGCAGAAATGTTTTACTGTAAAAATATGTACATATTTTTCAGAGGCATCCTGCCCTTTTGGGATATTTGCTTTAGTGCAGTTTATTTAATACCAAAGAACTTTATGAATTAATTGAAACATTTCATATATCAAAGCAATTTTTATAACTATAAAAACATTGCAATACTTAAAACTGGTATCGGAAAGAAACTGGAATTTTGTCATGTTGATGCAAGTTTCTGATAATTCTATTTTCACATATTCAACTCCCAAGTTGTCTTCGCTAGATCATTTTGGACAAAGATTTTGGTTTAATTGGAAATAGAAGGACTTCAAAATTGCTGAAAAGCGATTATCTCCCAGCTTTGCTTTTTTTGAAAGCTCCTCAGAGCTGGTGTTTCTTGGTTTGTACCAGGAATTTAATGGGAAATGTGTACTTGATGGTGCACAGATTTGATGATTCGTTCCTCCAATTAATCACATCAAAGCGGTTTCCTCTTTTAGGTGGATTTATCTATTACAGGTTCACTGAACTTCAGAGAAAAGAAACTATTTTACAATAAAAAGGTTAAGACAATGAATATCCTTATTGCTTCTCTGTCCCCGGGGACTCTTTTCTTCAATGCTTAATGGGGTAATACTAGTGTCAAAATCCTTCAACTGGAGCAGATGGAATAGTTACCACTCAACATACCTCTAGCTGATTGGGTGAAATGTGGTCAGGTGTCGTTCGCTAGTACACTATCTCCTGCACTGTAGTTGTGGGGACATACACTCGACATTTCACCTATTTCATGGGGACCGAAAACGTGGGGACTCAGAAATGTCCCCACAACTTGGTTCAAATTTCCTTGACAAAAGAGCATGTCCCCGGAATGTGGTGAATGCCTACCCATGAACCTTACGTCAGTGTGAACCGGACGTATGCTTAAGACGTCACGTGCACATGAATTCCGGGGAGCTGAAGCCCAGTCACAGCTTGTGAGTCACCAGAAGGACCTACATTTGTACTTTGGCCTGCAGCCTCGGGAAATAGAGCCCTCTCCCCAGTCACAGCAAACGAGACGTACACTACTGACCTCACTGCCTGTCAATATGTTTATATAAACCACTTGTCAACGACATTATTCCATACTGCACTTGTCCTGGGCATGGTATTATTTCATCAACCAGAGTCCCCTTACAAAGTTGTACTTTACCGATGCTGACCCCAGGTGGTCATCTGCTCCAAATTTGTGAGACATTTCTTACTACAATGAGGCTCTTTTGAAACTCTGAGACAGTGTCGAAGAATATTTGCCTCAACGCCCTTCCCCGGCCCATGACTGCTTGAGGGCTCCTCACCCACTCCACGTCCAGGGCTGCATAGAGAGAGTAGCGCCAACTTCAGAATGTGGAAACAAAATGGCTGTTCATTATGTGCACGGTAGAGTGCAGCTATTGTATACCAACTGCCCCAGTGCACAGGCATATACACCTGCCAGTTTGTTTCCAACCACAGTAATGCTTGTGTCACAACTCTCTCTCTCTCTCTCTCTCTCTGAGTCTGTCCTCCTCCAGGGGCCATGTGAGCCTTGATGTGTGCGTATATCATGCGGGAATCAGATATCATGTGGAAATATATACAGAATTTGCCAGATTGCAAATGCCATGAAATGGCCTCCATGTTATGACAGGAAATCTCTGGACAAATATAAAGGTCTTAGGAATGCAAGATGTTTATTTTTATTTTGTTCAGACGGCATCACGGATCAATGGATACACTCAACATACATTTATTAGAGTTGCTTGATTTTATTTGATGAATATTAGATGCATAGGCAAAAGCCAAACTTCAACCTTTGACAAGAAAATTACAGGGGGGAGCAAGCATATAATTTCCTTTTCAAGATACATATTCATAAAATGTACCAAAACCGGAATACAAAATAATAAATTAAAATCCTATTCATAAAAGACAAGAAAATTAAAGGGAGAAAAGTTTAGCATTGCATGCACACATACCATGTTTCCCTTTAAGGATATCCAGGTATAACCAAATCTGAATTAAAAAATCAAAATCTCTCCAACATAATGTGGGATAAAATTTCTTCCAGAATAAAAGCACGATCAAATAATTGCTTGGCAATGTAAACACTTCCTCACAAGCATTCATCAAACAGTATGCTTTTTGGCAATTTTACACACCTAAACATCTGATAAATTCTCACTGCTTTGCTATATAGAATGCACATCTTCAAATGAAGAAAACAAAACAAGATTTGGGAGAACTGAAAGTTCTCAGAAGTGCTGTAACTGTTAGCTAATTTAAGCAAGAAATATGGTTCAAAGTTCACATATATAATGGCTGAACTATGCTTGTAAACTATTTTGGAACTAGCCTTCCATAGTTGCATAGCAAGCCAGGAAATTTAAGTGTCAGAATGCAATAAAACAATTGATTTCCCGGGTAAAGAACTGCCAAAATATATTTATATATAATTCATCTCGAACTGAAATTCTTAACATTGTTCCCCAAAGTAGTGTGACATTGAAACATCAAACAAGAAACTTCGACCAGAGACAGGTGAAACAGGAATTTTCTGAAAAAAGCTCGTAATTTGGGTCGAAGACATCTGCCACTACAAACCCTGAACAGTATCTCTTGGTTTAGCATCGTTTTGACTGTAGCTTTTGTGTGATTTCAGCATGGGCACCACTAGAATTCATCGGACCACCCAATTTAAAAGCCCTTACCAAGCATACGAGGGGGCACAGTGAAATGCGAACTTATAGGACCAGGTATGAAGAATTTCTTACACAGCAATACCTTTACCCCCCAGAGAAATAGTATAAAATTGCATGCAGGCTTTCTCCTTGTTTTTTCAACTAGTTACATATTTTTCTTAACTGCCCTGCTATCAGAAAAGCACACAATCATATTTCAATGATAAGCACAACTGGACATTACACTTAAGATTCTGCTTGATGTAGTTAGTTACTTGGCACTGATTCCATAGCGTCGACACCAAATGACAAGTATGATCACAAATGCTGATTTCAACAACTTTCTCCTATTTTGGAGCTATGAAAATGCTATCTGTTTGGAGTCTTCTTACTCCTTTGTTTTAGATACAGTTAGAGAAGTTTAGATTTGTTAGAGAAGTGCAAAATATGATCAGCATGAAAGGATGATTCACTGACCCTATTGAACGCATCTCAATACAGACTAATGTCAATTCACAGTCACAAGCGAGGCAGGGGGCCATACAAGGCATTTGACACAACAGCTTCACTGAAGTCCAAATTTCACATGACGCCAGGAGCGTGTTTTGGCGACTGTGACCTGAAATATGTTTCTGCTTTGTTCTCTGGTTGGGCATTTTCACGACTCCAGTTATACCCGTGGGGCATCACTGGCCAAAACACAAACTGAACATTGGAGTCGGTTCATCGCCAGTTCAAAATGGTGGAAAATGGCAAGATAATATTTTGGTTCTCTCCCAAAATAAGTGAATTGTGAACTTGCAAATGTATTGTTACATGCAATGAACCATATCTGGTAGCAGTTAGGAACTTTCCAAATATTTGAAAATGATGCATGTCAACAATGGCGTCTGCTACCCCTTTTTTGTCTCTCTTAGATGACGCAACTGTTTTTAGTCATGCATTTCTGCAGACCACTGTAAATGTGCTCCTGGTCATTGATTCAACATCACAAACATGTTTCTGGTTAGTGGTTGGGGAAACATACCTGAATATCCCCGAATCCAGAACAAGTGTAACTGGAGATGGGGAAGTTGCCTACATGCGGGACGTCCTCTTCTTGGGAACGAAACTGCCTTTCAACATTCACACTTTCTCTTTGGTCTCTTTTAAGGTTTTAGGCTGCCCTGAAGACTTATCGGTTTGAGGAAAGCTACAAAACTACCTTTCAACATTCACACTTTCTCTTTGGTCTCTAAGATTTTAGGCTGCCCTGAAGACTTGTTTGTTTCAGGAAAGCTACAGTATTTTCGTTTAGTTCATTTCATTGTTATTTTGCTGTTCTGATTGTAATACTCTCTGAGCGTAATTTTCTTTGGATACTGGCACACTATAAATCTTTATTGTTTTCATTACTTAGAAGCATCAATAAAACAACTTTTAGAAACACTGACATGACATTCGCAATCGAAGCCGTATGGTACAATACAGTAGACTGCTTGATGTCAGTGCAGGTGCAAGACAGCGAGACGCAGGATTCATCAACTTACTCCTTGGACGGTAGAGCAGTCTCCACGACGCTGAACTTGATGCCACGTTTGTCAAGTCTCTCAATCAGCCGAGTCCGGGAGAAAGCAGCCGCCGGGCTGAACACACCACCGCTGGAGATAAAGAGTGTTTGTATCAGATATTTGAAATAGATAACAAATGCAGAGACAAAAAGAAAGAAAAGACAGAAACATTCAGATTCATGTCAATGCACTGTATTAACCACTTGCTGTCGGGGAACTCCATTTCAGGCACATAGGCTTAATACACAAAACCAAGGAGCCCCAAACCATCCTTTTTTTGAGAGATTATACCACTGTTTGTGGCATGTAGCACGAGTGGATTACCAGCGGGGACAAAAGCACTCCAGCGATGAGCGATACTTACTGATGCATGCTAATCTGGCCCCAATTGAAAAGACGCCAGTAGCGCACTGTGCCCGGTTCGTGAACAAAAGAAAGTTACACAATCTGGGCTCTGTTTACAATGCGGCAGGCCTGGCTGAAATACTCCGGCGTCAATAGATGCTGTTTGTCAGATTATAGTAGTTACCAGACAGTTATTCGAGTGGGTGTAAATGTTCAGTAAATGAAGCTATGATTTTTTTAAGAAGTTTGAAAATGGAAAAATCTTGAAAATCTCCCGGGTTTACGTCATGCAACTTCAAATTCCACCCAGCAGCAAGTGGTTAATGGACTAGACAGAGCTGTCTTCAACCCGGCCAAAATATACTTTTGAGCAAATTTGTTACAAATGGAGCTACCAATTATAACAGTGCTGTGGAATACATACAAGAAATAATACAGTAGAGTCCCTGTGTATACAGAAAGTAATCATTACCATAGCAGCATATAACCTTAATTTATTTACGAACTGTAACACTTTGTATTACATTGTGATTAATTCTCTTCAACATTAATAAGCACATTCATGTTGCAGAGAGACAATGATTGGTTATCTTCAACACAACTGTGCACATTTATCTTCTTGGCTATATTTCTCTATCCTTTTTTCCCTTGTTTTCGAAGTTGTTCTCACCTTGCCGGCAGATTGTCCTTCTCGGACAAGATCACCAGACCAGCCTGAACCATCATGATCGGGGTGGCAACATATCCTGGCTCTGTGTACCCCAAAACACAAACAAGAAAATCAGAAAGATTTCTAATGGTTTGCACCTATTAAATCAACCACCCACTGGCCAGCATACAAGCAGGGCTCAAAGAGAATCCTGAAACAATGACATTTCAGGTGCACTTTCCTGTGGAGTTTCAGATCCATCGTCCCTGCTCCCAACGGAATGTGAACAAAAAGTGTGATGTCATCAGTACATAGGCCTAGTGCAAACTTGGACAAACTGCATCAGAAATACTGCTTATAGACCACTGTCAGTTTTACCTACTATTTGTAAGGGTAACCAAGTTTACAGAAATACCATTCTTGATTAGTTTTCAGATTTTACCTCAAAAGGTAGACTTGCCCCATTAATCTTGAAAAGGGTGACATTTTCAGTTTTGTATTTAAGTAGGAGTGTTTATTGTTTGGTGTTCTGATACATGTACATGTAACTGCGTGCAACTTCTTAACACTTAATGAATCATTCTTTTACTCTATACTGATGGCTAGCCATAATTTTACCGGCCAATGGCAGACAAAAATTATGACTGTGACTTGGAAAGAGCAGACCCTACAGAAAAGTGGGAACACATTGAGAATGGGCTTTCATGGGTGAAATCAGGTATGGCTCCTTGTAGGTGACAGACACACACTGGGCTGACACACATGAATGCAATGACCGCTATCTTGCCCACAGACACAGACAATTTTTGCACATTCAGTCCACACCACGGAACAAGTTGGAGCGACGACCTATGTCACAGGGCTTGTTCACAGGCCAGATGTACATGTACATTCCAACTGAAATTGGCTGGGAATGCTTACAGCATGACTTGTGCCAAACTCAAATGAATCTGGGCACATATGCTGTAAGTTTCAACCAAAGGGATGTCACTGATGTGTAATAACATGTCATCTCTTGTTTCAGCACAAAGCAGCTTCGGGTGCCGATGCCATTATGTCATCAAATTCAACAAGGGTTTTATCTGTATGTTCTCTGTTTACTGAAGCCTGCACTCCACTGAATATCTGATACTTGTGTTTACAGACAGATCATGGGACCACTTGCCCTAGCCAATCACAACTTTTGATTACAAACAACGACGCTGATGATTAGTTGGTAGCTATCAGCTAGCGGTTACACCAGTAGTAGACGCTCACTAATTGGACACAACCTGGAGGTAGAGATGCAGATATCTTACATCTACGGTATCACATCATAAGGGGAAAAAAGTGCTTGGCCGATCTTACACATGCATTTCAGACCGGCTCAGCACATATTTATTACCTTTCAAAAATACTTTTTTAGTCAGAGAATCAAAAGAAGTTAATATATGATGGATTTCCAGCGATTTTGTTCTAGAACTTAACTTTCATTTTCCCGAACACCCCCGTCTATTTTATGGGATATTCCTTATGCAACTTGTCAAATTGGTGCACGCATGGCAACCGTGTGAACACAGACTCTTGACCAATCAGAATCAATTAACCCGTCTTGTGTCCAGGTGTCACCGTATGATTTCTGCAGTGGGCATTATCACTTCTCAGCGGGCATTATCAAAATGTTAACACATGGTCAAGTTGCATGTTGTTGAAGAGGGAGACTGTCTGAGGTATTAATGAATACAAGTAGACGTTTATACAACATTTTGCCTAGTGGTGTACATTTACGGGTAGTGTGGGAACCAGGCACCTGATTCCAGTAACAGACAGGTATTGGTACCCGTAATTATTATTCATAACAAAACATGTTTAGTGGAGTATTTTCCACCGCGTCCCCACCAGCTCTACTGGCAAGCTCCTGGATCGAGTGCTGCTCTGGCATGCTCCCTGGAACTTGTTCAGGAACTACAATGGCACGGGACAACTTCGCAACTGAAACTTTTAGTAAAATCTCACCTACTCAAATGGAAAAAGCTCAAAATAAAGCAGTCAAATTTCAAGCTAAAGAAAATTTCCGGGTAATGGAGTCATACTAGGCCTTCACATGACATCTGAAACCGAAATCAACCCACTCCGTGGTGGTACGATTTTGTAGTTATTTTCCTTTTCCACGTAAGTGCTAATGGTGGACAGTTTTGCTCATTTTTTTCACTGATTTTATATTGTTGTTACCTAATGTTTCATTTTTATTGATAAAAGGCAATAAACCACTTAAACATTATATCTCCGGGGGCAAACCTTTCATATTTTTGGTCTATTGTCTTAACAGCACAACGAGCAGCACACAGCCAGACTTCTTTTCACTTGAACCTTCATGACCCTTCCTGCTGCAGTCACATGACTCCCCTACGGAGTCAGCAATTGGACTGCCTACACACCAGCTACAATTGGGTCCTCGGCTGCAATCAGGCTTGCTTGAAAGTGCGGGATTTGTTGTGGTTACGGGTTGGTTTGGTTTATGCAGCTTGCATACAAGTAACCCTGATGTGAAAAGACCAAAGTGTGCCAGGCAAAGCTGGCCGGCCTACGATAAGTCGAACATGCAGCAAGTCATGTTTTGAGTCCACATTCATATTTTACTCAGATTTTTTTCTTACAGTTTACCGGCAAATAAGCAAAGGAAAAGGGTGCTTGCCTTTCAGAAATGTTACAATGAAATTTACAGGGGAAGTTTCAGGTAATATAATCGACAAAATGAAGCCTGGTACCCGTGATCAATGGTCGGGTTCCGGGTAACTGGGTACTCAGCATGGCCAGAGTCTTCCCCATGGATTAGCAGGTGCTAAAATCAATTGTTTTTTTCCTCTCAGTGGTTGAGAGAAGTGGGTTGCAAAGTAGACAAAATGGACGACACATCCTGAGAGACTGTGACAAGTGCCTCACCTGGCCCGGTTACCTTGGTAACCATGGTGACATCATGCTTTGTCTGGTCATTATCAGCACCGGCACTAAAACCCTCGGCATTCAGCACGAAACTGAAGGTAGTTCCATCCATTTGCTCACGGGTCGGCCCCTCATGGGAAAACCCCCCACCGGTGAAGAGCTTGGGGTACTGGAGTACGGCAAAGAGGTGTCAAAAGATAAATGATACAAGGAGCAAACACTTCTTACACCATGTGAACTTCCCCTCCTATGTCTTATATTGGTCCCGAATTGGATTTGTATGGTACTAGATTTGCACTTAACGTCCTGAAATCACATTTACTTTTGGCAAACAGAGGAATAATTGTGTATTTCAAATGCCGAACAGGTGGCTGGAGGACTGTCTCCTCAATCACGCAACTCAACTTCAGCCAAAACTTGTATCGATGCTTGTGCTTACCTTCTCCAGCAATTTCCTCCCAAAGCTGAATTTGGCCAAGAAGGCAAAGATGATGCCGAAAAACAGGAGTACCATGAGCGAAAAGAAGCCACCGATCTCAAAGTAGGCACCATACTGGACCTGGTCAGGTAACAAGAACAAGCTTAGCAATCTCATTGTCTTATATTTATCCTTTTATCTCCTGCAGAAGTTCGTGAACCTCTGACATATCTAAACGTAAATATTTTACATAACGTCACTCTATGTAAAAATATTGCTAGAAGCTGTTGATTGGTTGATTGCCGTCAACGGACCACAATATCAGTTGACAGTATCAGCTGACCGTATTCTTTTTCATGTCATCAAGCCTTTCCCACAAAGGCCCACAGTTCAAGGCATCTGATTGGTCAAAATCTTAAGGTAAACAGGTCCTTTCTTGCACAGATAATCCCCAGATATGCTCAGGTATCACAGATGGTTGTATACAATCAATAGACTATTCCAGAAACTAGGTCCGCACTGGAGAAAGGATACATCATTTCTCCTTGACTTACCGGTCGTTCGTCATTGTTCTCATACAGAAAGCGTTGTGACCTTCGAACGACAGACACATCAGAGCCTGGGAACAAGGTGCACCACTTCTTCGTCTTTTCATTGTAGAAAATAGCACCCCTGAAAGTCAGCAGAAGAAAATGTCATGGCTTTAAGACAATGTCTCATACAAGACAGTAAAACATTAAATGGCAGTTGATCACATAACCATCTCCAAATTCTGATATCAGCAGGTTTACCCGGTACATATACAAAGTCAAAGGCAATATTGTCTGGCTGAGCATACTTACACGTACATGTGCGTGTTGTGGTTCAGGCATGTAGCACATCACTTTTAAAATGATACAATCGCACAACTTAGGTAGAAAATTCAACATTCTTGCTGTTACTGGTGACATATTTTATAACAACGTAAAACCTCTTTCCCTGTTGAAAATAACACAGCTAGAAGAGACAGTCCTAATTTCCAAATCCTGTTTCATTAAGTGTTTCAGTGATTCTTCCCCAACTGTCCACTGAGAATAAGACAACAATGAGAACCAGTGCCGATGGGTTTTGCTATACCAGATTTTAGTTGGTTTTATTTGCCCGTTACATGTACCTTCATAACATAAGGGCTACAGTATTGTGTTGATCAAGTTGGGACCTTCTGCAGAAATGAACACTTTCCACACTTTTTACTTTAAAATTGCAAAGTCAACAATTTCTTTGCTACAACTATTAAAGCCTCTCAGAAGTGCAAAAAGGTCACCACGGCAACCACACAGCATCACGTGCATCGGTCAATGCAAACAAAAAATTCTGTATCCATCCCAGTGGTCATGTACCTGTTGGAACAGAATGATGATTGAACGCAAGCAATGCGCATTTATGACAACTAGGGGTTCCACTGGCAAATTTCAAATAAAAGTCAGTGCATGTTTGAGGCCACATATTATCCATTATCATATTTTCTCGCCACTTGCTCAGGATTAAAGCCAAAGTTTGTAAATAATTAATGTTTGGTAAAATGACAAAGGAAAGCTTGAACCTTGTATTTCATTATTAATGTCATTCTATGACCCTCCATAATGCAAGATATTCTGGCAACTGCAAGAGGGATGTCTTTGTAGACGTAAATATCTTGTTGAAAAAGCCCTCCGTACAGGAGTAAACCTGAGAACTTGTCAGCAAGCTATAAATGCATTTCAATGGCAACTTATACCAGTGAGTCGTTAACAGAAATGTGGAGATTTGCCATGTTTGCCATATTTGCTTTTCACGTTTGTACCAACTACACAGAATATACTCATCTGTGGTTCAACCCACACTAAGGCCAAATGGTGTAGGTCGAGGTTGAGAAGGAGTAGCATTGGCAGCTTTACATGCCCACAAGCGACTGAGAGTTGGGTCTGACTAGATGACAGTCAATATACTCGGTTATGCAGTCAGTGACTTTGAAGGTCTTTGGGCTCAACAAAAATGACTGAAGCAGGATTCAAACTGTAATCTCACTGACATGCTACACACTGCACTCCCCACAATAGCTGACACATTGGAAGGCTGCCAACTTAGCTGTAGACAACTCGCGAACCAGAGGTCAAAGGCAGTGCTGTAGTCAAGACCTAACACAAGACCAGACACAAGTAACAGAGTGAACGATGATAAAGGAAATGTAGCAGTTCATTTGAATACCTTGTAAAAGGTCCAGAGTTGGTCTTGTGATAGTCTTACGAGGTCTGGACTATAACACTGGTCAAAGACTTCAATCAAGTCGTAACATTTCCAAGAGGAGTGCACAAAAGACTGAGTACTCTAACTGATCTTGGATTTTGCTTTCCTTCCTCCCGCTTCTCCTCACCTCTTCTTAAGCCTTGGGGTGTACTTGGGCAACGGCTTGTAGTTGAACTTCTGGCGTAGCTTAGGCAACTCATCGCTGTGAGCAAATCCATAAATGGCCGACTGGTATGTAGTGAAATGACCTTTGCCACCCTGCCACACAAAATGAGTTTTTAAAAAAATCAATAAAAATTGAAATTTTATTCCGGAGGTGATGAAATTTGGACCGGGCAAGTCTATTCGATATATACTTGGCTCCCATAAAATGAAAAAAAATAGCACATTTGTGTTTTGAAGTTAACTTTCTCTGAGTTACACAGAATTGCATATTCATCAAATACTTCCAAATTTTTAGTTTACTCCGGGTCCAAATATACTAAAATAAATGTCACAGTACAAGTAGTACATGTACTTAATTTAAATGCCAAAAAAAGAAAAAAAAAAAGGAGTGATCCATGTCTTCAGAACCTTGACAGTGGGTAGCAACCTTCGTATTTAGGAGGGAAAAGCCGTGTTTAACATGTCCAAACATTTGCTTATTGAAAGTAGTCTGACTCCCTTTTGCAGGTATCTATGCATCCCCAATGTGTGTCCAAACATTGTCCTACTCATTCAAATTACTTTCAGCACGGACTTGAGGACCCAGACCTGGACCTACATGTACACTACAGATTCGGATGCAGTCTAATTTAGGTTTGGTCTCTGCAAGACAGCATCTCAAGTTACATGTACAGTACGTGTGAGCTTTACTTGGGCATTTGAAAATTGATGTAACTGCAGCTCAGATGAAGTCTGTTGTACATGTACACGTACTTATCATATTACTACATGTCCTACTTTGAAGCAGCTTTATTTTGAGAAAAATATCTTCCTTTTCCTATTTGTGGAATTTAAATCCTTTTCAAGAGAATGTAATTGTCAAGGTTTTATCTTTCATCAGTCAGAAAGCACTACTCCGATGCACATCACTGGAAAACTCACCAAGACATTAAAACCAGTATCACAAATCAACTTTCATTTTAAAGTGTGCAATTATTTAGAATACAAAATATGTATGAAATACAAGTATTGAGCAAACAATATATATTGAGCACATTGAAAAAATCAAAATTCCAAAATACTCTGAAAACCTTCCAGTAAAGATCAGTTGGCTCTGTTTTTATCATGCTAACAATGACCATGTACTTTAATCCCAAGAGTTAAGCTATTACCCAGTAATATGTCTTCATGAGTGAATGATTTCCCAAGCAAAATACCAGAAGAAACAGGAAAGAGGACTTAAGTACATGTGCACAATGTCCAATGTGTTGGTGGGTCATCCACTCAGTGAAGCAGCTTGAATTGCCATGTATTCTTGATCTTACGTTGAATTCCCCATGATGATTTACATGGTGTCAGTCTATTCACAGAACCTTGTAAAAATGCTGGTTTTTGTTTTGTTGATTTGTTTATGCCAGCATTTCTTCATTACCTAAAGGAGTTTTTTCCTACGATGTGCGAATGTGAAATTTATCTTTTGAGGGTTCTTGGCCCTTGCTCAAAATGAAATTGATGAAAGTTTCAAGTTGAGACCGCACAAGGCTAAGGGGAAGTACATGTAAGTTACAGCACTGCATAACCAGGCCATGAATGAACAGTCACCATTTCAACAACAGCTGCTGATTTCAAGAAATTTGACATTATTTCATACCATGCATGAGCCTTAAACAGTTTACTGCGCAAGTCTCAGACTTATGCAGTGTGTAAACTTTCTGTAATGTGTCAAAATTTGTTAGGCAACTTCAGCAAATAGACTTGGGTACAAGTGAAGTTACACAATTGTGTAGGCCTAATTTTTCGCAACAATGGCTGTGGGGCTTTTCTGCAGCCAGTGTTGCAAAAAATTAGCCATGGCAATAACAGTAGAAACATCAGCAGCTACAACATGCAGGAAAATTTAAGGCGAGGCGCATACAATGTAAAGGAAAATTCCTCTTTTGAAATGGAATTCAAATATTAGGGAAATACCCATGTGGTTTGCCTACAAAAACATTCAGAAATTGAAACAAAATCAGCATACAACTTGTCATGCCAAATACTACATGCACATACAGTTCTTGGTGGTTTTGTTTATCCTGATTTTGCAAGCAAAACTGCTCATGAGGAAATATTGCCCAGTCAGTTTTAATCATTGTCCACCACATGACACACACAAAGAAGCAGGAAATACATTAAACACAGTCCTCATGCTTTAAACGAGAATGT
>NW_019091409.1:1460391-1510797 GCF_001949145.1 Acanthaster planci
TAGAGGGTCCAGAGAGCCATGGAACTGGGGAATTGAAGAAATATGGCACTGAACCCCTGGCCCGGACTCTGGGCTTCCAATTCTTAGCAATTTGGATGCAATCAGGTCTGAAAGTGGCTCAATTTTAGCCGTTTTGCAAAGGGACGCATTTTCAGAATGGCTATTTTTTGCGGGCAGTGAAATTTCCTTCATTTTACGGGTGGTCTGCTTTGGGTGATACTCGAAAATTCATTGGTCAACCCTCTAAAAATGGAAAGGAAAATATAATGAAAGAGGACATGTCCAACATCGTTTCAGGTTTGATGGCTTATACTGGCGCCACTTAACAAAGATACTGACAAATGGGAAAAGCCGCCAACAATAGGACTGGATAGAGCACTATTTTGTTTCCCGTGTTTCGGAGAATAGCCGGAAACTATTGTCTTAGGAATTCGAGCAAAGCATAGCTCCTTGCGTAATGGCACTTTGGGATATGTATGAAATAGGGCAGAAAGGAGTATTGTAATCAGTTCTAGAATACACTCTACCCGAATATGAATATCAAATATGGAAAATGTGCCCTTTAAGATGACACCACGAATGCCAGATTTAGACAATTCTTAGACCTTGTTTGTTCGAATATATGCACCATCCAGTGTGCGGGAACAGGACCGGTATAGTGCAAACAAAATCAGAATTACGCAAAAATAGAAAGCAATTGGACAAGAACTCGAACATTCTTTTCCAGATACTTTATTAACTACAACAAATATGGATAAAAATCACAGTAATTTATCTTGTGTCACTGATCATCTATCTTTTGGCGATATATTTCAAATCACTGCTTATCTTGTTCAATTTTGGATGAATTAATATAGTGTAGTGAGGGCGTTTTTAGCAATGAGGAAGAAAAAATTGAATTGATAACACTCGGCGAGCTCGCGCTCCTGGCAGAAATTTACCCACAATGTTCTGCGCGTCGTTAGCTGTTACCTGTGTGACGTATTTCCTTTACTAAGATCTGTGCAAGGCCACTAGCCATTCCCAGTGGGCGCTGAGCGACGAGCGAATATTGCGGTATCCCGGAGGTGGCAGGTTCACATCCCGATTGTCAATTTCTTTATCTTTGTAATTGAAGACTGTGAAAAGGTGGTAGTTTTCCGATTCTTAGACAGTACTTTCAAAAACGTTTGCAAGAGGGCGCTACTTTGATGTTGTCATACAAGGCACTCAGACTTTCAAACGAGCACAAGAACAATACAAACATCAATCCTTCAACTACCAACGTTTAACGCTGATGCAACGAAATATAGCTCAAGCTAGCCGCCATGCATATCGCATAAACGCCACTTGGCCGCATGACCTGGGCTGCAAGCTCCGCCGAGTTCATTTTTGGCAACAGCGCCCTCTTTCTTTTAATTCAAAACAATTGATGACAAGAACTATTAGTACAGGCAGATAACTCACTTCACAGCTATTTTCCCCTTGGCGAACGTGGGGAAAGGTGAAGAAAGGGGGCCCTGCAAAACTATTTTTTTTTAAATGAGGAAAGTGACGTGTGGGCAAATGTCCTACGTGCAAAGATACGAAAGTTGTTTGATTTTCGAAGTAATCGAGTTTGTATTTTCACATTAGTGCATTAAAATTCAGCGATACAGCTAACTCTTTATCAAGCCGACAGAATAACCAGCTGAATAATTATTCTTATTACTTTGTTTTCACCGAACCACATAGAGGAATTACATGCCAAAATAGCTTAAAATGCATAAAATACTGACAGTATTATGCGGTTGCTCGAGAGACGGGGCCAAAGTTCAATCCTAATTTCCCCACCATACCCATGCGCCACGTACACACTTACCCGCATTTCTTACCAACCTTACCGAAGCCTATAGATAAACCAACGGTGAATTATTATGCAAAACTCTTCGATCAATATTGCCCACTCTACTCGTAACTGATTAACTTGTCCACACGGAACGACTGTTTACTTTTTATCGGCCAGTGCGATATTCTGGTGCATATTTGCTGGCACTGTATGGGTTTGCTCAGGAAATGTAGCCAACCATAAAAGAACTGCCGTGGAAAAACACAGCCGATTCAACACCGATATCTTCTTAAGATTTTTTTGTTTGGTAGGGTAAGATAGTACCTGGTATATTTTGAAGTGGTCATATTGTTCCTCTGTTGGTAATCGGGACGGCGATATAGATATTGTACATGTACTTAAACGTCCTTGTCTCGTATATTTTAACATACACACCGAAATACGGTCTTCAATGTACTTAGATTTGGTTACACTGACTTCAAGAACACAAGTAACAAATAAATAGTCAACGGGATATTTAACACCTTAGATACTCAAAACACTCACCCCGTTTCGGCTTAGGTGTGCCATCTGCTGACCATTTCTTGGGAAATAAATCACGGCCCTTCATGTGAAGAGTTGAACAACAATTTCACTGAATTGCAATGTGTGTTAGCCATATTTCCTGTGTTGTATGAATCAACGACGCCCTTAATGAAAGACCAAAATCCATCTTGACTTCTCAACTCAATTCGACATGTACAGTATGTACCCTTCAGTTTCGCCCCCTCTGACGGATAACCATACATGTACACAGTCAAATTCGGTGTTTGATTTGAACATTTGAAAGATCACTTTCGTACAGCCTATTTAAATTCTCAAAGATGTGTCCTCATAACGACCAGAGAGTCCGTCTGAAATTCAGTGACTGCTTTTTTGGAAATCTGTGGCAATGAAGCTGCAAGCACACAAATAATGAAATCACCCCAATCTTGAAAATCACAACGCTACACTTATGCATCCTTACAGGAGTCAGCAGCTGGTATGAAAGTAAAATTTTATACACGATTTCGTTCAGCCTTCAATTCAGTCATCTTGCTTTGTGATTCATTGCGGATCTGTTTCTGTTTGTCAAGAAACTGAAGATGTTCTCACTTTTGGCAGGGCGGGGGTTGGGATTTGTGTGACGTTGCACTTTTTGGAAGAGGACTACATAACATCTAGGGAAGTTGAGCCGGCCACAGCCGCAGGAACTTTGGGGGAGTGGTTTAACCACACGCGCACATGCTTGCATCGTCCCATCTCAAAAAGAAAATCCTTCGCTGTAGACATGCATACACAAAGAACATCTGTTAACACTTACAATTGCACATTCTAATGAAATTCATTAAAGCGTCCCCATATGGCAAGCCTAATGTGTAGTTTCAAGGGGGCGTTTCCTCAAGAGGTCAGTGTGGCAAGCACCTGTTATCACACTCTGGTAACCTTCGAACCCTCATCGACCTGGTACTTCACGTCACAGTGCTCACCTTCAGATTTCGGCCTTCATAAATTGGGTTCATTTTGTTCCATCTCGTGATACGGCCTCTAAATATTTACTTACTTCCATCTGTGTCGTTTGAAGTTTTGATAAGATAAAAGCAGCGCTGTATAAAATGAAATTGGTTTTGATGAGCATGTATTCACATTTTGTGTAAGATCTGATGAAGTGGCGTTTTCGATCAAGCATAGCTCCGTGAATCGCGTATGGAAACAAAAACACGTGTGGTCGGTATTTGGAGGTTGGGTAGACCGTGGGGTGGGGTGGGGCGGGGTTGTGAAGTAAAGGATAGGTTGGACAGGTTCCTTAATTCTGATAATATAAGGCTGGAGTTTTGTACACCCTACTACAACAACTGTTTGCAGAGGGGAAGGTTAACGCATCGATTGTCTAATGCCTCCAACTGCTCAGTCATTAAAGGGTAGCTGCAATCAATTTTTTGATTACAAACATGTAAAATGCACCTTTGTGCCTCAGTAAACCATATTTTCAACATTGGTTTCACAATATCAAGGGTATTTTAATTCCTTTTTGGTTTTTAGCTGACGAGTATTTCTATATTCATGAGCACAACTGTGATATCATTTCAGGAAGAGGCCTCAATGTTACATTGCTTTGTACACAAAAATTCCGGCATTTTTTGAGATTTTCTCTGGTCTCGGTTTTCTCTTCTTTGCCGATACAGTTTTTTTTAATATGCATAGCAATAAGCCATCAATTCCTCTCTCAGATATGTTTTCAGTTGCTAAATTCTGGGTTCACAATTTGAACAGAGATACCTGTGCACTGAATCATGTTTCCCCAGATGACTTCACAGCAACAGCGCCCTCAGTTGTTAGGGGAAAATGGATAATTTTTATTGTTTAAAAGTGCGCACTTTTCAATGCATTAAACCAAATAGCAGTGTGTGAGAGTTTTCATACATTGAAGTACAAAGATGCAGAAAAATTATGTTGAGGAAAAATTCAAATTCAATAGGGTAAATATTACAGGGCCCACGAAATGAATTTTTTTCAACAGCCACTGAAAATAAATGTTTATATTTATGTACACCTCTGTGTTTCAAGTAACCTTATTTTCACTTTTTGTGTCGCTATTTTTAAAGGTACTTTGGCACTCTTTTTGAAAAAGTTTAACACTAATGTGAATTTCCATATTCATAACTAAATTTGTTATCCCCGGGAGGAAATCTCACTGTTGTATTGATTTGTTCTCACAATCTGACGGAAGTTTTGATATTTCAATGTCTTAAGTTATTTTTCTTTGATCATCTGTAATTGGGTATTTAAATACAAGCCAACACGCAACCCTTTCTCGGAAATATTTAACTGAAGAGTGCATTTTAGGTCAACAGTTTAAAAAATGCATGAATCAAACGCTGTCTTCCCTGGATAAAATCACAGGAAGAGTGCCCTCACTTGTAAGGAAAAGTACAGGCAATTTTTTTAAAAGAGCACTTTTCAACTCAACTTTACTGAACTTAACCTCAAAAGGATGTAAAATCATTTTCATTCATTAAAGACAAGTATGAAGTTACACTAAGTACATCTTTGAAAATGGAGAGCATATACTCTTCAATTCAACTATTGTTTCGCAAATTTAGAGTAAATGTACTGCATTGCAGTACATTTAACATGTAATGTACTTGTGGTGGCTTGTATTTCTCTGTGATGCATTTTCATCTTTGAACCATGGTGCACAATTGATACTTGGAACCATCCCCTCCCTCCAAAAAAGGCCTACACTCTACATAAAAATGTAATTACAAGACACGGAACCCTTTTCCCCCAAAAACCTTACACCCCACATAACAATGTTAGAAAAAGAAAAACCTTTCAGCACAGAGCAGAATAGACTATTTCTGGTGGAAGAAACGGTGATCTATGAAAGTTATTGATTCCTTACAGCAAATGTCTTGGTTTCACATTTTTGAGGATGTTGACTCTGATGAAGTAGCGGCTCCACTGTTTTGAAATGTTTATCAATGTTCTTGAAGAATCTGGAAATCTCCTGGTACCAACAGTGCACCATGGCCCTTAATCCACTGATCAGTCCACAGCAAGCAAGGTTAGTTAATTAGTGCAATCCACTAATTTCCATCAACGATATAAAAATAAATCACTTTATTGCACCTTTGGTTTGTCATCACTGATTGTCCTCATCTCATTCTCAACTAAAAGAAGTTACAAATTTTTTTTTGAAAATAACAATTATCTTTGGTTCTGATTGATTTTGAATTTTTTTTTGTTAAAAATCACATTAAATATAATCATTTATTTGAATGTAAAAAAATCAAAACTAAAGTTTTAGATACTTACCTCGGGAAGACAAACACTACAAAGGAAAACAAAAAGCCACGATAAAAAATCATGGGATACCACAAGACGATTTCCCATCATGCAAAGGCTGGATAGACAGGAAGTTGATGGAGGTTGATCGGTCTGATCGGTTACTATGGTTACACCATGCAGAATGATCGCCAAAATAACTACGTAAGCTCTGAATGTGGTGTAATGTGTTTCCTCCTTTACATGTTAGGTATGAAGAATGTTAATCAAAACAGAAGAAAGAAGTAGAACAAATTAACAAGATGATTTGGGTTGTGACTATGTCTGTGCTCCATTTTAAGATAACATACAAACTACCCCCCCCCCCAAAAAAAAACCTCCAACTTTTTGCGGGGAAGAGGATATACAAAAATACTTCTCAAGATTCAAAAAATGATGTTGCGGTTGTTACAGTGTCAGAAAATGTGAACATGCATTGCACACGATGTTGAGGTACAGCGGATGCCCTATACACTCCCAGATGACACTGACTCAAACAATTCCTGTTTATTTGAGAGGATTACAAAAAAAAGTGTTGGGTGCAGTTTGCTTCAAACACTCTGTGAAAATGCTGATGGCAGCTTATTAAGGTTTCATCTAGAAAATGCATTCTAACTGAAGTCATGGGAACAGTAAAGGAAAAAAAGATGTAATGGAGAAACTGAATCACACGAGTGAACATCTTTTGACTGCTACTGTCAGTTTTGGGAAGCACACAGCTGAAGGTATATTAGCATAGTTGATTGATGCTCAACTCAAAATGAACCAGACGGAACGGTTGAAATGAGTGTTAAGTGCTACACCATGTAAATTTCAGCTGAATGAAACCGATGATTGGATAAGTCACTGCATTCTGGGTAGAACTACAAGCGTAAAGAAACCGTGTATTGGGGGAATGGACTCTCCACAGTTGTCATGGCAACTTAGTGAGACACAAAAAAGGGGAGGAAAAAGGTCATAGTCCACCAACTGAAGCATTAACCCAAAACGTCAAAGCTGCTAAGAAAACATGAATAAACAACACTACATAGCATCTAGAATTTTTAGATTCTAGATGCCATCAAAACTCATTGTAATTTTTATACCCCTGCCTTCCACAAATCTACTCAGAACTTGTCACTGTGTCGCAGAAGTGTTGTTTGAATGTTTGTTAGTTTGATGTAATCTTCCCCACATCCTGTACAAGACTCTAGCTTTTATCAAGATCTAAAGAGCTGAGACTGGGCACATACAAGGCAACCACATCTACCAATGTCTTGACTGACTCTGTTCCAGAATAAAGCCGAAACACAACTCCTAATTACGATACATGTGGTGTCAAAGATTTGAAAATGAAGATAAAATTTACAGCTCTGTAATGAAAAACATGAGAGACTGAACAGAAATGTTCACATCCTGGTTTCTCTGGTGATAGCTTAATCTGGTAATGATTTTGATGTGATGCTCATGCATGTTAATGGGGACATGCACGGTCGATCAAGTGTGACCCACTGATCCGGTGCAACGATGAGGGAGTGCCCAGTAGTCTGGTCATGTTAGCAGTGCACCCTGGGAAGGAGCGTGAGCCACTGGTAGCTTGTAGAACTTCTGGTTTAAGCAGTGACACTGTGTACGTTGTAAATCATGTCAACATCCTTTGCTTTAGGGGCGGGGTTAGGGTGGGAGGAAAGAGGGGAGGAGAGAGCACATGCAGCCAGATGAAGAACTGATCCGTGTATCTAGTTAAAATTGTGGAGTAGGTTCCAAACTGGATGTGGTGTTAATAACACAGCTGGGTGGGTGAGAAGGGATATTTTAAGCACTCTGTTGTTGGACACTTGGGCAAAGGAACATACAGCCAATTACGAATTTCATCCCCAACAAAAAGAATTAAAAAAAACAAGCAAAGCAATGCATTACATTGCAATTGGTCTCTTAAATTTATGCCTGAATGCTTGCATAATTCAAAGGACATTTGAAACATGTTTCCTGATCAGTTCAAAAGACATAATCTTTTGGCCACAACTTAAGTTGATAGTATAGCCTTCCAATTTGACACTTCAGCCCGGGGATATCACTCAGCATATCTTCTGCAGAAGTCAATGCTGTACTACGGCTGTGTCCAACCAGGGTTCCAGAGCTATGGCTTTGCCTACTGTCAGTGCATCTCAGTGTATTTCCAATAGAGCAAGACCTACATATACATGTAGACCTAGCACTGGACAACAGATTTAGATGCAGCCTGAGTCCATCAAACCTGAAATTAGAAGTGATTTCCCTTTCCTGAGTGGGAGGTTTGACATCATACAAGATGGAGTAAGTGCACTCTGGAACAGCATGCACTGAATCAGTCTATGACTGCTTTCAATTGCTTATGCATATCCGTACTTGGAATAACTGAGGAAAACGTGACCCAAATCTATCAATATCACATTGTTTAGTGGGAGAACTCTTTCCACTGAAAGCTACCAGGAGTATATGCATTTTAAGAAACGTGGAATTTTTGTTACCAGACCTGAATTTCCTGGGTGAATGTACATGTATTTCCGAAATCACTGACAGTAGGTATAAAAAAGATTTCCAAACAGAATAAATTCAAGTCAGTTTCAGTCTTGGAGTGGAAAATAAAATCCTTTCACCCAAGTGTCCAACACAACTGGCCTTACAAATGTTCTCCATATACTGTCCATATGTACAGGCGATAATGACTAAGACCCAAATGGCACAATACACACCTGTATCAGAGATAAAGTAACCTTTGACCCCTTGAATGAGCAGCCATCTTGGTTAACTTATGCAAATCCTGGGGGAAAATGGGGGAGGGGCTAGAGGCTGGCGCCTGCACATAAAACGCTTGTTTTGTAGTGATCTTTGACCCATGAACTAGATATGCTGCCAAGATGGCTGCCATGTTAAAAACAATGCAAAAGGTGATGAATTCCATGAAACTAAAACAGCCTGGGCAGTAAGAGTGGTGGGCAGTAGCATTTTTAGGCATTGAGAGGTGTTTGGACATCATGGCTGTCTCTTGTATGCTTGTATTAATGTGCAACAGAATTTGTTAAGAACAAAATACATCTAAAGCTGTGGCAGTACAGGAAGAGAAAAAAATCCAGGCAAACTAAGAACGTGTTCATGTGTGTGCATGTGAAGATGGTGAACATTAAAAAAAGCAAGTGGTTAAAAAGCTTTTATTTGGGTAAAAGGATCCACAGAACCATAAAAAAGCATGATGAGCCAATCAAAGGAATCGTGTTTGAATATCAGATGCATGAACATGTAGTCTCATTTCAATGCTACCAAACAACATGGGGTTTTTGTGACCTTCACGTCCCTTTTTGACCTCACAACCTGTAATCTCCTGTTACTGACTCTGCTTACATTTGACTGTTTATAGCAAGACTGATCTTATGTTGGCTATCAATCAACAACTGTCATCAACACCACAGCCACAAGAATTGCGGAAGAGCACTCCACTGTCATTGGTTAATACCAAGCTCTGCATCAGTAAGAAAGGTCTGAAGGTGACCAATACCGAAGCATGTTTGACAGCCCATAGATTACCCGGCAAACCAGGACTGTCTTTCACCACACACATGCTGCAAGTATTTGGTCCGTTTGGGGGTTTTGGGGGGAGCACTCAAAAATGGTAAGTAACTGCCAACATATGTAACATACAAGTGAGGGGAAAGTACCCTCGTTAATGCCTCTCCAATTAGTTCCAAAAGCAGAATCGCTGAGACACCCCAAATATTCCTTCTAACCAGAAAATATTCTCTGCCAGATGCTTTTTGCACCTGACAAAATACACACAGATGCTGGCCTGAAAAAGTACTTTCCACTTAAGTTACAAATTTTCCCCATGGCTTGTGGACAAATTAACATCTCGTGCACACATCATATCACTATTCGGCTGGTGCACATGTACATGTATATGTACATGTATGTGTTTTCAGAAAGAAAGCTAGACCTGTTGCTGATGATGTCATTGTTGCTCCATACTTTACTGATCATGCCATATTGCAGGTTTTTGACCAATGACTCTGTGCAGTTTATTTTGGCAATTTTTCTCATTCATCCCAATTTCTCTTCATTTGTGAATCACGGGGGCAATATTTTCTTGGGTCATGACAACAAAACATAGGTCCTCAATAGTGAAACTATACAAATGTTACACTGCCCCCGTGATGACAAAAGGAGCCAGTAATGACCTCATCCGCACTGTTAACTCAGCATGGAGGGGTGATCTGTTGCCATAGTAATGCAGGATGTTCCACTGACCAGCAGGGGGGATGACAAGCAGTGTGCTTCAAGCAGCCAAGACCGGGTAGAAAAGACTGGTCTATGCCCTTATTAAAAAATAATTAAAAAAAAAATAACAATAAAAAATAAAAATCACGGACAATGACTTTCTGGATATAAACCACACACAAACCATCACCCTGCCTTAAAATATTGATAAGTAACGAGTATCCCCCTAAATGGTGGTGGAAAAGAAGTTAGACTTTCTGCTTGTACGCTTTGATGTTGCAGTGAGTTCGGTATTGGAGAAAAAAATAGATATATTTAAAAAAATGAAACAAATTTACAGACACAAATAAACCTTTAGAGGTGTCAACATGCAATGCAGTATGAGCAGAGGAAAGACCATGACACAAGACTCATGGAAATGATGAACCGGGGTAAAGAGCAACGTGTCCAATTTTTTTTTTGGTTGGTTTTGTTTATGCAATATGGTTTAAAGAACATTGATGATGATGAAACATGGCTTCCAAGTGTAATACAGTGCACAGAGAAAACACAACAAAAAAAACTACTGCAGTAAAAATCAGCTTGTCAGCAATAACATCCTGGTGATTATGTAAAACCGACTGTGTTGTCCTGAGAAAACTGGGAGGGCCATGGTATCTTTTACACAAATGATGGAAGAGCATTTGTAAGATAAAAGAAGAGCCCCGTATGCACAATGTGAATCTCCCTTTTAAGTTCGGCCCGCACAGAACAAGCCAAGTTTCATATTCTGTTCGGATCATAAACGGACAGACTGCTGTGTGAGCAAGAGGCATGTTTTACAGATAACAGACTGAAGGAACCCTTTCTTAAATTGAACAATTCAAACATTAAGATATCTGGCTTTTACTCAGGTGTCAGGACAACACAGGACAAGTCGCTGTGATATTTAAAAAAAATCAAAAAATATGAATCCTCAACTGACTGAGGGAGTAAAATTGCAGGGGGAAAAAATTGCTAGTATCAAGTGCTGGAGAAGTCTGAATGGTGTGACGGCCCAAAAAAGGAACAAAAATAACCAAAAAAAACCAAAAGAATGGAAGGACATCAAAGCTGACCATAATTAGAGCAGTTAAACTAGATGATATGGGAAAACGTAACACGAAAGGTGGGATTGGAAGGTTATTTTTGTGGAAGATGTTCGATCATCTTTACAAAAAATATCTGGTTTAGTGAAATCTTCCCGTCAATCAAACAATAGCACCCTTTATGAAATATTGGTCGCAACTGTCCCAATCAAGTTTTTTTTGCTTCCATATAATTCAAATCAGTGTTCTAGAAAATCAATTTGTTCCAAGTGATTTAACAAAATATAAAGAAGTTAAAGAAGAATTTCCATTGAAAATTACTGTATACATATAAATTACTATCATTTATGAAAGTAATGATTGGTGTTTTTTTTTTCTTTTTTTAAGTCGTACATTCAAATACTTTTGTTATAAAGTTTATTACAATCTAATTTATATTGGAAGGCAACCGTACAATTTTGAAAAAAAAAGAAGAGAAAACAGTCCACATAATTAAGCCATCATAAACAATACATATGTTGAACACTCGTTACAGTATATAACAATAAATGTTGTTTTTGAAATTTATATATATCTATATATATATTGGTTGACCATTAGCCTTTCTGTACTGTCGAAGTTTCTTCATTTGATCAATCACTGCATTAACAAGAATTTTTTTTACGTTGTCTGTTGTCAGCTTGTCGTTCAATTTAAGACATGCATGGCAGTGATAGTGTTATGAGCAAACAAGAGAGTAGGAAGTCATGGTGAAGTCAGAAATGGAGATGTATCAACTCAACAAAATTAAGGAATGGCTGATCTCTCATGTCTGCACAATCACAAAAAATGGTGAAATTCACATGAGTTATAAAATGTGTGCCATGTTCTGAAATTGGCAAACGATGGTCGATAACAACAACAACAACAACAGACCACTTTCATTTCTTTGGTCATTTGGAGACACTCCACTCTGAAAAAAACTTATTTGAGGTGAAACTTTGGAAACTGCTTCCAGGAGCACAAACATTGGTGATTATTGAATGAGGGAAAAAAATACCAAACTTGAGTATGGGTGGCTAGGGCAGGCATGAATCACAAATCTTTGTTGAAGGGGTGCACAGTTGTTAACAGACTCCCGCTCACATTTTGATCTGGTGAAAATTCGGCAAATGGAAAGGGGAGGGACAGTGAAAGCACAGAAAAACAACAACGTTTTGAGGCAGAACGCTTGGCAAGCACAGAGTAAATGAACTGTTGTTAATGCAGTGACTGGATGCAGCAGCCATTTTGTTTGGACTTTTGTTTGGTCAGACAGAGGGAAAGGTGGTGAAATCTTGATTATGTGCTACCTCGTAACTAGAAAAGGATGCAGGTCAGACGTCGGCATGAGTGTCTTACAACTACTTGTGAAAGGAGAACAAATGGCACTAAAGGAACGTGTCTTCACTTTGGATCAATTTTTATTTGGTTGGGACTTTACTCTGACTCTGTTTTGTTTGTCAAATCGTCAGTGTCAAGAAGATACATGTAGGTCATGTACATGTACACAATTTGCACGCAAGCTAGCAAAACGACATAGCAAACTGAAACATGCCAGCTGGAGGTGCATGTACATGTATCAACATTTCCAGTAGTTTTTGAACTTTTCTAATTTCTCGTAAGTGCAGTCAACCAAGATAATCTTCCCCAAATGTGTCTAAATATGAAACAAGCTTAGTTTCCCTGACACCCGTGCAAACTTCTGACCTGCATGTACAGTGTAACATGAACAATGGATTCAAATTCAACTAACAAAATCTGACGACAGAAAAGAAGGGAAATGCACAGTGCAACTGCCTTTGTGAAACTTCCACAAAATGTTTTCATTTTTCCATTCCCAACAAGTTACCAAATGATTTGATTACATTCTGACATTTCCCACCATGAAATAATCCCACACAAATCCCCGAAACACTGGATAAGGTGAACTAATGCCTTCAACAGGCAATCGGGCAGTGCATGATGAAAGCTCGTGCCAGATTTCCCCCTTCGAATCACTGGAGTATGTACAGTTGGTTACATGGTGAAATGCTTACATAAAAAAATGTGAATAAAATAAATGCCACCATCTAATGAACATCTGTGTAGTGATGGACTGACGTCTAAGAAAACTTGTTATTTTTTTCAATTGGCGAAGCATGCAATAGGCAACTAGCTAAGACTACAAATGACAAAATAAAAACCAAAAAGCAACATACGGAATCAAGAGAATTGAGACAAAGCTGATTTTCAACACGGTCTTTCAATTTTGAAAAAAAAAAATATTTCTGATCTTCTGAAAAAATTATTTGCCCTTCAGTCCTAGAATCATGTCAGTCAGTACGTACAAAACAAGGAAGAAGGCTGGTTGTCGACAACACTTTCCGACTCAAGACTATGTGAAATTTCATCTGGCCAATTGAAGAATGGTATGGCATCATGTGACCTCATGCAAAGTACATGTTTTATATGTGGATGGCATTTTTGAATGTCGAGGTGTTTATACTGAGATGAGTTTTGACGGTCTGTGGCCAGCATGCAAATGTTTGGCAACTAAAACTAATGCATGTTAAAAAAACAAAAAGAGAATCAAAACAACCAGCCTTCTTCTTGCTGTGCTGCACTTTGACATAAAATGCACCGTTTGATTGTCACTGGTAAGAAATTACTTATGATCACTACACATTTTTAAACAGATTTTGCACCATTTATGAAAAAGTAACTGGTCACACTATGTACATCTTTAATCACAAACAACTCACATCAGCACCGATCATAAAAATGAACATGTACGGAGGTTTTTGAAATGTCAATTAAAAAAAGAATTTGCCTTAACTTATCAAGCTGTGATAGTACTCTGCAATTGGGAACCAGTTGCCATGGTTTAATGCTCTAAATTGTTACAACAGACCTGTCAGCTTTGAAACAACACCCTTTTAACATGGTGAGGCAAAACATGTATGTAAATCATCCAATGAACAGAAGTGAGTGGAATTTTATACCTAACGGAAAAAAAAACACAACAAAGCCCACGAAGTATTTTGTGTTTAAGAACTGATGGCCAAGGGGGAAAAACATTAAGCATAAAAACTGTTCAGTAAAAAGGTTAGTAGTGGAAAGACGGCTTTTTTGGGGGGGGGAGGACAGCAGGTGAGAGAGTGGTGTGGATGGTACAAACTCAAAAGGGAGGGCGGGATGGATGGCAGTTATGTGGGCTTGCACTGCTGCTCCTGGATATTAAAACAATAATCCTGTCATTGCTACCCGGCACCAATGTTGGGAGGGGGGGATGGGAGAAAGAGTGGATGGACTCCAGTCATAGAGAGGATCAGGACTGGTTTCATCTTTCTGGTGAAACGTCTAAGGCAACGGTCAGGCTGGTTATTCAAAGCGTGCAGGATATTGCACCAAAACAAAAATCATCGTTGTCAATCAAGGCTTCACATTTCATTTCTGTCATCTCTTTTTTTCTTCTTTTGTTCAAAATTGAACAGTTATAAATACTGGTTTGATTTTAATTCCTTTCTTTTCTGTACATTTTGGCAAATCAAAAATGGACTGAGATGTTTTTTTTTCCTTCTATTCTTTCTTCACTTTTTAAGATTTTTTTCTGCCATTTTCTACGACTCACTTTGCATAAAGAAAGGAAAAAAAAAAAGCCAGAAAAGACCTCTGTATAAATCACTGATACTCATTCATCCAATCATTCACTAAAGAGTTGATGTGACAAAACACAAAAATAACAGGATTTCTCCTCATATATATTTTTATACACTTACTTTGGTGGGATTTAAGGCTCCAATCTTTGCCCCAACTCTTCCTCGGTGTGTCGAAGACAAAACGGCGATCATTTGTGGCTTACTATCCACCGCTCAAAGTTGCAATGGCAGAGCAAAATCTCGTGAAATGTCATCAAATCAAACTGCACAATTCTCCTGTCAATCTTCTGTTTCTACATCTTTGAGATTTTAAATTTGTTGCTTTCTTTTGACACACAAAAGTTCATCTATTTTTTTCCTGCATGAGTTAGACACTTTCAACTCATCACTAATCAAGGTGTTAATCATGTCTTTCTGCTCGTTTCCAGGTAAAATTATGCGGAGAGTCACTTCCAGCTTTTATGATTTTTTTTCATGGTTCGCCATCTAATTCTGATTTGTGACTGAAAGCACACATAAATTACTACCCCTTGAACAAAAATGGATTGATCCTGCTGGTGTGCATGTTCAAAGGGACCCCTGGAATTGATTTCACAAGGCACGGTGTTGTCTTTTTTCTGTCAAGTGTAACGTTTAGGCTTCACTTTCAAGGTGGAGACAGCAAAAAAAATTGGGCCTATGTGGTCCCCTTTAATGCCCGGTTCTGTTCTTCTTGAGCCACTTTTTGAGTGATGAAGAAATGGGCGAGCTGTGCTTGATTTGGGGCTCCCGTGATAGTGACTTTGCGGTTGCGTGTGCCGGGGACATACTCCCCTTTCTTCGAGATCTGAATCTTGGCGCCCGAGGTGGTTTGAAATTCTACCAAAGTCTGGCCCCGCTTGCCCAGAATAGCACCGACGAGATTCTCGGGAACCTCAACCTCCAGAATGGTGTCCCTGGTCGGGTCTTTGGTTCCCAAGGATTGGGGGGGCTCCTGCGCCAGCGCTATTGCACCCAGGCCACCCCCGACGCCGGTCAGGCTGCCCATGGGAGCCGCCATTCCGATGCTAGGCACTGAGGACTCCTGCAAGTGATGGCTCGGGACGGTTAAGGTTGGGGAGCCGTTGAGGACGGGGCTTTCGGCTGCAGCTGGACTGGACAGATTCAGAGGGGTGGGGAGAGTTGTTTTGGAATTGCCGGTGACTGCTGCTACCTGGTACGCACCTAGCAAACCAGAAGGGATCATCTGTGTGGGCTGCAAATGGGCCGGGGTGCCTGCGTACAAGGGATTGGGTGCTGCAATACTGGCCGACATGGGCAGGCCCCCTATGGTGTAATTATAACTAGCTAAGGTATTTAGGGCATTAATGGCTGCTGCATCACCTGTACTATATGATACAGTTGTAGGTACCCGGGCATAAGACTGCGGCGTGATAGACACGCTGGGAGTGCCAAGGGCTGTCGCCGGGAGCCCTGTGAGCCCCACTGGGGCAACGGGGATCTGGGCCTTGACCACGTTGGCTGGCATAACCGCGGCCACGGCGCCCTCGGCAAAGGGTGAACCGGTGGGGTTGGCGTTGGCCACGGGGAAGGTGGCTGTAGCGTAGCTCAGGTTGTTGCAGCTGCCGCTTTGTGGATCCTCCTGCACCTTGTCGATGATGAAGGACAGTGCCTTCTTGTTGGGCTCCGCCTCCCCGGTGATGGTGATGACCCGCTCTGTCAGGGTGATGCCATCCGACTTCTGAGAGATCTGGACCCGGGAAGCACTCTGCTCCATGATGTGCTTGATCATGGCCCCGGCCTTACCTATGATGAGACCCGCTGTACTATTGGGCACAACCACTTTGACCTGTCGTTCAAAGTCAAGACAAAATATCGGATGAATAAGATTAATCTGAGTTTGCGTTAACCACTTGCTGCCGGGGTTCCCCGTTTCAAGCACCATGGGTTTATACACAGAGCCAGGTTACCTGAAATGGGACAAAAGAACTGGTCCGTGTAACAAAAGACCCTACTCAGAACAAAAGACCTGCTTGCTGGGAATTGCCATAATTTTTCTGCTTGCATTTTTCGAAGGTACTCCGTCACTGTTTTTAAACAGTATACCACTGTTTTGGGCATAGTGTGCCCACGGATTAGCATCGCGGACAAAAGTGCTCCAGGGCCCCATTGATGAGCGACATAGCACTGCTGCACGCTAATCTAGCCACGTTTGAAAAGATGGCACTCGCATTCACTGGGGACAAAGGAAATTACGCAACACCTTACAATTCTGGGCTCTCTTTACAGGATGGCAGGCCTGGCTGAAATACTCAGGAGTCAATGAAGGTTTATCTGTCAGCTTAGAGTAGCCACCAAACAGTCTTTTGTGTGGGTGTAACGTCCATTAAAAGAACTGATGAAATTCCGAAGAATTCTGAAAACTGAAAATCGCCCGTATGTGTGCAATGCATTTTTAAAAGCACCCGGCAGCAAGTGACTAAGACACATCCTGCAAGGGAATCCTTGCTTGAAAAATGGATAATTACAAAACAACAATGAAAATTACTGAGATCAGTTAGCAAATAATAAAGACTACAACAGAACAAAAATTATCATTGCGATTCAAATTTCAAAACGTGCAAGCTCTCAACTGCATAAGTAAGACAATCAATATCTTCTTCCCTGTAATTAAAGAAACACCTGCTTTTTTAGCTGCAACTGTCCAAATCCATGTGCTGATGACCAAGGCTGACAATCTTGGCAACATTATTCTGTTACTTGACCTTGTGCTTCAAGAAATTTCAAACCCGCAGTTGTTCAGGTTTTTGTTCCCCATGGTCAAAACGTGGGATGACACATTTTCTGTGCTTGTTGTGGACGGGAAAGGCTGTCTTGCCTTCTCCTGTGATCAGTATGGAGTAAAATGTACAGTGCCAAGGAATGATTTCTGAAATCAAAATGCAACATACCACACCTAACTCTTTAGGTGTGGCTTATTTCAATTGCATTTTGACCGGCTTAAGCTATTCGAAGGCATGTAAAAACTAAAAAGGATTGCAGTATGGAAAAACCTGTGACAGCAAATGCCAAAGTCACATTGACTCCAGTACACCATAGAGGGCAGCCTTTAAAAAACAGAGGTGGTACTCCAGAGATAAAAACATGTACCTTCATTGTGTTTGTAACCTAACATTACATATATTTTATAAGCAGCTAGTCAATAGGTATCTGCAACACTAACTACTATTAATACCGGTAGGTGGGAAAGGCTTGCAGTTGCACCGTGCAAAGGAAAATATCTCTTGTGAGTATGTGTGGTTCTGAAAAGAACTGGGAGTATACTCAACGTTTCGGACTGGGTGCTCAGTCCGTCGTCAGGAGACGCATATCTTTACATTTTTGCTCTGCACTGTGGTCTTCCTTAATGTCAACTAAAATGAGAAGTGTACCTTAAAATATTCAGGGAAGATTTTAATAGAGTGGCAAAACTCCTTGCGGGAAATACTGCTGTAAGGCCCACGTGACTTACAAATTTTGCCAGTGAAGTTTAGGTACATGTAGTTATGTAAAACAGTCGCTTAAGGACTGACAATAAGTCACACTAGTCTCCCCTCAAACTGAGGAACTGTAAAAAGTGTGTAGTATAAACTATATACATGTATATGTACATGTACATCATACAATGATACATGTACATGAAACAAGAAAGGTCACCAGTGGAATTCGAGCTTAAAAACACCAAATATACATGTCATTTTTTTAACCCTAACCCTCCTCAATCCTCCAACAGGTGAAGGATTGAGGAGGGTAAGGGTTAAGGTAAATTTGCTTTGTCATTTATATATATTTCACTTTGATGACTCCTGAGGTTAGTGACAATTTCTGAGGTCTCTTAATTCTCTGCCACTAAATATAATATCTAGCTAATGCTGTTGGACAAGATGCTTTCTTTTTTTACCATGCACACATGTCACATGATACCATGTATGTTGCAACGCCCTGTGGGGTAAATAGCCTTTGGTAAATATTAACAGAGGCCAACCACAGCTTGTTCCCTATCAGCCGACTTGGTCCAAAGGTTGTATTTGCTCCAGATAAAATAAAAATATGAGGAGCCTTTGTGTGCACATGCGATTGGGCACATACAGGTCAAATCCTAATCATTTACATCTTTACCATGGAGATGGGACCTGGATTGAAATGTACAGGGACAAGGGAAGAAGAGAAAGAGAAAAGGATTATGGTATGGTTGCTGTGAACAACTGCTATTAAAAGGTGTGCAAATACCCTCCACTACTACTGAACCACTGTACCAAGTACTCACATACACACAGGTTGTGGGGTTGTAAGTACAGGTATATGTTCTGCACTGTTCCAACCTCACAGCAGGGAAATGCAATGATTTGTTTCCATATTTACATCCAAGGTGGTTCATATCTTTTTTTCCCCCTCCTCAGTCCCAGGGACTAGCAGGGCTTGTATCGACCAAGCGGTGAACTGACGCTCCCTCAACCTCATAGCTCCCACTGACAAACCCTAGCAGCCTGGACAGATTGGGTCGATTTCATTCCCAAATCAATTGCCAGCCGCAGTGTTTTCGTTTGGCGGCTCTCGGTTGGTCGTTTGTCAGCCCGAGTGCTGCACTGTCACCTGCCCAAATGGCAAGAGTTAGCCCACTCGCCGGGATTACACCAGAGGTGTTTGAAGAGTGTTGTGCTACACAATCACCAAAATGAAACCGGATTATTAAATGAAAATGAAGAAAATGGGTCTCATTAGGGATAGAGTAATTCCTTTCAGGTTCTACACACTGCCCTGGAAAAAAGAGGAAAGCAAATATGGGGGGGGTACCTTTAACTAAATTAGAAAAAAGATATAAGGTTGTTTACAGTGGGCGGTTTATTGCTTCGATAGAATGGCAGTCATGCACTATGGATAGCCTCGATCAGCAGATCTCACTTTTTCGCCCCCTCAAAACGTGATTGATTTGAAAACCTGGAGTTGCCGCCCAGAAAATGTCTACATGCCTCCCTAGAAATGCTCTTAAATGTATATAAATTTAATCCAATAATAAATTGGAGGACATATTTTGTAATTTACAATATGTCCCCAGGAACTCCTTGACACATATAACTTACAAACAATCCTGCATACATGTAGGACTACTGGCATAAACAACCCCGACAACCTTAATGAACACAGTCTGTAATGTGATTATTCATTTGCCTGACCTGTTAAAAATTTCAAATGGGAGGGGGATGAATACTGAAATCCCTCACTTCTGTTCAATGTACCATTACTGTGAACATTATTTCTATTCGACCCTACCAGCGGAACTAGTCATCAGTCAGCGTTCAGTGCAGTTGTTTAGTGCTAGAAAAATGGCTTGCATGTTTGCTTCACGGTGAACCTTGACATCAAAGTGATCTTTCTGCGAACAAAATCTTGCAAGTGTAAGTAAAAACAGATTAATTTCTTGTGGTTTAAAAGAATGACTTCCGGTATTCCAAGAAATCAATGTAGCTGAGGCATGAGACAGAGCCCCTGACTGCAAAGATTAGCCCACAAGCTTCTTGGGATTTTGTGGTTGATCTCAGACAACTCCCCTACCTCTCTGCAAAATATGAGTGATGCGGAGGCCTAATTCTGAAATTGTAATTACGAGAATCCAGTAAAAAAAATTACAAAAACATGCTTCAGTGTGCACTTAAAAGACGTTATTCAGCCACTGATTTAGATTTGATTTGAAGGACCCACGGTGATCCAGCCTGACTGCCCCCTCCCCAAGGACTAGAAATTCACTCCAAGGGGAAGAGTTGAATGAACCTAGGTATACATGTGGCCATGATGTGGCATAGGCCTAGGGCCAGACAATGAGCCAACTCTTGACAGGGGGTGGAGACATGATTGACCTCAGTCAGCACAATGTGACTGCAAGTACAGATGAAGTAACAAACATATACATATACATGTATCGGGTACAATGTGGACTCCCAATGCCGTATGTACATACAGGTAAGATAAGTACTGACCCTTGAACTGAATGTAACATAATTTGAAAAATTCAGTGGAGTAGGAAGGAGGAAATAAAGAGGAAGGACAGACAGGACTGGAAATTGGTGTAGTCCCTAAATTGAGAAAATTACTCGTAGCGTAACTGAAGCAAGGAAGTGAAAAACTGGGGGCTGGATGGGACCCCAAGTTGACACATTTTTTGGACATTCAAATTCAATGGAGTGGGAGACAAAAATTCTCAGTTGGATTGGACCCTGAATTATATTGGCAGGTACAGTGATAAAATTTTGTGACATACTAATCGGAAGAACATGAAATGGAAGGGTGGACAGAGGTTAGGGTCGAGGACATCAGGGACCACTGGAAATGGTGCAGACCTGTAAAGGACGATGTATGCGGCTCGGGAAAACTACATGCAGTTGGTTACATCACCATTTTGAGGCACCCACATGTAGGCCTATACTGGTACTTAATTTGACAATAACATGACAGGCAGCACACTGCTTGAAGTGTCTCAGATGAAACAACCACAGGCAAAGTGGATCTGTACAACATCAAAAGTGTACACACAAACACAAAATCAAAAGAAACCACAAAAACCAAATACAAAAAGTTTGATTTGCACAGGAAATTTCCTGTAGTTGACATCTTATTGATTCCATCACTAAGGTGCCCTTTGCAGTTGGCTATATTTGCTGAGCTAGCATAACAACTCACAATGCGGTTATCCCTCGTGCCTGCAATTCTCAGCAAGGGAAAATTATGCCTTGTGAATGACAAAATACCTGCCTCTGTTGCTTCAGACAACACGGCCAAATCTGCCCCCCCCTCCCACTTCGCTTCTCAGTTCCCGAGTCTCTCTACCTCTCTCTTGAGGACAGCACGCAGCTAGCTAGAAGTATCTGGATACCTAGAACACTCCAAGGACGGTGAGCCACTCATGACCGCTTCAATTACTCCCATTGAATAAGCAAGCCATTACCAACAGCTCAGGCTGACTGAGAAATTATGGCTCTGCCTGGGCAAGACTTACAAATCCATGTTGACGGGGACAACTCTTGGGGCTTGATCCCTAGTTGCAAGTATATGTTCGTCTGTCAGCCTTTTCATGGTTACTTTTTATGCTCAGCTTGTTCTGCTCACACCCGCGAGTGCTCCACACTTGTAAGGTTTCACAGTAACCTGGATTGATTATTTCACGTCAATTTCATGGTTGGGAGAGGAGGACGGTTGAAAAACGACAGATTGGGAGGAGAGAGAAAAGACACGGAGTAATAAAACTGGAGCAGCCCTAATGCTTGCTGCTGATGCTTTGCCCCTCCCTCCTCTCCAATCAGGTCCCATGTTTAATCTCGGAGGCAATTTCCCCCAGGGTAAACCATTTGCAAGGTAATCACAGAAATTACAGACTGATATTAGTGAAGGGTAAGAAGGGCAGGGATGGATGGGAGACTGCAGCTGACAGCCTCTTGAACGCCAGTCAAGGGTGAAAACTGTTCAGTGGAGGACGGGCATTCTCTCTCTGTCTCTCTCCGCGCATCGTCGCTCCCATCGTCTGGCTCCATCATTGTTGGGCCAAGGGATTAGCTTTTAATGAAATGATCGAGAGCTGCGATGCACTTGCCACGTTAAAGCTGTGGTCTGCTGTGCACAACTAGGACATCTTGACAGGGTCAAGTTGGTCACCGTGCGCTGGATGCTGAGAGAGGAAAAAGGAAACAGCACAGGGGGAAAAATCGCAAAAAATTGAGAGCTGGATAAGATGCAGCTGATAGGAAATCTTAACATTAGAAATGCATTGATATGCCTCATTCAGATACCTAAAGATCGTTGGCTTCCATGCTGTTGGCGAGCAGCAAAAGTAAGCAGAATCAGCTATGAACTGGTCACAAGCAATATACAGAAATGTACACTAAATGCTATTTTAGCTGAGCAAAGTTTTCTGTGTTAAGGAAATATGTGTATCTGTCCCCCCCCAGTTTTAAGAAACTGCTCTGCCATCCTAAGCATAACTATATACATGTACAAAGCAGTCTCCCTGCATTTCAAACATTTTCGTCAGCTTCTAACAACATCTGTATGCTGTAATTGTGTGGGACTGCGCCTAGTTGTGAAATATTCAAGTAACATTTTCAAAATCAAATATTAAGAGGTGAAAAATCAATGACTCAAAAGGGGGAACTATCCAATTATTGGTTTTTCTGAATGAAAAACAGGTGCTACAAGTAAACTTTAAGAAGCTGAAAGCAATATGTGACCGGCTCTAGAAAAATGGGCAATACTGTAAGTTGCCAGATTCAGGTTATGAGGTTTTGATATGGCTGGATTGTGTACATCAAAAGCTACAATTTGATATATGAATGACCCTTATAGTGTACTGCGTTCTGGAGGTATACACGTATAGACATTTGTATATTCACATTTTCAGATTCAATACAAATATTTTTCGAGAAGAAGCTCAGGAAGTGGGACTCTTGGAACACAATGCTATGTAAGATCTCCTACAGAATGATCCAGGTTTCATCTTTATTCATCGCATGTTTTTAGTCACAAATTCTGACAATATAAGTAGTATAGAAAGTTTTAAAGGAAAAAACACAAAATTTTGAAGAAATTTTGCCCTCTCCAAATAGAACAGGCCATTACGTGTTTTGGCACTGCGCAACTTACACGTACTACCCTGTTTGCCAGACAAGGAGGCCAAAAATTACTTTTCCTTCGGGTTTCCTTCTGTGTTTTGTTTTGGAAACAAGCGGCTTTTTGAATATTCCATCGAATGGAAGGTTGAATATTTGACTATTAAATTATTTGATTCGTTCCACCCTTATGATAGTGTCAGCACAATCAGCACGACTAAGGATAAAACAGATACAGTCCACGAAATGAATGAAGTGCTGTACTGCATTATGAGGGCCCTATTCAACAATCTCTCCGCTTCACACATACTGTAGTCCAATGCTACACTACAGCAAAAAAAAACACATGGCCACATCTGGCTTCTAAATCTGCAGTTAGCTGGTCAGGCTGGGTTAGCAATGCAATCCTTGGGGACAGCTCCAAAGCCAGCTCTCTCATTCAGGTCATAGAGCTGTTCCTGGCTCTATGTTCAGGTGAAGTCCACATGGCATCCAAAAGTGCTGACCCAATAAAAAACTTGCCACACATGTCTGTCAGCAAGCCCTTGTCTGGGGGTCAGTTCGTTTCTGTCTTGTACCCTGACTGCCAAGTACAAGATGTAAGTGTTTGGGAATCATTCCTTTCTTGATGTTTGGTTTGTACAAAAATCACTTCAGGTATGATGCGAGAACACCAGATGCAAATGCTTGCCAACACTGGCTTGCATGAATCAGTGAATAAGAGCTGGCTCTCTTGTGTACATGTACAAGCTGAACACTCCAATCAAGCTCCATGTTCTGTTCCGTTCCTGCCTGGTCTATATATGTATAAACACTGAGCCGACATTTACATGTACGTGATCGACAAGTAGGACCTGCATGAAACTCAACTGTATGCCATTTAAGTTCCAATTATAATGCTGTGAACAGGGGTGCATGTGGCCACATACTAAGAAGCCAAAAACAGCTTGTAAAAAGCTGAAATTAAAAAAAATCCTCTACTTTTGTACAGAGCAAGTGTACAAACAAGGTGAAATTCAGAGTAAATTGCTGAACAGAAAAAGTTGAAGTCAGCTGAAAAGTTGAATTCTCACATCCGTGTAAACTGTTCCAGGGACTTTACTGGAATTTGAACTGAACTGGAAAATGTAGGCTTTGACAGTCTGATCCAAGGGAATGTGCTTGACTGTCACCACAGAAGGAATATGCCTCCATGCTCTCACTAAGCTGCTCACTGGCGAAACCTTGAACAAAAAATCAGCCATCTGGAAGAAGAGAACTGTGATACACTCTGACAACTGTCAAAATGCGAGAAGTCTTGCATGCAAACTGCTTCACCTTCAATCTACCTTTTGCCACGCCAGCTGTGAAAATGGAATTTGGCTGTTGAACGGGCCAACTTCAACGGACAGACATCACCTACCAAGTACTACAACAGAGGCAGGAGAATTACTATTTTACGTGGCAGTAGGCCCAGTGAGGAAGGGCTGCAAACAGGGACATGTGAAATTAGTTAAATTTATCCATCCTGTTATCCTAAAGCTATAGCAATCAATTAAAAGGATGCTTCCATTCTGGCAAGCTGCCATGCAAAATGACACCGAGTTGACACTGAACGGAGCAACTAATAAAGACACAGAAACAAAAACATTCAAAACAAGTATTTAAGAAAAAAAATATTCCCCGCTGTCCAACACATTTACTGACAATAATATTCTCTCCTTTGTCATGAAACTCCTTTATTCATGCACACACATTTCAAAATTTTTTTCATCAAACCATATTATAAAAATGAGTTATGACCACTTCAATCAATTTTGAATCAACAAAAATGACAGATGTAGAGTTTGAACATGTTAACCTCTGCAATGCTGAAGGAATACGCATACATGTACATGTACCAGTACATAATTAATGTTTTATCAAATGTATATTCTGGCCTGTGGTGTAGATGGTCAGAAAACTGCAGCTTAGCAGCGTTTATTGTGGTGTATGTTCATGAAGGTGTGCATCCCATCTTGGTGCATTCATTTTGCCCAATCAAAGTTTTGGGAAGCAAAAGTGAAGAAATCAAGGCACTGATTAGAGGCTACGCTCGCAATGTAAGATACCGGTACCATGCCCTCATTTTCGGGGAGAACAGACTAGTTGAATAGATTGAATGTGCAGGTGTTGAGCAGGAAGACGACATGTTATTCTAAACCAAGTCAGGTTTAGGTTTCGCAAAGCTGGAAACGAGAAAACCCTAGACTTGTGTTTTGATCTATAAAACACTGAAGTAGCACGGATGTCAATATGGATCCAGTCTTTTTCCTTGTTTTCATACTAAACCACATTCAGTTCTACATTGTAACAATCACAAATCAACACACAATTACGGTTACCCAACTGCACACATACATGTACAGTGTAACCAGGTTTTTAATGATATTTTGTGAATATACCGGTATTTAATTAACCTCAACAAGTTCAGCACAGCGGTACTAGAGGGCATACTGTTAAAGGGGAATTCCAGGCTAGTAAAATACTCTATCTAATCTAAAAGAACATGAGGCGACATACAAGCTCCACCAAGAGTTGGCTTTTCTTTGTTTTCAAGAGCGGCTCACAATCCCTTTATAGTCCTGATTTCTTGCCATTCATCAGTACAAAGGACGCGTCCATGTTATTTAAAATTCCTGCGACATCTGGGAGCTTATGATGTAGTGTCTGAACATAGCTCGAGCAACACCGTTTTCTAAGCGACAGTATGATACCCAGACCTGGGTAATTGCTTACGGATGCGTGTTGTGTAGAGCACCCGACCGTTGTATGGCATCCATCACTACATACACTACATGTAAAACTGAGAGAATAAGCTTGAAACAGCACAACTCAACTGGTACTCGTTTGTACCTGACAACGCAATACACAAGATCACCGCACAAACACTGTACATGTACATGTACGTACACACATGGCCGGCCGTGGCTACCACATACATGTACATGCATACATGCCCATGTACCGTATACATGTACATGTTCATGTACATTACAGGGTCTTGGATGACTCAAAATTTGAAAACAAAAGGGCAGCTCTCATGATGGCAGCCATGTCGTAGGAAAACTTTTTGTTTTTACCATTTCCTTGACAGATTTTGATTTAAAAAAATGTAATTTAAAAAAATGTAATTTAAAAAAATGTAATTTACACTAACACTTGACTCTCTTCAAAATGTCACAATAATTAAATCAAAGGAAAGTTCCCTTCTCATCACAAAAAGGATTCACAGCAGAATGTGTCTACCTCCAGTCTTCCAAACAAAGGCAGTGATCTGAGTCTGGTACATGTATTTGTAAAGTACTGCAACACAGTCCAATTACATGTACCACACATTGGTGGGCATCTCATGGATAACCACACAACTGTAATGTGATAATCCACATTTTATTAGCCTGGCCAAGGGCCAGCTTTGTGCGAAAATTGGATCATGTTGCCAATTTATGCAGGTACCCATTACTCAGGCGGTGCTGATGGAAAAACTGTACTGTGTAGTTTCTGCAAGTGCCGAGGACAAAGCGACGTCACACATTTTACATGCGTGCATGTCTTCAAATGCATGTGGTTGGTTTGCATCTCACAATAAAGCTCCATGATCTCACTGAGTCAGCAGGCAAGGTGTTTGTATGATGTCTACATTGGAACATATATTGCACATGGTACATTGCACATTGTGCATTGTACTTGTACATTGCACACTGTACATTGCACACTGTACATTGCACACTGTACATGTACATTGCACATTGTACATTGCACATTGTACATTGCACACTGTACATGTACATGTACACTGCACACTGTACATTGCACAGTGTACTTTGCACACTGTACATGTACATTACACATTGTACATGTACATTGCACATGTACATTGCACACTGTACATGTACATTGCACACTGTACATTGCACAGTGTACTTTGCACACTGTACATGTACATTACACATTGTACATTGCACACTGCACATTGCACACTGTACATGTACATGTATATCTGGACAATACTGCTTTGGTTTTGAAGGGATGATTAAAAAAGTTAACCAAACCTGAATTACACATAAAAAAAAATAAGACATGTAGGCCTATGCAGATGTGAAGAAAGTACAAATTTTGCATTTGTTTGGTTCTCTACATTGAGTTTGTTCAGGACCATCCTTATACTCTTTCACTTTCCTGTATCTTGACATTAAAAAATACTTTTTATAATTTCATACATACTGGCATTACGGACAGAAGAACAACACTGATGTACAAAAGCTGAATTTAAAGTGAACGAGGAAGAAATATTCATATTCACAAAATGAATCCTAAAGTACATGTACAAGGAAAATGTTTTGACTGAACTGACCCTTTAAAACAGATGTGCAATACATGTAAGACTGATATTTCAACATCAGGGCAAAATTAATCACCCCGTTTTCATTTTTATAATAAGACATGTGGTACCCGTACCACACCATCACAATTGCCACTTGCCATTTCAAGCTGGTGGCCATATGTTCCTATCGGTTGGAGAGCAGACAGCACTAATAAACATTCTCAAATGAAATTGACCAAACCATTCAGTATGTTGATATATGGTTTGTTACTGCAATCCTTAAACGTCGCCAATTTGACTTGTTACATTTTTCCCCCAACAAAGAACAAAAAATCTTTGTTCAATTTCGCGTGTGACACACACCACTTAACCCACTTAGAAAGAAGAACCCATAACAGGAACATAGAAATCACAGACTCGGCGATGTGAAATTGTAGAATAATGAGTTTGTTCCGTTCTGAATACACAGCGTGCTCTTTTGGATGTCTGTCTGTGACCCTAAGCTGGGCTCTTACTTCAAAGCAAGCACAACCTCTGCACCACGTTCTAACAGGCAACAAGCCCCTGACAAATCCATGGACAAAAATTACAGTAGAATATTTGGCCACAAATATGCCAAACAATCCAGTGATTGCCACATGCTTCGCTTATGACTCAATTCAAGACTTGAAAGTTGCAACAAATGATGTACCGATACATGTATCTTTTGTTGCAAGCATCAACAGAGTCACAAAATCTTCCTGGACTAAAACATCACCGAGGCAAAACAAAGTACCGGTATGTGTAACTCAGTCACACATGTACAGCATTTCAATAACATGTTTAACTGGAAAAAGCAAAACAAGCAATGAGAAAACTCACAGCTGCACAAAAGTTGATGCACTCACTGAGGTTTTCTCCATTTCAATGGTAAACAACTGCACGATGGGAAAATCAGCTCATGTAAGGAACACTGTGGTATAGCTACAGTGTCTTTAGTCGGGGGAATTCAAATCGTTATATTTATGTGCAGTCATATAACTCATGCACCAGAGTTTATTCAAATGTAACTCGCAAATGACTTATTTTACGAACATTTTAAGTAAATGTAACACCTCTGCTTCCATGGTACCGGTACATGTATTACACACCGTGCATACCCAAAAAAATCTACAATACCAATAATATGTAGGCCCTACATGTACATGTGCGAGAAAAAGCTGGAGACTAGTAACATGGTTTCAGAGCCAAATATCCAATGTTCAAACAACAAAGTCAGCGACTCCATATGACGCCTAAACTTCAGGTACCAAAACCTGCCACAACATTGGTATCATCAAGATGGTGCCACCGGCTATTTTTACAATGCATTTCCTTTTTCACTGCGCATGTGGTCACTTGGCCATGCTGTTTTAATTAAGGACTGGGACACAGTACACCACGCAAACAACAGGTCCTGTGTTAGGGGCGGCATACCATGAGTTCAGAAAGTCACCTGTTCTTCCGTACTGACACCATCCAGCTTGTTGTGTCTGTCTGGAATTTAGTGTTTTGACTGACTGCACCGAGTACAGGGGTAATATGAGGGGCTCATGGTACATGTATGTCCAGGTACTGACTGCTCCCCTGTAGCCATGACTGATCACATGTCCAGCCAACTTTCCATGACCCTGCCTTGAACAGGAACTGCACCTGTATGTGTATGCACCTGTACATGTACAGCTACAATGTACCGGTACATGTACATGTATACATGACACATGCCCTTCCTGCTGCTAAATGCTATTGTAATGCAATGCAAGTTTACCCCTATGCTCTGCCTTCATTATGTTTTACGTTCATGTACAAAATGTTGTCTACATGTACAACTGCAATACTGATTAAATTCAAGTACTGGTACCTATGAATGTGCACATGTACATGTATATGGACGTCCTTAGATACATGTACTATGTCGCATAGCCTGACTTGGTTAGCCTTGTGGTGGTACCTGCTCTTTCTTGAACAGCCTTACAGTGAGCCTCTTTCTGTTGTACAGCTGAGGAACTGAACCTTTACAAATCTCTCCAGTACCAATGCTTAAGAATTCCTCAGTGAATTTGCGTGCACTTAATATTCCATGCATTTCTCACCATGTACTGTACATGTATGGCGTCGAGTATAACCATGTCTGATCACCTGTCTCCCAGGTTTGTTATGACCATATGCGTTCACCTGTTGAGCTGTGCACAGATGACTGACAGGTATACTACATCCACCTGTTGGATTTTTCCTCCAAGTGTTCATCAAACCCTCAACAATCATTACTGAATACATGTACATAATCATATACCAAACCTTTTTATCTTCTATCATGATCATGCCTACTGATCTTTCTGGTACACGTGTTATGACTATGGCCTTCTGTGTGTTACCTGTCTTGCTCTGTCTGGTGGTATCAAGTTAGTCTCTACTCCAGTCTTCGTCACCTGTTGCTGTGACTCCTTCAATTTGTCGATGATGAAAGAACACACGTTGTTGAGGGCATCTACAGTACCTGTTATCAATGCTACACGCTCAGTTGTACCTGCAATTATTAAAATGACAGGAAAAAAAAAACAGATTAAGTTTCCATTTCCAACAGTCAATGAAGGAGGTCGTGGGCAAAATGGGATGACGGCTCTTGACCAGAAATACACTGGATGTTCTGAATAATTTGCAAAATTTTCAAAACAGGAATTTACCTCCTACTGGTAAATTAAATGTTCTTAAAAATGAAATGTAAGCTCTTTGAAGAAGCATATTTACCTGCCAAAAATTAACATACTGTATATGTATGTCGATGTACGTGTATATCAAAACCAAACATATGGTGCATGTAGCTTGTATAGCATTCTGAAACATTACACATGTACACTGTGGGGTGAGGCAAAGCAATTTTAAGAGCATTCTGTGAAGATTTTCCTTCAGCATGCATGTATTTTTTTGTACCTGTCAACACAATTGAACAGGCTGCTCCAGTCAAATTAACCAGCAGAATAAGAAACAGAAATGTTGCTGGGAGGGGGGTTATGGTTAAGAATGCTCATCACAATTCATTTTCCAGCATTTCTGAAACATACTTAGTACACGCATGCATGAATGTACATGTATATACAAACAAGCCCCAACAAACCAGAAATCCATCTCTTCTTATTGTGGCATGCATGTTGACTACCGGTAAACACAGCTTTCCAACGGCTGCCGGGACTGAAAAAGTCATGAATTTTCATTAAAATTGGATTAAAAGCCTCCACTCTGACATCAAATATTAATGGCTAGTATGAATCCGTGAGGAAACATCCACTGTTGTGTCAGGACGGCGCGGGTGATTCTGCCGAAAAAAAAAACCCTGCAAAAGGGCCTGATGGAGGTTTTGTAACCAGGCATGGCCCAGACGGGTTGGTCATCACCTCTCCGAGTACAACCCTGTGTCAGTGTTACTGCATTCTCCGCGACTCTGGACAAGTCTCTCAAACACTGTCAGGCCAGCCCGACATATGAGATCATGAGATCATTATTTCTTTGGCAGATTTAATTCCTGAGGGTGAGCCATGGAACAGTGTGACTGATGGTGCTTCCATAAGTTTAGCTTTTTGTGGCTCACTTGAGTGAAAGACTCTGACAGATGACCATTCTTTGTAAATTGTACACCAATTTTGGAATAGTGGGGGTAACTCATTTCACCTCTCAGCATTGTTTTGAAAATGTGGGAACAAACACAGTTGAATAAAAATATGGAAAAATAAATGTAAATTTATTTCTCACTTGAAGTTTCCATTAAAGGTTAGAAAATATAATTAACCAGTGAACATGCAGAATTTGGGTACAAAGCCCAGAAATGATATTGTAGGTTTCTGGTTGTAAGATACAGCATGCATGTCCATGTACAGGTACATGTACCTGTCTGGTAGGGAAAGGATTTTGCAAATATATCCCTTGAAGATTCATTAGTTTTGAAAAGAACAAAAACATAAATGGAACAACAATTTCATTAAGTGACTGAGGGCTCAGATCAAAGTCAAGCGCTGGACATATCCAAAATCAACTTCTTAGGAGAGTGGAGGAACAGAGCCATGGCTACCGAATGACACTGTAAACATGGTGAAGCAAGAAAATGAAGTGAAAAATAAAAGCATGCTCGGGTCAGCGCCGAAATGTCAAACGTCCAGCAGTATTGATATTTCTTCGGAGAGAGAGAAGGAGTCCTCCATTCCCAGTCGCACTGCAGCAGCATTTCAATACAAAGCTTGCAGTATTCCATTTCCTTCCAATCCGCCTGAATAAATATACACTCACCCTACTTTTACTCTTTTCCCCACTGCGCATTCCTTTCTGCCATACTTACAGCAAATATATGAGTATGATAATTTTTGCTTGGGGGAGGGGGCATTTCCAGAGGTTTTGTTGGGACACTCAGGAAAGCCTCCAGTGAATAGCAATCACAAAGTTAAGAGTGATGTACGGGTACATCCCTTGGCAATTTAATACTTATGTAAACAATAAAACATTTGAAAGGAAATAGAGTGGGTCTGATTTGCATTTTAACAGGCTGATTTCTCAAATGTAATTGACTTTGCATGTCAGTTTGGAATACCGAGAACTTCAATAAATATGTATGTATGCTTAGCATAAAGGAATTCCTGCATGAAAAAATCAGGTATGAAAAACAACTTTCTGTTCAGTATTGAATGAGAGCGTGTACACTGAGGGCCAATGCTAGAGTTCAGGAATGTTGTCATTAAACAGCAAACGGTACACATAGTGCTGGCACGGCTTCTGACCCTGGTTGACCCTCCTCCGTCACGTCCCTGGGGCCAAAAGGTCCACATTACAAAAAGACCCAAGGATTTGATGACCCATTCAACTGGGGAACGCGCGCAGGACTTGGGCTATGCACAAAAATAACACTACCAGTCTAGGAAAGAAAGTCCAATCAAAACACAATAACCAGGAAGAAATGAGTAAAAATAGAAATAAAATTGTGCTTCTCTCGGGGCATGTGAGGCAGACAGATGATGAAGAAGACAAAATTTGCTTTAAAAGTTAAATATAAATTTTACAGTGCACTTTACAAATTTTATACAGTACATGTACTAATTGTACAAATTTCATCATGTTACCATTGATAAGATGTGTATATATGCAGACCAAACTGTCAACTTATATATTTTTAAGCTAAGGTAACTAAAGGCCACTGCACTTAAAAAATCCCATCCTTGACTTTGTGCAATCCTTGCCATCAGATTTATGTTTGGGTTGCAGAACCTGTCAACCATGCAAACAATGCTGCAAATTGTCCCACAGCCAAAATAGTGCATAAAAGGGGCCATTATGGCAAGTGTCAAAGTGCAGGCTGCTTTGGTGGCATTTTTATGACTCAAGGAAATACCGGTAATCTGTGTGTGGGTGCAGCAGCCCTACTGGTGCTATGCTAGTAACTCTAAACAGAGCTGGTGACAAAGGCCTTGATCATCATGTGCATGTATGTAAATTGTTTTCCAGAGTTTCAGTGTGTATACATACATGTACATATTGGTATAGTACAAGTACATGTACATGTGCACGCACACATGTACTGTACATGTACAGCACTGGCACACAACACAAGAACACATGTCAACGTTGTAAATGTACTTTTCCACTACGGGAGAAAGACCATTCAACGGTACATGTACGCAAATGTATATATACATACGCAAATGTAAATGTATGCAAATGTACATGTACATGTACATGTACATGTATGCAACCTGGAAATTATGCACACTACGGTGTAACCTGAATCACCTCATAAATTAAAGATCTTTGAATGCAGAAGTTGCAAGAAACTGAATTACAGAGACAAAGGATGCAAACTTCTCAGTTTCAAACAAAACGACACACAGAATTTCCAAAACATGAGAATTATTGGCATGGAATGTTACACATACAGTATGTGAGAACCATGCCTTCTTGATGAAGAGAGAGCAAACATACGCAATCGCAGGACAATCAAGATGTGTCCCTTCATTTTACATTCATGTACTGGTACCTGTACATTAGCCAATTTTGCATCAATGTACATTGTGAAGGGCCATCCATTCGCATAGCTCTATGACGCACATGCACATGTAGGCTCACAGGATGGAAAAAAGATGCAAGCTTAAATGCAAGTTATAAACTGTAGACAAATCATAATAAAGAATTGAAAAGATCTATGGATGATGAAGTTATGAATATATACACATGTATTATGCTGAACCAGAACTTTTCAAAAACAAGGCTGATTGTGGCTCTTTAACCCCGCAGAACTTGTGTCAGTGAACCCTTTCAAATTTGCATTAAATCAGGCAATGGCTTTTTCACCTGACTCTACCGATCATTGCAACAAAAATGACAAACCATGCCACTGGCTCTCATTAAGCACGCTGGCTCCACACCTGGTTCAGGACTGCTCTGGACTCCCAGGGACCTGGGCCGGCAGGCCGGCTGGGGGAGAATTCCCTTCCGTCACATTCGTTTCCAGTCACCTCGGAATATCGGAGCAATCGAGAGTGCAATTTTGTTATTTGCCTGAATCACAACACCCGGGCATAAAGTCTTTCATGATCAGCTCAGCATGTGCAAATCCCATCTGGTATTATCATGGAGCACTGTCTTGTTTGCAGCATGGTCCGTTGGTTCAGGTGAAAGCTACTCAATTGTTCAAAGACCTGTTGCTGGTGGACCAACCACAGGTTCCAAAGTAAACACAGATTTCTCCCATCAGGCAGTCAGTGTATACAGCAACTTCAGATTACAGGTTCAATGTACCTGCATGTAAATGTTCAAGTATGTACCTGTACACATGTGCACAACTGCCCTGGCCGGCAGGGAACAATTTCTTCTGTAAAGCAATTTGGGGCCGTACTGCACTATATGAGGACATTCATTTGTCCTCAGTCACAAAGACTGCATTGTTCAACCGGTGTGTAATCCCCAAAACTATGTATATTAGATGTATGGGGGTACATGATGTATGCATGCAAAGTACATGTACCCCAACGTGCTCTGAATTTTTCATAAGGGTTGCTCTTGAAGTGTTCAGCTTCAGGGAACTGACATCAAAAGCTAGCCTAGGGCATGCGGTCACTGAACTTAGTGTGGGTTGAAGTCAAGGCATTTATTTCTCATGTGTTCTGTTTCACTATTTTCTCCTACATGCGAATGTAGTTCATGTACCAAAGGGTTAAATTATGGTCGAACATCTGAAACTATCCGACTGTTCATCTTGTTACATTTGTATTCAAGAACAACGGCAGCAGACACTTCACATGGCAGCTCATCTGACATTGGCAAATGAGTGACAGGAGGCTGAGAATGTCCAAGCACTCTGTGCCTGATTTCAACCTCAGTGAACAAAACCACATACGTTTCATTTGCCAGACAGCTTGACATCTAGGGCAATCAAATCAAAGAAGATCAATTATTCCCAATTTGTACACGAGTGCGAAATTGAAAATCCAGTCTCCCCCCCCCAGCCCTGCACGGCAATTATTGCCAAGCTTTGCATCATTTTTATTGCCAATAAAAACCCAGAGTCAGCAGTGTCAACTTCTCCCCCATAAAAAGTGAGAATTTTACCCTTCCAATACACCGATGATGACCCTAGGCTTCAACAATAACTGAGGAATATGTGGCACAAAGGGATAAACCTGACTTATTACAGGTATCCGTGATACTAGAGAATGAACATGTACGTGCAAGGTGGACGGAAATGATTTCCAGGTGTTGACTGCAAATCCTTCCTTGGAACTTCCTTGAAACCAAATCCTATCTCGCTCAGCAGAACAGCAATATACCATAGCTATGGTAATTTGTCACGGCAAACTGTCAACCCGGTACATATATTTGTCACGGCAAACTGTCAACCCGGTACATATATTTTTGAAAAAATTTATTTCCTTGAAAGCGGTACTCTCTTCACACAAATTTCACAAACGGGATTTTGAACAAGGCCTACTCAAACTGTAGCGTGCGTGCAAACTTAGGAATGATGTTTCTTACGTTTGTGCCAACTCCAAAAAGAATTCTGAGAAAACAATGACAAGCTGTTTTGCTCGACAGTAATTACAACAGATCTGGCAAGAGAGTCTAAGTACGGTATGAGTTCCTGAGCATCTAATACTGTTCAACACATGTACCACTATGTATCCTCTGGCATACATGTGCATGCACATTGTATGTACACGTACAAGAGGCTTTGCATTAGAGCATTTAGAAGTAAAATCCCATTCACGGTGAATATACTGGTTAATAATTGATGTGCCCATCACATCAATATGCTCACATATAGACAAGTAGGCTTTGAAATAACAGTACAGATTAGTGATATTTAACCATCCAGTTTTCAGAGCCACCAATGTACCGATATCCTGCATCCGCAACATTTCTATTGAGTCCTAGACTCCCTGCTGTTCATTTCCATGTACGTACATGTACTGGTACAGACCAGGAACATGCACATGAAGCACTGTAAAATGAGAGAATTTCTACGGTAAGTGAAATCCCATTCACAGTGAATTCACTCATTAATGATGTGTACTGTACGTAATGTTGTTTGCAGTGCCATGCATGTTATACAATCCGGGATCATCAGGTAATGGGGGATCCTGTAATTTGACAGCACACGTTCATTACATACATGTACCCGTATATTTATACATAACTTTAGGGAATAACCAGTTCTTGTTGAAGACAATGTAATGTCTACAATAGGCTGGAACAAATCTCATGAGTTCTTTTCAAAGAGCACTGACTTGCTTGCCGGAATAATGCATTCATTTCAGACAATTGTATAATAACCATTTTACATCTTTTCTCCCACACAGAATGGTAATGTCGATAGTTTGTGTTTCCATAGAGAATACCGTATTAAATAGATTCTACTGCCTAAACCCCCCCCCCATTTTGAGGTTGGCCATTGGAAAGACCATTCCAGACTCTTATCAGTTCACTTCAGTAAGTGTTATCACCACATGTGCATTAGCTCTCATCTGCTTGCCTACAATGTGCATTACTCGCATTACCGAATATGGGGATATCCTGGTCAAGTGCCCCATCTTACAGCGCTGTTATCGTTGCATGCCACTGGATAAACACCCAGGATCATAGGTGGAATGTTCCCTGCTCCCATTAGCTTTATGAAATTCCCCCCTAACCAATATATTTTGTTTGGTCATTTCAATCCAAAGACAAGGTGAAATTCTCTAAGTGACATGTACCGGTATATTGATGTACATGTACATGTATAACTCCACTTGGTCTTCAGTAGCCCAAATTTGGATTTACATGGCCTTTGGCACATACATGTTTTTCAAAAATGAAAATGGAAAATGTCAATACCTACACAGTGTAATTATATTCACATTTGGAAGGACAGAGTACAGAAAAATGAGGACAGAATCTATGAAAGAGACAAAACTGACCGCATCAGCAACCAATCTTAAGTTAAAGAGGCAACAGTTACAGAGCGCATGTACATGTAAGATGGATATAATTTTGTACAGGCAGCAATGGACCATACTTTCAGTGGCACTGGCCCCAAGGCAGACTCCTAAGAAAAGTGTTTTGAAAAGTATAAACAGTGTCAAATTACTACAAGGATTGATGCCAGCTGTTAAATGAATCTCACTGTTTGGTACGGGATCCAAAAATACCGTACACAAAAATGTACATGGATGTACCGGTACATGATATAATTAATGTACAGTACATGTACACGTGGTAAGTACTGCATGGTTTACATATACTTCATAATTACTTCTACAAGTATATTACAGTAAATCTGGAATGTCATATTTTGATATAACCTATAGTATACATTGTACATGTAGGTATATGTATGGTATGGATCTTAAAAATTGTTCCATGAAATTTAGACGAAAAGACAGACGCAATATTTAAGTTCAATATAATGTAGCGGTACTTTGCTAGACAGGTCTATGACTGTTTGATGACAGGATTGAATCCAGCAGACTCAGTGAGTACATGCACTGTAGGCGTCTAGATTTCAACTGCTACAGGGAGACAAGCCAGACCAATCGCTGTCAAGTACTGTGGGTGGCTGGGCCCTGCAGGCTGCCGCTCCCCTGAGGAGGCAAGGCTAGGAGTCCCCAAGGGAACCCCGACTGGGCGCATTAATAGACGACACATCAGGTGTTGATGAGGCGCCCATGACCAAGAAAATTGAATAATTCCTGCTGATCCCTTGGGGGGCCTCTAATGCAGGATTCCAGTCTCGGGGAGGGAGCTCTGCAGTCTGCAGACTCGCGGCTACCTGTGCGTGGTATTAAGTATCAATGAGGAATCTAGGATGCTCTTTGGTATTGTCAGGAGGATATCAAGCAGGGGAAGCCAAATGTCAGCATCAGGTGGGAACCCCTGTTGATCACCAGGAAAGGTACAACATTGATCCTCCCGCTACATGAACATTCTTGGGCAATGTCACCATAATTAACCTTTTTCAACTCAATGCAAGTACTGTACAGTTCAGTACATATATGCAATGTGCACACAAGAGAATGCACAATGTACAGTACTTCCTACACCATCTGGCTCCAGTTCAACACACCGCTCTGTACTGTGAGAACACAACCAAGTATACAAAAACCTACTACCGGTATACATGTATATGACAATGTTTGTGTCAAAGAAATCAGACTCTTTGGCAGACTTTGTGCTCCTTGCTACTGGTAGCTAACCACTGAAATCAAGAACTAGTCAGGTTTGTGAGAGGAGTGACTGGTTGTATGATTCGGAAAGGAACACTGAACAGGAAGTGGATGGATCTTTCAGACTATTAAAACAAATAAATGTGACACATCTGGCTATTTGGAAATAATAAAACTACAGATTTTGTGGATAGAGCATGACACAACAGCACTAGTATGTCTCTTGAAACAAAGTTGAACCAGCTCTGCTTTTGTCACCTGACAGACTCAATGATATGTACCGGTACATGTGCATGTACATGTAACTGCATGTGATGATGTGACTGGGCAGTCATACTAGCTGCATACTGTCTTTGTTTGGAGGTTTTGATGTTTTGCGGACAAAGAACAACGTACCGGGTAAAATGTGTTGGTGACTATGGACACATGGCAAGGCTGTTGATTTATACGGTTGATGTGACAGCCTTTCGGGGAGCATTTGTGAACTGTGCTGGATTTAGAGGGCAAAAGGCATAAACATTTCAACTTGGTTTGATTTATTGACACTTTTTGATTCCTGGTACCACTCCAGGCAGGGGGCCTCAATTGCTGATCTCTCCCTGAACCCTCAAAAGGTGTTTCTTTTTTCAAATATGAGTCACGCACATGTAGAAAAATGAGGTCATATGGGTATGCAAGCCTGCTAATCAAGCATACATGTACATGTTGCGTATTACCGGTACATGTAGGCCTATGTAATTACACTTCGTACTATGTACATACATAAGTTGTGCGTTATTCCTTCAAGAAAATGAAGACTTCCATTTAATACAAGTAGATACAATTAGCTGATTTATAACGATTTACATGTACATCTATGTAATGATTCACACCATACACAGAGAATATGAAGAGCTCATTACTGCTTAATTAGCGAGTGAAGAACACCGTGCAGCGATATCAATCTTAGATGTGCACACGTGCTCTGCGCATAATTCACCTTGCTTGTCACGTACCCATTTAGTCCCCAAGTCTGGCTGTAATAAATTCCAACCAGATTAGGTGCTCATACATTATGCAGGCCACATCTCCCTGACAAGAGAGAGATGCACTTGCAGTTTCACTCAGCGAGCCATGGGCTTAATGGACGAAAGGCCTGGTTCAACTTCAAGAAACGATCCTCCAGTTTGTCCTGGAGCCCTGTGTCGTTGCTTTCGTCAACAGAATCAAGAGGCCTCATGTCAGAGGATACCAGAGTCTGATGTTCTTGCTCAGTTGAAGTGACGGTACACACCAGCTAATATCAGAAAGTATAAAGTCCTGTTTGCATTTGGACCTCTTATTCAAACTTCAAAAGACCGTTGTTGATTGGACAACTTTAAATCTGATGTAGAATCTAGAAAGTCTGTAGGCAGTCACAGTTGTCAAGTGTCAACTTGAATGTCGGTTGTCCTGCAGTGAAAATTTTGCAGAACCATCCAGGTTGTGGAAGAATGACAGTCAGTGAGTCAAATGTGAATGCGGTTCAAGGAAAACATTTATAATTGTCTTCAGAGTAACATACCAGTACATTTACATGTATGTATTTGTACGAACGAATTTTAGCATGAACATTGTACCGGGAAGGCATCTGTTGGTTACAAACTCATGAAGGCTTTATATGCTTTACCGGCGCAAATTTCTTTTTTCTTTGTCCATCAGGTGTGCAAACATTCCAAGCTGAAAAAGATTGAGTTTGCACAACGTATATCAAGTTTTAAAGGCACACGCAGGAAGCAAAAACGGAGGAAATCAGCTTGTCAAGGCGAAGTTGGGCACTTGCAAAGTTGCAATACACTCTCTGGGATTGTGCTGCAACAGATTTTAGTAGCTACTGGTACATGTACATATGTCTGATGGTAACACTATTCTCTGTGCACATGAAAAACTGGCACAGTCTCCACTGAACGCATGCACGTGTCCACCCAATCATTCTCCATCCACTCTCTCTTCCTGTGGGCAAACAACTGATGCCACTGTGCTGTCTCGGCAGTATTTGCTCTTGTAACCTGCACTGGGAGCTGGCCCCAGTGGCTAGACAGGCCCTTCAAGGGGAGAGATGAGATGGTGAAGACCAGGACGGGCACCAGAACGTTATCTCCTGGCAGAGCGCTCAGACACCTGGGAGCCAGAACTCCTATGATAAGTGGCAAAAGGTCCCCACTGACAGGAAAATCCTGAGCCACACTAGCCTGCACAACCCCATGCAGGCCAAGGCATGGATTAATGGTCCAATGGTACTGACTAGAACTTGAATCAATATCAATCTATCACACGGAGAACCTTTTGGGGAAATTGTTGCCATAATTTACAGGTACATGTACGGTACCATACACTACTATGAATGTCTGAAAGTATTTACTTAGTATATAGATGTAAACAGGGTCTACATAATGACTACCCGGTAATATCAACTCTTATCATCTGTATGCACATGTATTCCCAAAATATATATGAAGAATTTCTTTTCCAAAGGCAAAATGCTTACTTGTATTTCCACAGGACTTTTTTGTCCCAATAAGCCACTTGCCAGTTAAATTTGAATAAAATCTGGTACCCTCTTATCTGATTGCACAAAAACGTAACAATTTGAATTCCCCTGACTAAAGACACTGTTGCTACACCTTGTGATTTGGGGCAAGCTTTTGCATCGCGACCACCATCTCTGGAATGGACTGGTTCCTTTGTGCCATTCTTATCCATTGAGAACAGTGTTCAAGCAAAATTTTGCCCTGAATCACGAGGTATAACAACAGTGTCTTCAGTATGGAAAATTCAAGTTGTTATGTTCATGTGAATTTGAAGAACTCAAGAACTCAGTGTACCAGATTTTATTCAAATTTAACTCGCAAATGCTACTGTAAAAATGCTGCATAGCCATGTGGACAACTTGTCAAGAGCCTGTAGGCTGATGTACAATGGACAGCCTTATTCAGTTATCTCCTGGCAATCTTGAGAACAGTGAAGTTACCAGTATCTTCTGCGTGAATCACAGCATACACTTGAGGGCATCCAGAGAAACAGCAAAGCTTGCCACAATGTCCCTTAGTACATGCACACATGTACATCGTCCAATTAGCTGCTACAGCATGTACCATTTAGCAAAGCCAGAGCAGAGAAAAAGTCCAAATGTATGATTTACACATTTAAAAACGCTGTCGTGCACCCCAAGAAAGCATTACAAACCACTTTGTCAGGATTTCTGAAAGATGCAATGTTTCATAAGCTTTGGGAAAAATTTTACTCCAAACTGTCCAGCACACATACATACATGTACATGTACATGTACTGTATACATGTACATGTACAATGTATACTGTAAGTACTCTATATGTAGCATGTACATGTCCAGCAGCAAGTTTTATGCTCCCTAACCTTTGCTACTGACAAAAACAGGGACTAAAACCCTTATTTCAGCACATCCTTAGAAAGGAAATTACAGCTCTTCTCTTCCACTGGCTCTGGATTTATTCCCACATTACAAAATAAGGACCCAGGGGATCAGTGACCAAAAAAAAAGGTACCTGTAGTACATGCAAGGCGTGGTCCATCCTTGAAAGTACACAGGAGTTTCCTCATCAGCTTTACAACTGAAAGGACTTTTATCCCCTTTCAAAAGGGGGAGCGCTCAGGAATTTAACATGGATAAACATTGTCAATTTGTTGGTCCCAGCAATGAGCTTTGGTCTAAGGAAGATCCCTGGTAAGTCTCGGCAAGTCAATTATGAATTGTGTCTGACACCTCACCCACCACCTGCAACCCAGAGACTAATCCAGATTTCCACAACCTGACTTGCAATTTGTTGGTTCCAGACTTGTAATCCTAGTTTCATACAGTGATAAGAGAGGCAGGACCAAGGGTTTCAGATTGATTGACTGATGCTTTAGTTGGGGTGTATAATCACTGTGTCTGATCAGGAGGGGGAAAATTAAGTTTTGCTAATCGACTGCCAAAATCCACTTGCTGGGCCCACATTGCCAGCTTACAAAGCTGGAGTTGGCCAACAAGGGGTCGGATTACTGTAAGACTCCTCTTTCTTAAGCAACCCAAGTAGACTTGCTCATAAACAACCAGGATATTACAGGATAAGATTACAAATGTACAACCTTGGACCATCAGCATTTCTTCACATGCCAGTCTTGACTGAAAACAGAAGTAACCACCAGTGCCACACATGTACATGTACATGTACATGTAAGTACCAGTACACCATCAATGGCCATGACTATTTTTTTATTGGCAAAGTCTGGTACCTACTCCCACCGTTATGTAATCAGGTGTAATAATGGGGTATATTTACTGACCTTGCTTTCATGCTCTGAATGGGGCAACACAATCAGTTGCTACTGAATGGAGGGCTTTTGAGGGCATTGAAAGCCTTGAAAATTTGGTTAAGGTAGTGCATGTAGATGTATGTTGCAGCACAGAGACTGCAGTGATTTGTGGAGCAATAAACCTTTTAAGTCTTATTTTGTACCAAGGCACTGAGGCATGATACTCAATTACTTCAACAACCATTAATCAGTTACACCTATGTTCCATCAATCAAGCTTGTGCAGAGGTGCAAAGAAGCACACATGTACCAACATGTTGCTCATCTCCACACTTGATACTTAAAGCGTTTTCCGACACACTTTTACTCGTCACTACTCTTTATAAATCATTTTTAATGATCTGGGGGATGAGCTCAGCTCAGACAAGGTTTGGCCTAGCAAGAGCAGACTGCTAATCAAATTGTCGTGGAATATTACCCTTGTCGTTAGAGTGACAAGAAGGATCTATTTTCTAAGACTCATTAATCAAACGCTCTCCTCAAAGTAACCTGGAGTGAAGCCCAATACACTGATACAAAGGATGCTTCATGTACTCCTAATACATGCAGTGTTGGTAGTAGTAATTTTTTTTAATGTAGACCCTAAAATCAAGTCTGTATGGGTATTACATTACAATTAAATTACAATCAATTCCTGGTTAGCTGTTCTAGAACATTCATTTTCTCTCCAGCAGTACATGTCCATTTTTATGACTAACAATGTACATGTACACATTTGTCCAGTGCACTTGGGCAGGTTTTTGCACGTACATGTATACATGTACATGTTAGTGTAAACTGACAGTAACATTTCAGAGAAGGCTTGGGTTATACTGTAGGCCTACATCACAAAAGGTAGTTTCTGGTCAAAGAGTATGGCTCATTGAAAATGTAGTTTTTGGCAAAACGAGTGTGCATGGGTTGGCAATATCCCAAGTACGACTACATGTAGGCCTATATACATGCACCTCACATGCAGCTTGTAATTACACGCATGCATAATAACAGTACAGCATCCACAAAGCTGATGCTTCAACAGGTCACCTGTACACATACACAATCAACTTGGCATTTATTATGAGTGCAAACTGGTTTTTATGATACATGCATGTCAGGTCTAATGTCCCTGCATGCAAATTTCAAGCTTGCATACATGCACATGTACAGGTGTGTGTTTATACAGTGTACATGTACATGGGTTTGTCCATGAAGTTGGGATATCCTCATTATGTGCCAGATCATGGGGATTGAAATGAGTTTTACTTGGTGAAGCACCGACGAGTACCATGGACGGGTGTTTTATTAGGAAGACCTAATGTTGAAGTATGCTTGAGTAAAAAATTAAATACTTTAATGGCTTGTAAAATAAAAAAAAATAGAAAAAACTGTTGGTGTCCAGCATCAATTTTTAATGACGAAGTGTGACATGCAAAAACACATTTTTCACACTTTTTTTTCTCGAACAAAAAACAAATTAAAAAGAAAAAAACGTAGACAGCGTACGGTCTAACATCGTTTGTCCTTAATGAAAAACAAAATATGTCGGTGTGGTCAGTCATTTTCAATAACGGAGTCGGCAAATTTGCCCCGACCGATGCTACGCGCGGTGTCCACCAATAATTATAACGTAGCGTCGGTATTGATCATGGATGTCTGATTTGTGCAACAGATTCCACTGATTTCTTTTAACCCACAAATAAGGCGAATGTGTTACAAACGAGGTTTAATTAATAAAATTTCGACATGCTTGCAAATTTTCGCTGTACAGCCGAAGGTATAATCTGCTTTCCATGCGGTGTCCACGCGGGAAAATGTAGCGTCGGTACAATTTTCGCGATCCATCGAAAGAAATCCTACCCTTTCTGAGAATGGTTCAGCCCCACACGAACTGCCACGTCACCGATAATGTGTGGAACACGGCACTTGGGAGTTTCCACACACGTGGAAACAGGAATTGGTCTGTGAGTGAATGGTGTCCTTGCGTAACATCGGTACAATTTGTAGCGTCGGTACGTTAAATTCTCGGCTTTTTGGAGAAATAAACAACTGGTGAGTATGCTGTTTATTATTTTCGGTAACTATGTGCCTGATTGTATCGATAAGTTTGAAATAATGCGATATTTTTGCCACAGCAAGCATAGCTTTGTGAAAATGAATCTCCGGACATGATTAACTGGACACGGTGTCCAATGTAGCATCGGTACATTCTCGCGAAGAAAATGGACATGACATGAAAAAGGAAGGATAATTTGAATTCCAATCCAATGCGGAGTATTTGAAAACGATTGGTTTATATTTGGAAGTGTCTGTAAACTTACAGACGTCTATTGAATACGTTGACTTCATGAAAATTATCCGATGCTACAGTTTATTGCCATGACACGGTGTCCATTGTAGCATCGGTATTGCACATCGACGCACAAAGCCATGTGCACGGTTTATGACCTTCGTGACCTTGCAACCTAGTCAGTCACAATGTGTGGCTTAAAATTGATATTAATGAAACAATGCAGACATTTTGCTTGGAATTTCGGACATTCAGCCCTAGGCCTGCACGTTTTTAGCCCAGGTGCTAGGTAGGCCTGGAGGTCAATAAACTTTTGATTTTTTTTTTTGGTGCCTGCCTGCTTTATTTTTAAATCTTGCAGAGGATATCATAAAACACCATAACATAGGCCTAGTAGGCCATATTAAATTTGGATTTCGTCGGACACATCAAAGCAAAGGAACACTGATTTGAGGCATGATTTGGATCATGATGTGAAATGTGGAGGGAAACATTTTTTGTGCACAAAAATGAGTGTGGATTTTCATTGAAAATTGATTTTTTTTTTAAGCTGGCCTAATTCTTATTTCAATAAATCAAAAGCTGGCCTCTCTTGAAATTTCCCAAATTTTGAAACAGGAATGAAATAAAGGAGCCACAACGTGCAAAAAAAGAAAAATTTCAATCGCAATATCCAATTAATAAAATAAGATTCCAAATGAACAGTGGCCTCACTCATTTTTTTTCATGTCTTTATCAGCTGATCAGAGGAAATAAATGATAGAAGTCAACAAAATAGACTTGCAACACCATGCTTTTTGGGGGGCCGAACCCCCTCCTTTTCAAGAACTTTTAATTGTTTTGATTCTGAATTTCATTTTTGGAAACTTGATTTTCTTAGGAATAAATGCTATAATGCTACACCATTTAGAAGCCAAGCTATTTTGGACAGGTTTTTGGTCAGTTCTAAATGGTCATCAACTTTATTCCATCCAATGCAAGTCAAGTTCATGGTAATTTGAAATGTTTATGTTGACCAAATTAACCATGTTCACAGTTCAGCTTTCATTTCGTAACATTTATTTAATTTGATTTTTAGAATTGCTGTTGATCAAAATGCCACGGAAAAAATCGTCACCAAAGCCATCCACTCCTTTCCAACTTCGGTTGCGGTCTTTCAAGACATACCAGAGCAATGCTGATCAACATGACGGAAGTATCAACAGCAAGAAACCTCATTGGCGCCAACAAAGAAAAAGTGACCCGAAGCAGTACAAAGCACTCTTGCAGTGTGAAGCTGTTGAAGCCAGAGTTAGACGAGCAGAGAAAATGGAAGACCTAAATCTTCCTGGAAATGAGGCCAAAAAAAGAGAGTATCTAGCTCGTAATGCGAAGAGGCAGAGAGAATATAGAGCAAAGAAAAAGTTACAAAGAGAAGCAGAAGAGAAAAAGAAACAGGCAGATAAAAGCAAAAAACCTGTGAAAAGGACGAGAGCTGAAATGGATAAAGAAGCAAAGCGGAAAGAAATACAAGCTGCTAAGAAAAGAGAGCAAAGGGCTAGACTATCAGATCAAAAGAAACAACAGATTTTGGATAGGAGACGCCAGAAGAGACGTGAAGAAAAAGAAGAGTGCATCAGGCAGCAACAGATGATTCAGGAACAGGAGAGAGAAATTTTGGAAGCACAAGCAGAGAGGAAACGATTAGAAGAGGAAGAGAAACGATTAGCGGAAGAGGAGAAACGCTTGCAAGCAGCATGGCAACAATTAGAGGACATGGGACAACATGAGGAAAGATCACAAGATGCAAGACGCCAGAGCCTAAAACGAGCCAGGTCTTCCCTATCCCAAGATCCAAAGATATATGCTGAAACAGTCGAAGATCTTGTGCAAAGAGCATCCCCAAGGAAGAAGCGTCTTCTTCATGAGAAGGGCATCACAACTGATGTTGCAACAAAAATCATCTACACCACTGTGTCACAGAAGATGAGTAGCCTACGAAAGAGCAGAAAGAAGAAAGACGGCGAGCTGAAGCGTATCTTCGCGCCAGCACTCCAAATTGCAAAGAGATACAGATGCCAGAAGAGAGTATGCGAAAAGCTCAAGACAACGGCGAAAACTCTGAAGCTACCCTCTTTCAAGCCACATGCTCGCCTACTTCCAAACAAGACAAAGCAGACCATACAAAGATGCTATGAGGAAAACTCCATTACACTTCCAGACAAGAAGTTGTGAGTAAGAAAACCAAGAAAGCAACTGGATTCCTGACCATGACCATAAGGGCGCTACATGGAAAATTTCAGAAAGACAACCCGGAGATGAAAGTTTGCTTGTCAAAATTTGCAGACTTGAAACCGGCACACATCAAGACCCGTCATTCGATCACATACAGAGGCTGTCTGTGTGAATATTGTGCGAACATTGAACTTAAGTTGACAGCAATCAACAAACTTGCAAACCACTCTCTCTTTGAGAATATCTACCAGTTCAGTGATGCAACAATGTGTACAAAAAAGCAGGATCAGAAATACCACAAATTGCCTGCATCCAGCGGAAATGTAAGAATTGCGGGACATCGCAACTTGATGTTGCTTTTCAGGAATTACGAGAAAAGCATGAAGGCCATGTAAATTGGAGGAAATGGGAGCGTGAAAGCAAAGAAGAGAAAGGGAAGAAGACACACAGAATGGTATTGAATACGAAACAAGGGACACTGGAAGATTTGTTGGAAGAGTTGAAAGGAGATGCAAAGTCCATTTCCCAACATCTGTTTACGGCAGCATGGCAAAGTAATGAGTTCCAACAAATATCAAAATCACCACCTGATGGCTGGATTATCTTGGTTTGCGATTTTGCAGAGAACTATTCCTGCAGATTCCAGGACGAGGTGCAAAGCGTACACTGGGGGCATGAGTCAGCCACAATACACCCAGTTATTTCCTACTACCGATGTCCAAATTGCCGTAAGCCCGTCACCGAGTCCTTAATTATGATAACGGCAGACAATAATCATGACCACCACGCTGTTCATCAGTTTACAGCACTGGCCATCAACCATCTAAAGAAAAAACTGGGAGACATCAAGAAGATTGTCAGGTTTTCTGATGGTGCGGGAAGTCAATACAAATCTCGCAGTCCATTTCTGGACATTTCATATGGAAAGGAAGACTACTGTACTGCATTCCAACATGAGTACTTTGGTTCACGTCATGGCAAAGGGCCAAGTGACGGCGAAAGTGGTGTAGTAAAGCGACTTGCTACAGATGCAGTGATGTCTGGCTCTGAAGTTATTGCAAATGCCCGAGACCTGTACAAGTTCATTGATCGCACAGCAACTCTGCCCAAAGAAGGAATGGGTGAGGATGGCGATTGCATACATTTCTTCAGAAAAGCATTTTGGCTGGAATCCATAGACCGAAAAAGAGATCGCCATGCGAGAAAGACGGTGGCAGGTACCAGACAATTTCATAGCATTCTCTCCATCAAACCGAATGTCATCGGTGTCCGCAAGCTGTCCTGTTTTTGCAAAGCATGCAGTGAAGACACAGGTTCATGCACCAACACAGAATATGTTCAACCCTATGTCATCACTACCATGGTGGGTGGAGCTGCTGGAGCCCATACTACATCACGTGAAAACGTAATGCCAGAAACTGAGCCTACCAATCCAAATGCAACTACCACGGCGACCAATCCAGACGCAACTACCATGGCGACCAACCCAGATGCGACTACCGAGGCGGCCAATCCAGACACGACTACCGAGGCGACCAACCCAGACGCGACTACCGATGCGACCAACCCAGATGCGACTACCGAGGCAACCAACTCAGATTCCATGGCTTCGAATCCAGTTCCCTCCACTGATGCAGAGTTGGACTACAAAGGTATGTTAACAATTATTACAATTTAAAATTTCCTTTTAGGCAGATCTTTCTTTTTAAAAACACATGGTCACTCCTTGTCTCTCTGTTTATACTGTGCACATTTACATTTGATTTGCTCGATTCAACTTAATGAATTCACATTAATTTTGGTAAAAGTTTTATTTTAAATGACAAGATTATGGGAATAAAATATAAATACTTCATTATAACTGCAGTGGAAGTTTGTTGATGGAAAAACTAACGGTAAGCTGTGCCTTTTTGTTAAAACTGCAATTTCACATTCTCTTGTTTTGCATTGTCTTTGCAGTTGGTGACTATGTGGCCGTCATCTATGACGATGCTTGGTGGGCAGGTGAAGTGACGGATGTCAACGGCAGCATGTGTCACGTCAACTTCCTTACACAGAAAGGCCCAAATAAGTTCTGCTGGCCAACACAGAAAGATGATGCATGGGTTGCTAAGACTGGGATTTTCAGACGGTTGCCTTGTCCACCTGCCCCTGTGACATCTCGTTACCTTGGATTTGACACACAACTAGTCAAAGATATCTCATTGGCTTTGGCAACATACCTAGAGAAATGCACAAAGTGATATATCTGGTTAACAATCACATGTGAAGTATATTGAAGCTGCATGGTAATTTCTGGGCTATTGATTTCCATATTATTTTGAAGGCTGGTATATGTTTCATGTCAAATTTTCCTTTTAAACGTGTTCAATTTTAATGGTGCTACTGCAGGTATACATGGAACACTTTTTAGTTCGCCATCCTTTCCTTAACTTAATCATTGAATGTGACTGAACTTGTGGCATTAGAGTGTATTTTAATGTGTGCTTAAATGTAGGTTAATTTATACTAATTTGTAAGCCAAAGTAATTGCCATTTGTGTCCACAGGGTATTCACAGTAACAACAGAGGTGCATCCACACATGCTGAGAAAGAGTTGACGTTTTCTGCAAAATAGTGCAAAAATTAACACAAATGAAATGATTGAAGAGACAATTCAATCAATTGGGTTATGGACATGGTGTCCGTGTAGCTGCGTAGATGCTATGTGGACGGTGTCCACGTAGCATAGGTAATGCATGCTTAGGATTATACAATATGGCGGTGTATCAGTAGTTTTAGATATTATAGATGATTTTAAAGAATGCTGTAACTTAATTGCAAATGTACATCATTATTAAGGACAGTGTGGGTTGTAACCTGCTCCATTTACACAGCTACTTAACTTCTCAAGCTTCTGTACTACATGTAATGCTTACATTGTGTTTTAGGATGATGATGAACACTGGTTATTTCAGTGATGCGGTGATAAAAATTACCAATGAATTCTAGTCTGTTGTGTCTAGTATTTTAAGACACAGTTCAAAGATTACCTGGGTTTAATGCTAGAAAGGACAAGTCTGACAAATCTGCCTATGCTACATGGACACGGTGTCCATGTAGCATAGGTAACCAGATTGCACACCCATGGGAACACAAATACTAGATTAGATTCAGTTCTTGCCTTGTATCACATTTATTTTCAGTATTCTAACAATGTTCCAGACGTAAAATTTATTGAAATATGTTCTTGATAAATGAGTAGTAAAAACTTTTAATGAATACAGTCGTGTTTCATCAAATAAACTACACTTACTTGAAACAAGCAGTGGTTTTTTTTT
>NW_019091409.1:1511033-1540512 GCF_001949145.1 Acanthaster planci
ACATGTATATGGCACCATGGCGCTGTGGTAGCACCATGGCGCTGTGGTAGCACTTATACACAATGGTAGGCCCAACCAGTTAACCGCATAATCCAACCATTGTCAAGTGCACGCTTCTTGTCACGTCTTCTTTATACCCACGTGGTTTCAAATCCACTGAACTGGAACCAATCCCATTATAACGCTAGGTCAACAGCACTTCCAAAGTTGTTTGGAGCTAAGGTGAAATTTTTTTTAAGTTGATGTTTTGATCCGACGATGTTCCGGATTCAGAACTGGGTAAAAATTACAAATTTTTATTTGAAGAAGTCTTAGGTCTGCCGATTTAGCGATATGAATGTAAAAAAACAAAAAAAATTTTTTTTGTTCCACTGTCGGACTGAAGGAAAAGTTCTCGATTTCAATTTTTTCAGCTTTGCTACTCAGCAGCTAGTGCTAGGGGTAAGGAATACCTCTTTTTTCCTTTCTTTTTTTGGGGGGGGGAATTTTTTTATTCTTCTTTCCGACTTGAACACCCTTATTTGCTTTTCTTGAGACCATAGAAAATACATTTTTTGGGTATTTTTGCATCCTCCTCTAAAATTTGTCTTAAATAAATTCAGCACCAACAAAACAATGCTTGCCAATGAAGGTACACTTTATAAACCTACTTGACAAGAGTGAACTCTGCTTACACCTGTTCCACACTTTTCTGATTTTACAATATTGCCAGCCTTGGCCAAGGCATTTGACAACAGTGTACAATGATTGAATGGCCAGTGGTCGCCCATCGAACATCATTAACTGCTGTTGCACAACTTGAACAAGGCTAGTGCACCAGTGAAATCGGGATGGTGTGCTTTCAGGCTTTACCTAAAAACAGTGCCTACTTGTCTTCCATTGATTTCCAACTGAAGCTCTTATCATTGTAATCAGGCATACACATTAAGGTATTACCTTGCTAACTTGCTAAGCAAGTACCTGTACTACATGTATATGTAGTACCACTAGTACCCTTTGCTGAACAGACTCTCTCTTGGAACCATCTAACAGGGCGGTCCAAAAGTGGTCCAACCAGGGCTTCATTTCGCAAAGCTGCCAAGCATGACAATGTGTGTGAAAAAAAATGAAGAACCAGAACTTTGGCTGGTAACCTGTTTTCGCTATTAGCAAATTTCTTCTGTGTTTGGCTAATTCTGGGCTCAGCAGATCTATGAAAATTAGACCCTGGGGGTTGGCAAATTTATTGGCTAAGCCCAAATCAGAGAGCCGATCAGTAGGAATGCAACATCTTGGCTGGTAAGCCAGCTGGTAAGCCGGTCTGTTGAAATACTCGACTTGTCTCTAGCAGCTCTGTGTGCTCAGCTGCTGACTGTCCTGCCTGTCATGTATCGGCGATGACGCGCAAACCACAAACGAAGACATGATGAAGATGAGGTTGGAATGAGAATGACGTGTCAACCCAGGCATCAAGAGATTGGACCCAACTTCACACCATGCTCCTACAATTTCTTTTTTTAATTTCCCCTGGCCCAGCATGCAGCAGCCACGACCCACCTCTGTTTATTATTAAATGTACTCAAACGGGTCAGACTAGATGGATGGATCATGGATACCTTTTCAGCATTCAGTCACCATCTGCACGGTTTTTCCCTAACACTTGTGTGCGAAGTCTCACCCACAAGGCAGACCAACACCCACAAGACTGATTTGATGCAAAATCATTAATAATCTCCAAGTTTAAACGACATGGCATTTCAAGGCCAATTACGCTGTTCAAGAGCTACAACCTGTGTAGACCATATGGGCAGGCAAGCTGGTCATGAAATCTTTTATTACATGTAATTGGCTTGTTCATGTGAGAGTTATTCATACACAGTGTCTATATACATGCATGACGGTTTGTGCTGAGAGAAATATGAACCCTACAGTAACACTTTGGATTAGCAACTGCACATGCACACACGCAACATCAAAATTAGATCACGTTCACCTATCCCATCATGCTCAATGTGCATGCACATGTAGCTTAGAAGCAATATATTTTCCTGTTAGTGTCTTTCAAGTTATTTCATGAATGTATGTATACACAATTTCAGGTTTTGTGGCCATCAATAAATTTTCCCTGGACATTCCTCTTCATTTCACCTTTAAAGGATTCCTTCCCTTCCACAACAGAGGTCTGGATGCATTTGGATCTGTGTACAGTGAGTTGTGCTGCAGTTATCCAGGGCACCACGTCGATTATTTAGTGACAAGTTGCCCAATCCACTCTGGCAATGAGGTCAGTTCCTCTGGGCCCCTGCCCCCCCCAACTTAGGAAGCACATACCGGTATGTACTGAACCTGTACACATAGACAGAAATGATCGATTGCCAATACAGACATGTAGTAGCTTCCTGATACAAGGGAGTTCCTACTTGCAGAATGTTACAGGTGACTTGGAAATTATGCATCCAAACTCATGGTGCTGATTATGCTCTCAACGGTTTGGAAGAACTTGGGGTTTGGAACAGTTTTTGTCTGCTCCTCCTACATGTATGAGATATACGTAAATGTAGTAATGTTTTCCACATCTAACAATATCGAGGAACATGTCACAAATCTCACCCTCACACCCTGGAAAGAAATGATAATGTGGCCCAGAGAGCACAACCGATAATTACATCACATCAAGTACTACATCAAAGCACGTTCAATGTCGGGAAAGTCCCTTTAAAACATGTGCCTTGGAGTGTCTGTCAGGAGGTTATGTATTGAGGCAGATGTGTCACATCATGCATTGTGGTGCCCGGCCTACAAGCCTGCACTCTCTTGTAGAGGGTTGGGGTGAATTACTTTGACAATCAAGAGAAAGTTTCCGAAGGAGGAGGGGGAGGGAAGGGGGGTGAAAGCAGACAGAGAGGAAAAGGTCTCTCAGCCCTACCAGACAGCTGCCATAGCTCCCAGCCTAAACAGGCACAGTGCAAAACACAAGCTTCCAGATAAATCTGCAAAAAACCAATTCCTTCTTTTTCTACTCCCCATCAGAATGTGGACTCATAACACTGACATTCCCAGATCCCTCAAATTCTACCACACAAGGTCTCTGGCAGGATTTTGGAAACTTAACTTTCCATGGGACTTGAGGCCTGGTGAAAGTCACGAGCACAGGGAATGCACAGGGAAGAGGTTTGGAGGATTCTCTCACATGTCCGGAGAATTTTCATGCAAACTTTCCTGACACGACAGTCCCTTCTGTTCACAGGCTTCATGTCTAGTCTTAATATTAAAATATGAATATGCCCTTATGAAGACATGTGTACACGCACATACAAGTTCACCCCCCCCCGATCTTGATCACTGGTGGATACTAGTCTCAAAATACCCGCATGTGACTACATGTACCTGCAAGGGCTGATTTTGTAAGCTGTAATCAACTATGAGCCAAGGTTAGAAACTGGGTCATGTGGGTGTCAACTGCCACAGAGACCACCTGAGAGACTTACAATGTAGTTTATGTTACGGGCTACAGGGAAGTAAAATGAACATCCTCCAATGAATACATGTATCTGCATCCTGATTTCAGAACCTTGGAAGAGCTTCCTACCCAAAGAGATGTTGCAAAATGTCAAGTTACATGTACGCACAGTATATAGACATACATGTACATGTACCAGTAGACACCAACTTTACTTGGATGCAATGTGATCAAAATAATTTTCATACACTGTATCCTCAACAAAAAACACTCATTTTCAATTTACTAGACCTGATAAATGTGTCTCAAAGTTCAAACTACCCTTACTCTCAGCCCTTCCAATATCCACTCTCCATTTCCATTCCCCATTCTGATGTCTTCATTTTTTTCTCAATTTCTGGAGTTTTCTTCTCCTGTATTGTAGCCTGATATTTGATTTATTGTCTCCTGGAAAGAGCACTGGGGAGAGAAGCTAACCTAAGCGATATACCACAAGGGACCTCAAAGAAGTACTGTATCTTGGCACCCTTGGGGTATGACTTCCAGGGCCTGATGACATGACCTGACCTCGGTAGCTCAACTTGGTCCTAACTGTCACCCATCACCGTTTCAGGGCTGCTGGATGGAAAAGGGTAGGACGCTAGTTTGGCACTTACACACCAACTTGGGTAGCCATCAGCGGAAAGGAAAAAAAACATGGCATGCCAGTGGAACAGGTCGCAGCTTACATTACAATCATTCAAGGAACAAGAACAAACCCACAGAATGTCTACAACACATTCCTTCCCTCCTTGGTAACGTCCCACAAATTACAAACTGCACATTCAGCTCTTTTTATGACACATGCATACTGGTAGTTGGATGTACAGATGCACACAGACATGACTGACGTAGGTGGAAAACAATGAGGACTGGGATGAATTTTTGGTTACTCTTGAATTTTGAGTATTCACCCGTCAGTAAGTCAGGCAGCTTTCAAGAACAACTTCAAACCCTTTTTGCTGGGCAGGGTGATTGCGAGCAAGATTATCTGTGCCGTCAACTGGACAAACCATTAGTAAATTAAACAGTACTGGGGTAGTTTTTTTACGTTCTCACTTCCAGCATCTGAACAAAAGCCAATTTAACAGCTGCTCCACGAGGTACACATTTGTGGGATTGCACTGCATTTGTTGTGTCAAGTGGAAGTAATGAGAATATGTAACATAACAGCAAGTAGGCCTACACGTACACATACATTAATGGGATAGCATTAAAGGGAAAGGTCACTTTTGCTGAAAATGGAGTGAAGTATACAGTTATAACATGCAAATTTATGTAAGACTGGTGTAATATTCAAGTTCATATGGCACACACAAACACTGGCCAGCTGGTTTTCAGAATTAGTTTCCTTGACTGAACTTTGGAGGCGTACATGTACTCTAAATTTTTCATCCAGGAAGAAAAAAGAGAAAATCTAATGTCCTTTCAAGTAATAAAAAAAGGACTACAGGCTTTGGAGTACAGAACATTCCCAAACAATACAGTCAAAACCTTTCTTCTTAAGTGCTACGTCAGGCAGTCGCATCAAAGGCCCCAGTGTCTTTATATCAAAATGTATACCTTGCCTGTCTTGGGGGACATAAATATACAAAATTTGAACCTTGTGTGACTTTCTACACACAAAAAAGTTTGACAGGCCATAACTTGCTTCAGTTTGAGGGAAGGCAATACAGAGAGGGGCACACTCAGAAATCCCTGTGTCCTCTCATGTATTCCATGAAAACAAAACAAAAAATCCCCTAAAACAACTGATATCTACACACTCTTATTCTAAGACACCTTCAGTCTGTATACCTTACCTGGATAAAAATCGTTGTTTTTTGAAAGTTTGATGACCGTTTTTGTGTCTACCTGTAGCTTGGCTATGGTCTGTCCCCCTTTTCCAATAATGGAACCTGCCACTGTACTGGGGATGAGCATTTTTAACATGTATTTGGTGTCGTCACCTGTAAGAAGGGAAAAAAAACATGATGAGAGATACGTGTATCAGGATATCATCCAATATATCATGACACTTGACATTTTGTAAGTTTAATTCACACCACCAAAGGAAATACAAAATTTCCTCTAATCAAGGCGCCAGTAAAGTGTACACTCCTTAAATGTCAGTCACCATTTGCTTTTGCTGTAGATTGTTATGTTGCGAATTCAGGGGGATTTGTGGGTTTGTAAACACTGTCATTTATCTCGACATGTTATTGACTACCATTCCAAAGACTTGTTTCACATTTATCAGTACCAAGAGAGACAGGGCTTGTTTTCAACAGTCAAAGCACAGCTTGGTTGATTTCTCTTGGGGAAAAAAACATGGACCACAGGCTGCTCCTGAATGTGTGACCATGGTGTGAACAACACATGCACGAGGCAAATCACTGCGTAGCACCTGTTTATGGATGCAGTATATAAAAAAAGCTGTTTATCCAATAAGAAAGTGCAAAATTTCCTGTTTTCTTGAAAATAACAGTATTCCAGACGTAACAATTTCCTCCTCAAACATTTCATAAAAACTATAACATCAAGTAAGCCATTTCCTAATTATTTACCATCACTACCGGGTAAGTTTGTTTTTAACGTGGTAGTGTATGTGATTAGCTTGAACTCTTCTATTTAAAAAAACATGTCTCCTTCAGGAAGATTGCCACACATGTAGGTGCAAAATCTTCCTGTGCCAAAATATCCCTTTGCTACATACATGTACATCATAATATGATGATTCAAAGGCCATATTTCACCTTGGGCAGTTATTAATTTACTCAGGTTTTATGCTCTGCCGCCTTTCAACAAGCAATCTCTCCACACATTGGGAACTCATCTCATCTTAGGTCCACAGGTCTCCAGTTTCGGCGAACAGCAAAAGCCCAATCGATTCAACTCAAGAGGGAAGTCTAGATTTTGAGAAAATATCATTAACTCGTGATTTCTGGTGGAGGACCACCAGAATTCAAGGTTCGAATTCAAGGTTCCAGTTGCCAGTCTCCATTGTTGCCAAGTGCCGGGAATTTGGAAACCTGTACTATAATCCTGAGCAAATGACATGTACATGTATGTACTTGCTGCTGCAAGATATGCATGTACATGTAGCTTAAACTCTGGCATTACATGTACCTGTATTTAAAACCAGCAAACTACTACCCTGTGAGTGATTTCCTTACCATTCAGTACATGTAAATGGGGATTAGACAGAAGTAAAAATTCACAAATTTTTTTGGGGGGGGAGGTCAGGTATCTCAGGATTTTTTTTTATTTTCAAATTGTTTTGTTGAGGTTGAGCAAACAGTAACAAAAATCACACTTTTCAAATTCTTCATCAGATTCACACAAAAACCAAGGGAACTTGAGATACAAACTGAGAAAGATCTGACACTGAACAGCTGAAGAAGAGTCAACTCCAAAACTTGTCAAATTGCTTGTAGTACAACATCCAAGAATTGCCTCCTAACAAAACCCAAAAGTGTTACACGTTTTTCTTGGCTGGGCAGCAATCGAGACAGCGAAGTCTTCTCCATCTCAATTTGTTGTTGCCCAGTCCCTCCATAATGTCCATAACACTTAAGTATTTAGTGTGCATCTGGATTGGGTATCTGGACAAGATAACGGTATTTTAGACAGCTAAACAATGAATCACTTTACCTGACATCGCGAACAGAGGGCCCATTCTAATTTATATGCAGTGGCCTGATTCACTTCATACGAGAACATGATTTCCATTTGTTTTGCAACACAAAAACCTCCTGAGGGTGTAACGGGTCTTTGTACCAATGCAATTAAGCATCCCCCAGTCACTTGAGAACTGCAGTGATGAAGAGCATTGTCACCGCTAAGGGGAAAAGATGCCATGCCTCCATGGAGCAATCCGACATCGGCCGAGGCCGGCCGCTGTGGAAACCGAATCCCATTGCCCGGGCCGAGGTCCATTGTGGGACTGGCTCTAATGCAAGATTCATCGGACAACATCTAGCGCACTTCATTTACACAGGAGGGAACACTTTCCATAAATTCTGCTGAGTGGCACCATTGCTTATCTGTCTGTTACTGCCTGGCTGTCTACGTTCTTCTTGGGGGGGGGGAAGGAGTTGGATACATAATGCAACACTCCCTCAGCCAACCCAGCTGTGAAATCAGACATGTTCTTCACAGCAGACCTATTTATATGCATAGCCATCTCATCAGATCAGGGTAATGATGTGGCAGGATGAATAATGAATACGCATACGAGTTTCCTGATGAACGACCCGTAATTCAGGGAGAGCATTTTTGGCTTCAGCTTACAAGCTGGTGAAGGGGATAATGATTTTCGACAGGAGACAGTCAGTGTCTTTGAAGTGTGTTGCCAGTTTGTTTTTAATTTGGCTCCACAGGTCTCTGAAGAGTGCATGCACTATACGTTCATGTCAAGCCGCACTGAACGCGTATACATGTATGCATGAAGTGCACAGATTTGTACAGCACCTGTAATTGGTAAGAGCATGTTGACCAGTCAAAGATTTAAAACTTGACTTCCCTTGCAGTCAGTTTTCCACCAGTTACTGCTAGTATGTATGTTTTTCTTATACATGGGTAAGCGCTACCTTCCACACACATGTACATGTACATGATGAATAAGTTCCCCTTGCTGCAAAATGAGGAAGGAAAACAATCCTGAAGATTCCTGAAACTTGCCAATCCGTTAAAAGCACAGCTTGATATTTCCACTTTAGGGTGCAAAATTACTGCTAACATGACTTGCAGTCATTAATGATTTGGTAAACTTGCAAATCATATGTGCACACAGCGTAACAAAATGCACCTTCAATCATCAACCTTTCAATGAATGACGGGGAAAAAAATGTTGGCTTGTTTCCATGGTTGGCCTAGGTTGATACAAAGGAAGATCTATGCACATGTGTAGGCAGGCACCTCTTGCTAATCAAGTTAATTGGTTTTTGGCCATAGCGTACCGGCACGAGTACTGGTACATGTACCATGCAAGAGCCCTACATGATGGGATGTAAGCCGCCATCTAAATAGACACTATCTCTCCACATAAAATGCGACACTGCACCAGAGGCAGCTCGCACCAATTACTAACGAGACAGCACGGCCTGTCACAGAGGCTGGATACTGGATAGTACAATTATCCTTGCCTAGATGATGCATGCGCTGGGCACGAATTACAAGCATTTTTGCCTGTGTACAGAACGCAGGACTAATGCACATCTCTGCCTGGAGCACTGCCGTCTGGCCTGCCTACGTTTATTATGAGATGTAACCTTATTAGACTCAGTTTGGAGGTGGCAATGTATTAGCCCCACTTTGCACCACATTAGGTAAAATCTTTAATTGTATTCCCTCCGTGCCCTTCGTAAATCAAATAAACTGACTTTAGGCAATTCAGTGCTGAAAAACGGAAAACACAAATTATCGACACAACGTGGATCATTTATTTATTATTTTTATTGTTCCCGCCTCATGGCAAGCTGATTTGTCCGACAATACAATTGATCAAAACCAACCAGCAATTTTCTTGACAATTTTCTCTTCTTTCCCTAATATTTCAGACATAAAATAGGTACATGTACAAGGATTTTCATATACATGTACCACTGGATCTGAGGAAACAGGGCGTTCGCCAGGGAGATTCATCTCAGGAATCATAGCACAGAATAGTTAAAAAAATAGCACCAGTACGTATGTATACATGGACGCCTTTAAAAAATAGATCTGCAAGTACATGTATACCGGGGGTTATGTACAAATTTGTACATGTACACATTGTGCTAGTACATGTATGTACGTGAGACTAAGACATGGCAATTTTGTTGATAAACAAAAATACATGTACACATACATTATCTAAATGTACCGGTACATATACCTTCAACTAATTTGTTTTTGGAAGGAGGAGGGCTGATTTAATTTCTGAATAAATAAATTATTTGTTACAATAAGCCATTTGCTAGTTAAATTTGAATAAAATCTGGTACACTGAGTTATCTGATTGCACATAAATATAACAATTTGAATTCCCCAGACTACAGACACTGTTGCTATACCTCGTGATTCGGGGCAAGCTTTTGCATAGCGACCCTTTTTATCCACTGAGAACAGTGTATTGTTGCAAGGCGTCTCTTATGTAACTAAGCAAACAGTGTTTTAGTCTGGAGAATTAAAACTGTTGTGTTCATGTGATTTAACTAACTCAGTGTACCAGATTTTATTCAAATTTAACTCGCAAAAGGCTTATTGAATTAACATTATCAGGGCCAGCAACTGAACCATTTTGGTAAGGAAAATGTAATCACAGTATCATTACATGTACATGTAGCTATGGTGAAGCTGACTTCTTTTCTCTACAGATGTAGGCGATATAAACTGCTCTTTGTTTTAAAAATAAGGTATTAATTAATTAACACATATCTGTGGGAATGTTTTTGGGGGAATCAGATCCCATGTTTGACCTTGGGCAACTTATGGCAGAGAAATGGACAATACACAGACTGTTCAATATTTTAACCCAGAATGTCATAATTTGGTTATGCAATTTACTCAGTGTGGACGGGTGCTTCCTCGTCCAGAAATAACATCAAGGAGAGTGGCTTTTGTGTGTAGCCCTGACACGCGTGTCTCCTGCAGTCAGTGTCAGCAGCAACGGATTATCAGATTTTTTTCCCCACTGAGTGCATTTTTTTTTTCCCACTGAGTGCATTTGAGAACAACCTGTACGCGGGACCATTGTGTGGTGAATCCTTAGGAGTGTGTTGTGTGGCATGGGGGTCAATGGGTCACTGTACCAAGTGGTGGCTTTTTACATGATAGTATTCGGAAATACACAGTGGAAGGTGCACAGTACGTGTGACACATCTCTGCATACATACATGTACATTGTACATGTACCGGTACATGTATGGGTGTGAATACAGCTGGACTACATACAGAGACACAGACTAGCACATGTGTATGAACATATATGTACATATTTTTCCTGATTTATCTTTCATTTACCATACATGTATATGTGATTCCAGATGAGTACACATTATTGACTCATGATTATAAAATTGCTGCTATATTTTGGTATTGTACTAGAAACCCACTAGATCACAGAAAACCCCGGGAACACTGAAAAAAAAACAACAAACAAACAAACAAACAAATGTACAGGTATTGCCTGTGTGGATCTAGACATGCATACATGGTACATGGACATAAGCTTTATTTAGAGTCAGTGTTGAGTTAATACAGTATGGTATGTGGTTCATAATGTAAGTGTAGTAAAATGTAACAAAACTATGGAGACATTACACAGTCCACATAACCTACATGTACCACATTATGAAGGGCTTCAGCATGCAAATGATTCACTATCGACAGAATGCAGCCTCTTACTTTTTAAGACACTGCTTAACTTCACATTTTTTTGTTTTCTAGCCAACTGCTCAGAACTATAAGTTTGTAAATATATTCCATATGGCGACTTACAGACTGGAAGCATGGACTCTGCTATGTATAATGTACACTGTACATGTACCGGTACAGTATTTTTTCAAGTTTACAACTACTGTGTATAAATACATACACGAAGAGTTCATGTTGCACATTAATTCCTGGTAATGGTATTCCTGGTATATGATAGTTAAACTACGGCAACAGGATAAGGATTGTTGTTTACCATGCATAAATTGAAACTTGAATTTCTGTGCACAGAGGCTGATGCCTGATGCACAGCTGGATGTACCTGTACATCACAGATGTGAATGCAGACTATGCACATGTACCTTATTTCCTGCAATGTCTTCAGTCAATGTTTGTGCACATTTGATAATCAGGTGTTTTGGTCGTTGCTTTGAGGGATTTTTTTTAAGCACAAGGTTTGTTACTGGTTTTCTTGGGTCGTTTGGTTTCTTTTCTTATTAAAGTTGTACTAAGCGCATTGCATACTGTAAATTTGACAGATGTTTTGCTTTGTAGATTTGTAAGATTTGTATGAAATGTGTGCAAAACTGGAAATGGGAACTACAGAAAGCAAGGCACGATGACATGACACATTCCTTGCAAACAAATGGTGAACATTCATCGCTTGAATAGTTGGCATTAAAGATGTTCCACAAAGGAGGATTGTGCCATATTAGACTTAGATAAATGTGTAACCCAAATGCACATGATTCTTGCAATCCAACCAAATTTAAAAATGACTTTTAGAACCTTATTTCCCAGGCTGGATTATTAAAAAAGTCTGTGGAAAATAAAATGAACTGAGCTGAACTGAACATACTGTATATATACCGTATGTACATGTACATACCGTATATGGGCATACTCTATAATATAAAACACAACCGAGAAAAAATGCCCTCCGTCGTTGAACTACATGTACATTTTTATGTCGAACATTTGCTTTCCAGTTGCGTTTGTCTGTACTTCCTTAACAATTGTCCAGGTTTCTCCATGTACTAATTCAGTCCGCAGTAAATAAATTTACTTCAATTCACATTATACGCTGTACTGGCCACTGATGAAAACATGGATACAATTAAGCTTCCCAAAAATGAAATTAATACAAAATCTCTATCGTTTTTGATCGCACGCTCCATGTAACAATATCATAAAGCGTTGCACGTGTGTACAAAGCAAACACAAAGATTTGATGGGCTCACAATGATCACAGCTCCAGTCCCTTGCGCGAGTTATTAAATTAATGACCAGACACTAATTACGGCATACTGACAACGCGCTGCCCACGGCAGGAGTGGATCAGACCCAGGGCTGGGCATTTGGGCAAATTTATTAGGTTGTATTGGCCTGGCAACATGCAAGCAAGACTAAAAAACCCGGATGCACAAAACCATGTTAATGCTGTTATGGGGATTACGTGAATGATTTCAGACGGAGGAGATAAGTTGTCTAACAGTCAGGACTACGATCCAATCAACCTTACTTACATACATGTATGTACCAGTAGGCCTACATGTTACTGGAACAGCCGTGAGGTATTCGCGAGCACACAAAATTACAGAGACTGAAATTCAAAACTCCTTGGAGTTCCTGCACTGTGCACTTGGATTACAAGATTTGCATTTGAGGACAGTCAAAATTTCACATTTTGGTTTCAAGATCTACATTTATACATGTACTAGTTTGTTTTTGCTTGATTCCATGACAACAAATATGTTGATGCAGGCCCTAACAACTCTGCTTTAGAAAATTTCTTTTTCCAATCACAGCTGAAGTACATAATGTAGGACATTTAGAATGTTTAAAGGTACATGTAGCAAAGAGAACTAAACTTGTCTAGCTCATTAAAATTTTAGTTACATAACACTGTCGGGATTCACCATGGACAAGTGGCACTCTCCGCGGTGCAACAGTGAGTGACAAAATCTGAGCTAAAAAAATGCCTACATGCCTACATGTAGATGGGTCCAACACTATAAAGTGTGTACTGCGTATATCTTTCTCGTGGAATCTAAATAATATGTGAGCACAGACTTCATGGTTCGCTAAATTGTGCGGGATGAGAAACATGAGGAGGGCAACTGAAGAGAATTATGTAAGCCAACTTTGTACGGGTACGGTGAATGAATATACGCAGTACATATATACAAAGTGTATTGCATGTTACAGCATGACCAAGAGGAAGAGCATTGTTGCTACACAACTTGCCGCATGCTGGTGAGCGTCTGATCTACAGCTGCACTGAATACATCTGGGGTTCATTACAGGGTTCGATCAACACAAGCCACAAACAGGCAGAGGGATGAAAATGAAAGTTGATGAATTTCATTTTTGGTGGAGGGGGGGCGAGAAAGGGGGGGACAGTCACAGTTCACAGTAAAGGCAGATCCATTTATTTGCTTTGGCAGTTACAGGGCCACTGCAGCACAAACACTGCGCTCTACTGGAAGACGGTTTGGGCAGGAAAAACATCGTTAATCAAGGAAGTTTACATGGACCGTCAGTAAGTCGCATAAACACTGATGCCGTATATCATAGCAGTAGAGTCAACAGATTTAATAGGCCGCATATTTCTAGGGTTAGTTTGTTTCTCCAATAAAATTTTGTCTTTTATTTGGTACGAGAAGCCAAATAATATTGTCCCTCACAGTTAGACATTATACACGTGTGCCAATGCATTCTTGCTTGACGTCATTTGATCCAAACCATTTGGAGAGGTTAGGATAATGTCCATGTTACTGTTAATTTTTCAATTTGTTTTCCTATTGGGGACATTTTATATGCTTAAAAAAAACAAAGCTGGCATAATGGAATTTTTTCTTTCCTCTCTTCTTTCTACCAGCTCTTTTTTGGGAAGGGATAGCAGTGGAGAACCATATGAGATTCTCTTTTTTTTGTTGGAAAAACAAGAAGTGTTATTCCTGTTAAATTCCCCTTCCACAGGCAATATAAGGGCGATCCAGACAAAACACAAACACAGACTGCAGTCCGACTAAGCTTTAAAATGCACGCAGCCACTATGCTACATGTACATGTAGATCCCACAACGAAGTTGCAGATTTCTGGACAAATACCCAACCAATCAGAGGCGCAAGAGTCTATGATGAATGCATGAAACCGCGTGCCTGATGATGACAAGTTCAAGTAGAGGGGTCTTGGACAGTTTACATCAATATGACCAGTATGATAAACCCTCATTTTGTCAAGAGAAAAGCTTCTTGTTTTGTCCCTCAAAAGTTTGAGCAAATATTGTGGATATTAAATAAAAACCATGTAGAAATTTACCATATGTACATACATGTATGTACACGAACCCACACACTGAAATACCTCAATGCTTTCAAACAATATGTTCAATTTTTCCACATGGTCTTCCCTAAAATCAAGTCCATCTATACTCCTTTTCAGCCACTGAATCCAATAACAGATCAGAATCCTCAAGTCATTCACATTTGCTCCTGATCAAACCATACAAGCTCCCTGTCATGGTGTCACCAGGGATTATTGTGGTAAAATGCATCAGAAAGGGAATGCTCACTTCCAAATCTGTCTGTGTCTGCTAACACCCCCATGTTGACATTATGCCTGTGAATAGAAGCCTCCATTGTACATGTGTACATGCAGTTAACTTCAGAGCAAATGGCACTGCCCCATAAAATTCAGGTTAAATAATGCAAAGGGGGGTCCTCCAAACCCTTAGCCAGTGTTTATTGCTGGCCAGATCCACAGCATTGTGATGCAAAATTCTGCCTGGAGTAGGGCAAACAGGAACCCTCCAGATCTATATCGCAAACAGTCATTTGCATAGGTGTAAACACTGTTAAGCATTGTGTGCAGTGGTATTGCATGTGGTAACACCATGGTCAGGGCACCCTCAGTGCATGTTGTTCTGAAACACACATGAGTAATGGCATCAAGTTAGATGCTAATACATAAAGCCGTGCATAAACCCTACCCTCACATTTAGTGGTGTAGGAATGGTTCATCCATGGATGATGGAGGAAGGACATCCACCTTCAGCCAACTTTGTGTTGTAAATTAGGCTGTGCAGTCAAAACAGTCCATTACACTTCATTATACAGCTGCTAGGAAGGTAGACTAACATATTACAAAGTAGCAGTTTTTATGTAAGATACATATTCATAATTATACAATTGTACATGTTTATTATTCAGAAACATGGCATCCCTCATACAGTTGTGCTTCACTGTTACAATGTTTAATTCTTTATGCCACATGGTGTGAGCTGTTTGATGCCCCAGACCAGTCACTTCCACAGCATTCAGAAAAATATATGAAAATTGGAGACACAACGGCACACCGCTAACAACACGCATAAATTACGAGTAAAGAAAGACATGCTAGATGGTTTTGGTTTCAGGCGACTGGTAACAGTGGACTTTTTTTGGAGTGATACATACACAAATTTGCTGTGATGGTGAGTCTTACTTCAGGGAGTTCAGGCTTTGGCGAATTGCTCTTTTGTAGGAGTACAACAAGGGAGATAAATGTGGGACAAGCCTGCTGATCTCTGCTCCCATTGTAGTGGGGCATGTAATCTGCATGCCGTAACAGGTTAAACCAAACTCACTCTGCATTCTTCTTCGATTCTACGTCAACCTGGAAACTCCTCATTTTGTGCTGGAATCCCCCTTAACATAACAGCCCCAACAAAGGCAGCATTCAAGAATATTGAATTTATCGACTGGCGACAACTTGTAGCATTACGGGCGGATGGGCAAGGTAGATTTGCGATACCAACTAATAGTCTATTGTGAGCGGCTGTCTGCAGTGAATACTCTCCTTGCTCGCTCATCAATAATTTCTGTTCCTGCTCAATGGTCTTTCATTGATTACATGAAGTGCTACCAAAGCTTCATGACTGCACTGTATATGTACCTGTGTTAAAGACTAATGCAGCCGAGTCTATGTACTGTACAAGTAGCACGAGGTTACTGGTATGCATCTCAAACTCCAATTTTTCAAAGTTAATCTTGTAGACAGAGTTATTAGGGGAAACGTCAACTCATCGTGGACACTGAATGCGGTCTAATCAAATAATGAGGCTATGATTAGTAGAGCTTGGAGGGATGCGTTCACTGTGCCTGCTTTCAACATTATACAATTTCATTTAGTTTTGTAGATTTGTTATATACTTTTCTCTGAACTGGGTGAGTTTTAAAATCATACTAAAGTATACCGTAAATATTCAAAAGGAGAGGCATTAACTACTATCAAGAAACACTGCCAGGCTGCCAGGGCTAAATGTACTCTGTACGACTGTGCTGCGAACACAGGGTGTACATAAATTCTATCCAGCAGTTATCTTGCCAAAATTTTTATGGGATAATTACATGTACAATGGACTTTCACTGAGAAGAAAGGGAGAAATATGTTCAAAAACAATATTTGAAAATCTTCACAATGGGGCCAATTCCTGACTCTCTTTCACCAGAATGTGAAATGTGAAAAGGAAGTTAGGCCACTTTTCAGAATATTTCAAAATGTTGAGTCATCCCAAAGACTTTGTAACAACATCAAAAAATTGTTTCAAATGCCAGTATAATCATTCAGTGGACCAGAGAGACATGTTAGGCCTATGTACTGGTATCATGGGTAGGCCTGCTGTAGAAGGTATACATCCTTCATTCATGTGCCTTCTAGTTTGTATATCATATGTACTTTCAGAGTCTTATTTTACTTTCTATCATCTGATCACTGCCTTGTAAATAATAATGCAGTCTACACTGCTTTTGAAACTTTTGGTTCTAAATGGCAGTAGGCCTATTTTATTATACCCAAATGCTTGTTTTGCATTTTTGGCGGGTGATAGAATCATTATACCCGTAGGCGTATGGGTACGGTTTGAACCCTATCTAAGAAAATGAAATTAGCTTGTAAGTTGTAAGCAAGGACCATGGAACATAACCAGATAACCAGGCATTGAGGAGGATGCAGCACACTATCGAGAAATCATTCAAGGAAGGATAGGAAGGCCTCATTCCGCATTCGATCAACTTACCATTTCCCGTATTCGAGCGTTTAACCACACCACACTCAACTTCCCCTTCCAGCGGTCTTTTCCGCGAATCCATCGACTCTCCATTCAGTCCCATATCGATGATGGGCTGACCTACCACGCTGTGCATGGGGTGCATGGGTCCCAAACTTCCCGCGGCGTGGGGTCCCACGAACTCGGCTGTCGCCATTTTCTCCTACCGCCGTGCAAACCTTCCCCCTCCTCCTTAGCCAACTACCCGTTGCGCTTGCCGCGAGTGCAACGTCCGATCGTATACACCTCCGTGAAAATTGCCACAATCCTCACGTCCCTCGCTCGCTGAATCCCAGTTTTTTGCTCCTCACGCGATTCCCATGGATAGGTGCAGCATAGGGTCCTCTCATTCGGATTGATCTCCTGGGATGTTCAACCTGACACACCGGAGGCAGGCGAAGGAAGTAAAGGTGTGAAATCTGGCTCTTTTCTGTTGGCTTTTTAGCGCCCGGTCGGCTCACGTCCTACACGGACACACGTTCACTACAGTAATGCGCACACGTAAGCAGCCAGCTAGCCAGCTAGCTCGCCATACAACAAGTTGCCGTTTGCATATACGTACGTACACACTTCTTAGGCGTGTGATGTTGTGCGCATTATAAATTTGCAGTTTATCATTGACGAAAGAGGGCGGGTATCTCAAAGTTCATCCGGCATCACGTGCAAATTTCACAGGTTTGTTTACACTGTGGATCTGCCTAAGGGGGGGGGGGGTTTCGGCTGTTCGCAAGCGAGTTCGCTTGTTTNGTTCGGCTGTTCGCAAGCGAGTTCGCTTGTTTTGAAGTCATTGTGAAACGGGTGGGGGCGGTCGGGGGAGCGCCTACTGAAAAGTTGTACTCTGTGTTCCTCTCCTATTTGCCCCTACTCAGAAATGACAGGGAAAAGTCTGAATGGGTCCCATGGCCTAACAAATTATATTGAATTGGAAGCTTCATTCGGGACCGCCAGGTTTAAGTAAAATACGCTAGGTTTAAGTAAAATAAAGCCAGTGTTGGAAGAGTTAATTCCTTAGAAACATACCAGTGTAACATCATGAAACATCTGAATTTTTCTATTTGTTTTCGTTAGGTTGATGGGATTGAAGGAGGCCTTTTCGTTTAAAAGCATCAAAGCCAAGAAACACAACCCGTCACAAGTAACAGATAAGCGATAACAAAGGAAAGCTCTTCTTGCAATTCAGAGGCAAAGCTTGTGATTAGAAGTATGACTGGAGATCTAAAATTGGTCTTCTGATGGTTTAAATATTGATTCAGCTGTAAACGGAGTTTTCAGTGGTACAAAAATGTACAACGAAAGGCACTTATTTCACCATGCATTCAGCAGTCTTAAACACAATTCACATTTTCATAAAAAAGACTATATCTGGTATCACTGCTATCACTTTTCTTTTCAGCGAAGCGTTCCCTGATATCGGGGTCACCCATCCCTCCATGGATCACCAAACATTGCCTAGCGATGTATCACACTTCATAACGAGTTGTTCAAAGTCAATTTTTTTGTCAATTATTTTTGCTCAGCCATGGTTGATACTTTTTCAAGTGATTGAAAACAGACAAATGAAAGTCGTGCATATCATTTTTTAAGGTTTTTAAAACGGAAAAACATGAAACGGCTTTTAATCATTGGACAGATTTGTACAAGTACCGTGTGTGTGTGTCGGGGGGGGAGGGAAACCGTCATGTTTACCGTACCAGCACGATCTAGTTACACTGCAGATCTTCAACCTAAATGTAATTACCGCATTGTACCATGGACTACATAGTAACGTGTGTATACAAATCCTGTCGAAATTTTTCTAAACAAGGGAAAATAGTTAAGATGCACTGAAGAAAAATCCTTGGATTAAACTGAGGCCTAAAACAACAGGAGAAAAGACAAAAACTAATGCAAGAAATATTTGAGCTTTTTTCCCTTTAATTTGTAATGGCATCAATTGATGAAACACGTTACAAAACTGGAGTGAGAAAGAAATTGCAAACAGCTGGCCATATTGCAAGAAATCAGCAAAACTATGCCCCAACATTACAATGAACATGAATGCATCCATCAAATATACAACGCAAAAGTTGCAAGGATATTTTTGATACGGTGTCGCTCTTATCATTCTTCAACTAAGTTGTAAGTGTTGAGTCTTTATACTTCAATGGTTGCATTTACATTGTCGTGTTCTTTAAGCAACTGCTACTAACCAGTTTAAGGCAGTAATTAAATAATACCCAGAACCAATACGTGAATGATCAGGCTTTGAAATCGGCTTCATTATTCCAACTCCTACCCTAAAAAGATACCACTAGAAACGCCCCCTTTTTTGCAATGTACATTTGAAATGTTTAAAAACTAAAAGTCAACAAGTGTTTGCCAAATGCTTTCTAAATAAAACCAACCGAGGATGGCCAGGCTAAAAATGAACTCAGTCTGCTGTTTCAATGAAGCTGGTTATATGCAGTGGCAACACAAAACAAACTGAATGCTTCCCAACCGACTTAAGAATATCTGGACTAGCTACAGGCAAGACGCTTCGGACATTGGAACATCAGCTCAGGCTTGGGATCACCGACTCTGCGAACCAAAAATCCAGTCCATCTTCAGTTTTGCGGACTCCAAAAAAGTGAAAGAAAAATTCAGCATCTTCAAAAAAAACGGGGGCAGCTTAACCGAAGATTGGGCATGACGTGCATAAACCAACTGAAACTGTCGCCATATTAATTTTAAGCACAGAAGCTGAAGTAACTACCGCCAACGGTTGATGAGAGAAAAACAATCAAAATTGGAGCCAAGGATAAGCTTAATATTCTCACTTACTGCTAAATATTCACATGCAAATAAAAATTGATGAATAGAGAATGGAGACCGCCACATTGTTCTAGCAAAACAACGGCATCCGACTCGGTTACTCAAGGATTTAAAGTCAAAGGAAAAAAAAAGTGCTTCTTTAGAACTAGATGTACTAATGTTCACTTTAATGTGACCTACTGAATACCAGCACAATTCACTATCAGTATGTACTAAACTTCATTTTCAAATTTTGAATATTTAGAAACTTTGCTTTCTTAATTCTCAGAGTAAAGTGCATTCACTGACGAACAGGTTATAGCTTCTAAATTACACTGGTCAACTACGCACATAATCAAAGGTACCAAACTGACATTTACAAGTGCAAATGCGCAATCACCAAATAAAAACACCAGCATTGCAGTGGTAGCCTAAAATGCAGAGCAACGGCAAAAGGGGGGAAAACCAGTTACTTGCTACACGGTAAGAGTCCTGCCAAGAGTATGTAAAGTGAGTGCTGGTTTCACATGTTCTGAATACACTCCCCGAAAGGGTTTTACCTGTTGGAGGTCTACAACACACACCATGACACTAAATTATCAAGTGACTATGGCAACGCTCATCTTCAACGATGCAATGACACACCTGCTACATTACACTCTAGCCTTGAATTACACTGTATTCTTACCACAGGTTTTAACCATCACGCTAAGAAAGGATGTGACTGCAATGTACACGGCGTAAAACATGTAGCAGGGTAAGGACAGGATGTTCTTGGACATTTCTGCAGTTTGGGCTACCACTTGGCGCAACATCAACTCATATACTTACAGATATATAGAAGAGCATCTACAAATTTTACAATTGCTATCTCTTCCCAGGTTTTTTTTTTCTTCAGTTTAAGATGCTTCTATTTTCCCGACAAATTCTTACAGATCTCAATTTCACACGCTCACCTCCCGCTCTCTGCAAAGCATTTTTCTGTTTTTAGATTTCATGAAGGTTTTAAGCCCAGGCATTGTAACAGAGCTCATGTAATGCGAGTTTGTTTTGTTTTTTTCATTCATCACAACGTACATGACATTGGCTGGTTATCTCATTGAAGCTCCATGCAGGAAAGGCTAGAACACCAACTACACTTAAGTGTACAAGTACTGTCGAGAATACAAACAACGCACAATACAACAACTTGTTCATGATTACTTACAGTAGTACACTCCTTTATACTACGGTTACTATAACTGGTGTAATTACGATTGATATTTAACAGCTAGCCTGAATACACGATGTCGCTAATGTGAATATCCATAAGTTAACAAATGAAATTAAAAAAAAAAAATTTAGGGACCAATGTTGGGGGCGATTGTCATCAAACGCTACAAGACTGCACACTTGTACACTGTCTCTCATGCAATCTACAATTTCTGAATAAATTACACATGGGGATACGTCAATCCATGGCCTAAGCTAAAACTTGTGAGGAATACGTCTCGAACACTCGATACTTCTTCTTTGGCTACAACAATTTTTTTTTTCTTAAATTCAAGTACACTTCCATGGATAAAGAACATTAAGTTGTCCAGCACAGGATTACAACAGTACTTTTGCTTGATTTCCAATTGTCTCAACTCACACGAAAAAAGGTCCAGACAAAGAAGACAGGTGCAAAACTAAAGCAAAACTCAACAGAACAAAAACTTGTTAACTCTTACAAAGTGAAATAACCAAACTCCATCCTAGATGGTTGAATGCATTACTTTAAAACAGCAACTTGCAGTACTTTGAACTGGTTTTAAACATTTATGCTTTTCTTGTTTCCACGATCGAGACATACCAGAAAAACAAAAAAAAACCACCCTCTTTGACAGGAATATTTCAAGAAATGTGTGTCTCCCTTCTTCTCATTAACCACTCTCCTCAACATGGCCGCTGCCTCATTTCTTCTTGCCCAGAGTGAAGAACCCTCCCTTGCCCTTCGGTTTCTCCTTCTTGCTGCTGGCCCCCGAGTCCAGGGGCATCGTGGAGGCCTTCTTCTCGCCTTTCTCCGTCACGCCAGCTGCCGTCTGGATGCAACTGATCCAGTAGTTGACTTCGTCGTCGTCCTTGGCCTGGAACAGGTACTCAATACCACCTGGCAGCCTGCGAACAGAGTAAGCCACACGACCGTGGGTTAGTCGAAGGAACGATCTCCGGGATTCCTTTTCAAGAAACGCCCGTTTCATTTTGTTGCAATGAGAAACAGAGTGGTGCAGAGGAAGCATGCTACACCACATAACTCTGAGGTCCGAGGATCAAAACTTCACTAGGCTACAATTAAGGTGGGCCTTAGGAGTGAGTGTGTCTGTGAAGCACTCGACTCTCGCCACTGCGGTCCTGGGTCCACTTCCAGTCCGGGCCGTATGTCATTACACATGTTCATTAGTTCTCTCCTGTGCCATGTGCGGTTTTCTTGAGTTCTCTGAGGTTTTTTTCCATCTGCAAAACTCAATACTTAAGATCTCTGGCTGCACTCTTTGGGCAATGTCGGTCATTTGGCATCGCATGATGGGCCTTTATATGAAAACTACAGAATTCTGCACATGAAGTAAGGGTATTTTATGGTTTATCACAGGAATTTGGGCCTGAGCTCAAGAGGTCTTTTGTGCTTATGGGGATAGCACTGATTTATTTGCTAGTCCAACTCAAAGTGACAGACCACAACCACAGAATCCTGCATTATGACATCTGTGAGGGGTGTCCAGGTAATCAAACTAGACTGCTTACGTGGTGGACACGCTAGCCTCATTTCAAGCAGTATGAGCTGTCAATGAACTTGGCCAATGCCCCGGTTTCCCCCCTCACCAATTCCAACAGAGGGTGCCACATGTACTCACTTGAGTCTGAAGACGTGCTTCTTCTTTGTGTAGTCGTGGGCGACCTCCACCTCGGCGTTGGTGAGGTCGATGGGTGCTTCCTTCTGGAAGGTGATCTCCTGCAGTTTGGACTTCTTGTCCTTGTAGAAGGCTAGCGAGATACCGTGTTGGACTGCATAGACATGATTCCAGGATCTGAAGAGAGGGACAGGAATTGATGACTTCAGTGATCCCTAGGCCCAGTTTTAAAGCACATTTGGCACCCCTTAAGCAAACTCCATCCACCCTGGATGACAGGCTAAAACCAAAGCCCCTTTGACAATACTTCTGGTTGCATTCTCCACATCATATTTCAAACAAGCGTCGCTGTAAAAGCCATTTTATACTTCACTGAGAGCAAAGCCCATTTGACGTCATAAAACATTTACTGCCAAACTCGCTCGAGTTAAAATGTATTCAACTTTCAAATATTTCAACAAATTTTTTGATCTGACGTCATAAATATTCGCACCGACTCTGAACTTGCCCTTACTCTATTTGAAATGACCCTCCGCGGGTTACACTCCATACACCTAAATGCTTTTTACACTACTCCTACACACTTCTACGCTAAAAAAAACTGTCTTCATTATAAAACAAGCACCAAAACAACGAAGTTCTGGTATCTCCAAATGTCTGCCCTTTCCACAGGTTGGACTACAAAACCAAACCCTGCTATGACCCTTAACTCTCGACTTTAACTGCACCACCTCAGCACAAAACTTTGCCAACACTAAACAGCCACCTTCTCCCCTAACACCTGAAGCTTCAAGGCAGCATGCCTCTCCATCTCAGTCACCCACCTGTTGGACGCCTTCTTGTCCAGGGCATCCCACTGCCGCTTCCTCAACAAGAAGCCCTCGGCCTCGTAGGCTCCTTCTTCAGACAGGCCGATGGCGGCAGCCGACGGGCCCGCGTCTCCCTCACCGTTGACGGCTGGCTCGGCGCGCTCTGCGGCCTCTTCCGCTGGGGCCTCAAAGGTGACAGCGGGGGCAGGGGCGGGGGCAGCGGCCGCAGCAGGGGGTGGTGGAGCTGATTCCTCCTGGGCCAGTTCTTGGGCTTTTTCCACAAACTCCTCGGCCGCTTGTCTGACGGTGGAATGAAGGACACACAAACTGTTCACACATTCTTTTCCTTATTTTGGGTAATCTTTTCTCTTGATAGTGAGTGGAATGACTACATTTCTGAACATTTCACAGTTCACAAATTCCAAATGCGTCATCTTGAACTCAGCTCCATAAAAGGCACTCCAAAGCAAGCAGAGCGCTTCAAACAGATCTATCACACTGGTAAATAAGTTAACGACTAGCAAGTCATATTGTCATTCTCCTCAACTGGCAGCAATTTAACCCTAACCCCCCGGGGGGGGTGTAAAATCATATTGAAATCAGAGGATTTGGGACTGTTAGGGATAGTTCTATTATAAGGTTTCACAGACTGGACACCCGACGTCATAAATGCAGAGGAATACGCCACATGCAATGCGGTCATCACTTCTGATGCTGCACTGTTTACAAAACTCACTTTCACCTCTGGACCAACTGCTCAAGTTCTCCTGGGATAGTGAGCACGCGCATTACATGTGGCTGGTCTTATGACTGGACTTGTGACGGATCTGACGCCAGCCTTGTCTCAACCGGCCAAGCAGCGGAGGATCGGCAACGTCTTCAGCACTTACCGCAGCTCCTTCTGTTCCCTCTCCCTGCGCTCCTCCTCCTCCCGCCTCTCGGCCTCCAGCTGCTCCTTCATGAAGTCGTCCACCACCTTGTGCTTGAGGGAGGGCGACTCCTTCATTGGAGGGGACTCCTGGCCGGCCGCCCGTCTCTCTTCATCTTGCCGGCGACGCAGCTCACGCAACTCAAACTAATCAAAGGGAACGAAACATAATATTATTCTTACGCATTTCTGTTCATGAAACCAAGGATTCCTCAACAGTGCCCCAGACAATGTAGCTTGTAAGCCTGACAATACTGTCAAGAGGAAACTCTGAAAAGCAGCTTAAAGTTTTATAAGTGCCCAGAAGAATATTCCAAGTAAAACGGACGGAACCAGGAAGGGAATGCTCCAATCTGGATTGATCCAGAAATAAAACCTGGGTCGCCGAGGTGAAAGGCCAAGATAGAACCATTCCACCAACCTGACACCCTTAACCCCTTAACGCCGGGATTCTTTTGACCGCGACTGCTCGGCTGCGGTATGCAAAGCCCTGTCCAGCAGCAGGCCCACATTGAAGCTACAGCTGCGTGATGAATAGAATGTATGTGTGGTATGCACTACTCCTCACACCGAGCCACTGCTGTAGCCGTCTCCCGATGTGAAAAGGTTAATACGATTATGACACTTCACATGATAACTGACACATAGGAAGGGTCCCCAAATCAAGCTTTGATGGAGGGCGTTAACAAACTCTAGTAACCATTACTGCTGCAAGAAAAGACAGTACACGTTCTAGTCACAGGATAGCACCCCCAAATCCAATACGTTGACTTTAACTGGCATGCAAGAGTTCCTACTAATGATGATGGTTAATACAGGCCGGTTCACACTTCGCGAAAAAAGTGAACGTGAACATTAAACTATGATCTTACATCAAGATAATTCCTGCAGTGTATTTGCATAAGTCTAACACATTTCAACCTGAGAGCATTTCACTGTGAATGTTTTGTGACGTCGAATTCGTTTTGCCCTAACATTCGCTTGAAGTAGGAACCAGCCTTGAATTTTGCACAGAAATTGACCTGAAACATGAATCTGAAAGCCATCTCCCAGTGTCAAAACAGTGACAGCCCGCCCTCATATAGATTATGATGCAGTTTAGGGTTTAAAGTACATGAACTCATCTGGCAAACTAGAATCTCGGTTTCTCCATCCTTACCGTGGTGAGTTTCTCCAAGGCAACAAATCGGTCTTCTTGGGCCTGGAGAGCTTTCTCGAAGGCCTCGTGCTTCTTGATCAACTTCTCCACCTCGTCCAAAGAATTCTGCCATGGGAGGCAAACGTATAATGAACAGTCCATTAGGAAAACTCACTACAGAGAAAACTAGAAACTCCCTACAGTTTCTGTACGGTTCAATTTACCTGGTGAGAAGTCTTCATAAGGATGGTTAATATCTGACTTTGATCCCACTTTTACGACATCAATGAAATGCACATCTTAAGTTGTACCAACAATTTCTCTAAAACTTGCCCGAGGTCAATTGCCCTGCCCAACATAAAACAGAAAGGCTATCCTTGCAAAAACAAACTGCTTTAACAGCAACTCTGGAAGCAATTTGATTTGTTAAAAGGGCAGTACTTTTCAGTTACAGAAATCTGACCAGTGGGGAAGTTTCAAAATATACAAACAACTATGGATAAATACCAGGGCTTACCCCATAGTCTGTGTTCTTCAGATAAGCCTCCTGGCTAAACAGCCAGGCTTCCGCCACATGGGCATCCCGAGCAAACTGGTACACCTCCAGAACTGAAATGCAAAAACGCGAGTGTGTTGATGTCACACAACAATCACAAACTATCCACTTCTCCTGTTAATGCTAAAAGTTTGCCATCCCCTGATTTCAATATAGTTTTTCACGCATCCTGGGGTGGGTTAAAAATCCCCTGAAATAACTCTTTCTTCTTCACCAAAGAAACAATTTCATAAACAAGATCCAGCCCTTCTCAGGACAAACATTTTTCTAGAACTTTCTTGTGTCTCCATTCAGTCCAGTGCTTCCGAATACCTAAATGAGCTTTGAAGCTTTTCACGGTGTGAAGGTCCCAGGTTAAGGAAAAGGTCTGTGGTAGCACCATGCACGGATATCTCTTTTCTGAAGTTATGTGTGGTTCCAAAAAGAACCAGAGGGTACTCAACGTTCTAGACAATACGCTCTGTCCATCGTCAACAGACTGACTAAACAATAAATTACAAACTGAAGTAGAGTCAACATTCTGAGCAATGCTTGAGCACAAAGCATACCATCAAAGCGACAAAGAGCTGCTTCCACAACTTACTGAGTTGAAGGAATTCCCAGCGGTGTTCCCATTCGTTGATCATCTCCTGGCGTCTGGTGCCGACACCCACCAGCTTGCTGTGGATCTGAGACAGAAAAGAAACGAAAGAGTATCAATGGTTGAAGTTGCGGCAACCCATCCGTAATCGGCATAAAAACCTGGAGTCCTAAGGTTAAACATCTGCCGAGCGTAGCGCTGTGCGCCACGTGAAAGTCGAGGGTTTGACGCCTGATGCGGGCCTCAGCATCTGAAAAGTCGCACCTCTTTGCTTGCGTAGTGGTTCTTCTCCAGCATCTCCTTGCCCAGGTTGAAACACTCGGTGAAGCTGTCATCCCTGGTATCTATCTCGGCCTTCACGTTTTGGTGCTGATTCATCAGTAGCTCCACCCCTGAAACATCCCTGGATAACAAATGAAAGGAACACGCCAGTAGCGTGATATATTATCTTGCAGATGAAAGACATGACAATTTAATCCTTGTAAGCATCATATTCATTGTATCTTTGAAACAATCTACACACTTTGCAGAGGTTTGACTGTCTATCTATGGTTTCTTCTTCAGCATGAAACGCTGAATTATTATGGCTAATTCTGTGGAAAACAAAGGGTTTGGTGACCTGGATTCTCCTGTGTCATTGGCTTCCATAACTAGACCCTCTGGAGGGTAGGCCACAACAGTGCCACCTACAGTTTCACAGTATGCTTAGGGAACTACACGTGGACTGTATTCATGACACATCAAATTTCCATGGCCTTCCATGACCTCCTATTCTTTCTCCATGGTCAGTGAAAAAAGCCCCTTTGCAGAGACCAAAACGGTGGAGGCTCAGAAATAACAGGGCCAAACAGTGCACACGGGCTTCTGTTTTTTCAAGAAGGGATCAGATTCTGGTTAAACGATGTCAATTCGATCCCTTGCAAAAAAAAATCTCACTGCAGTCCCCCTAAGACAAGAAACTCCTCTGCTTAAGTATTCACGTTACCTGGCCTTCTCTTGGGAGGTGATCTGCTGGATCACGTCCTCCATCCACAGCATGAGGGCCCGCACCATGTTCAGGAAGCGGTACAGGTCGCTGGTGTGGTCTAGCTTGACGGCGCGGCCCTCGATGTCCCTGCGCAGGTTGTTCCAGGCGTCCACCACCTCCTGCTCCCTGTTGTTGATCTCCCGCTCCTTGTCTCCGGCGTAGGCCGCCCTCAACCGCTGAGCCTCATCCTGGACGCCCTCCACCTGCGGGAAAAATGCAACCAGATATCATCTCTCGCATGTTTTAAAAAAAATGTATTTTCCTTCTGAAGCACGGAAGATATCAGAAGGTATGCAGATGCTACCTTCGGGGAAAGTGAAATGCGAACACAGTGCTAGTTTTGAAGTTTTGGAGTCAGTTTTCAACCGGCAGCCACTTGTCAACCACTAATTCATTCTACCTATATGGGGTATATGTTATTTATAGGGTTCTGGTCCAAGGAGCCCGATTGCCGAATGATCGTTGATCAAACTTGGCCTTAGTGGTTACAGTATCCATGGGATTGTGATTGGCCGTAAATGGTCTCTTCCAGTCCAATCCCTTTTCAGTGTTTTGAATTGTGATTCTGGTGAGCTTCAGCCACAAAGCTGACTTTAGAGGTCCCTAACCGAGAGAAAAAACACACCCAGAAAGGTTCTGACCGAGAAAATCTCACTAACTTAGTTTACAATATGGAGACATTTCTGTTGGAAGAGGATTCCAAGACAGAAGTTTTTCCACTTAAGACTAAACTATCTATGCATTCACCAAGAATTACAAGTCAGTCAACTTTTTAATTTCCCCAGTGTGACTAACCTGTGTCTGGAGGGAGCTGAGGTCACTCTGGAAGGTGATGTGCTTCCGCTGTAAGACTGTCACAGACTGGGCGTCCTTGCCCAGATCAGTCGACATCTCCTGGTGCTTCTCCTGCACGACATTAAACAACAGACACGAGTGTCACAGCATGACGCAGATGGATGCCTTGATTTGGACAGAGCTCAATCAAATCAATCTGCTTCTTATTTATTTGTTTTAATTTTTATTTAAACCATCTTTATTGAGGGTAACCCATCCAGCAGGAGCTGACCACTTGGGGCCCTCATTGTCTGACAATGTCACGTCTGACAAGTGTTAATCTGTATCCAAGTGGACACAGTACCCTTCATGAATCAACGGACATTTCTTTAACATAACTGGCCAAACAACACGATAAGTAGTTCAAGGATAACTAATATACCGGTTTGGTCACATCCTGAGCGGACATACCTGGAGTCTGCCCAGTACTTCCTTGGCATCGTAGTAAAACTTGTGAAGCTCATATGATGCAGCCAACATCTGAAAGCCAACAAAAATAAATATTTAGAATAGAAAAGCAAAACAAGGAGTGCAATGCAACACATTCCAGTTCAAGGTTTTAAGCTTAGAGTTTAAACAGCCTTCCACAAGCAGAAATAATTGGCATATGACACTACAGGAAAACGCCAGCTACCATGTCCATCAACCATATTAAATCCAGGGGAAAATGTTCTCTTGAAAGAAAACAAAGGAGGCTTCAGTGTTTAGAAGACATGATATAAATGTTATGATCAAGCAGTAAGTAGGGGAAAGAAATCATAAGACTGCCAAGCAAGGAATAAAACCTTTATGCTGTGACAACACAACTGACAGAAACCCTGATTTCTTTTTATTTTCTTGGGGATAAATTTTAACTCGAATGAGTCCATCGTGCAATAGGGCCTACTCTCTGTCTAAAGTCTACTCTCGCAAGGGCAGCAGCTCACCATTGTTCTGGTCTCCATGAGTTCCAGGAGGTCAGCCCAGGACTCGTTGAGTTGGTCCTTCCATTCGGCAATGAT